>CM060895.1:85917500-86517500 GCA_030762935.1 Hymenopus coronatus
TGGTATTTAATTTTGGTATCTTTCAGGGATGCGACATTAAGATTCTCAAGAAAATCCCTCCACTCCACACTATCCTTTACATCAAAAAATGTTCCAAACTTTTTATTTTCTCAAAAATGGATCTAACGATTTTGATTCTGGATTAATTTTGCCGAATTTTGCCTAACTGCTAAACCGTAAGAGATATACAAAAACTTACTACACAAAACATGTAGACCTCGTAAAACAAATTATGTTCTTTACATTTTTATTGTGGAGGTAACCGATTCCGAAATATTGTTATTGGTTTCAAATGTAAAGTTCTTATACTTTCCTCGCATAGGAAATGTCCGTTTTTCCTTTGTTCTTCTACTAGCCAAGCAAAGAAGCGATTTAGCAATGACAACCGAATAATAACGCTTTTGAAACATTTGACTATCACTTTAGCAAAGCGCATTCCTTTAGTTCCCTTCTACTTATAAGGAACAAAGCGATACTAACATGTTTATCTCGATTAGCATGGTGCAAAAAGAAGAATAGTCTGTTGTAAGAAGTTTGTAGAGCAGCTAGAGGAAGTCATGTAAGTGTAGTACATCCGATGTTTTACTTAAGTCCTTATAAGTAAAGGAAAATAAGGGAATACATTATGCTAAAGAGATGGTAAAATGTTTTAATAGCTGTGGCAACTCAACTGTGATTAAAATTCATTTCTTTACATGACTAGGAGTAAAACTAAAGAGACACACATGACTCTCGGTTTCAGTAAAATATAAGTATTTTAAAATTGAAACCAATGACAAAAAATATCTCGGAAACGGTTACCTCTACAACAAAACTGAAAAGGGTGTGTGCTTTAACGAGATGTACATTTTTATGCAATAGTTTTTTTTTTCTATCTCTTACTGTTTACCAGTTTTGATACAACATTTATACGCAAGTCATCCAGAGTGTGGAGTTTATAGGCTGTTTCCTGAAAATTAGGATATACATTCCGTTAGTCGTAAAACTATCTTAAACATATAGTACTTCAAAAAAATCGTTATAGTAATTTTTGGGAAAATTAAAATTTTCTAAAAATGTTAAAAATATGTACAGAGATTTGGGGTGGGGGAATTTTGTTGAAAATGTTCGTGTGGCATCCATGGCAGACACTAAACTTAAATGCCAAGTTTGGTATTCAAGAGACTTCGTTTTTGAGCAACATTGCCCACAGTCACACAAACGGGCATAATTCTAAAAATGCATTTTAATTTTTTTTTTGTATTCAGGGGGGTTTGAAAACATGTATTTGTGGTGAAATCTCTGCACCAAATTTTTGGCGTGGAATACAATACCTTCTCTATCTACTACACATTCTTGCTAGAGAATGTACAAAACTTATGTGTTGCATTCTCTTTTTTTTTTTTTTCTTTATCTATTCTGCAACTCACTATCCCTACGAATTTTCTTATTCACACATATCGATTCAAAAAGTTATAGAAGTACTTTTATTGTAAACTTCTTTGTAAACACGCCCCAATAATGGAATACACTAGGCCAAAGTGATAGTCGAATATTTGAAGAGATGGTCGCTGTATGTATTGGCATTCCTTCCTTTTGAACAGGAGAAAGAAAACCGAATAACGATTTACAATTGAGAAATGTATAACTATTGCAAAATATAAACCTACAGTTAGGAATGTCACGGAAATGATTAACTCTACAAAAATGTATGCTGGTCTCCATAAAGTAACGAACGATTTGACACAACTAAACATAAGGAAAGATAACAACACAAATGTTTATTTACAAAGTTACAATACCTTGCTTTATTTCTCACTGTAATCTCCATTCTTCAAAACATTTATTGTTACGTGGTTCCGGTTTTCCAACTCAGGATACGTGGTTCAAATCCCGGCTATGGCATTCCTTTATCAGTTTGATTCTACCTCAGTAACCCACGGCTGGTATGAAAGAAACAATGAAGTCACTTATAATATTAATTTAAAAGTTTAAGTGTTTCATATTGACTACATGTTATTCAGCTTTAGAAAATAATCCTTGCGTTATTCTCTTCATAAGTTGCTTGTTATTAATACTGTATCTAACGCTGCTAATACACTTGAGTATTTGATTATTGTTACTTTGCATTGGTATTAAAGCGTTAATGTCCGCTAATGTGATCTATTTGCGCTGAAGCATCCGCTCCATCCTGTTTACGTACGCATTCAATTAGTAATAGAATTAAGTGCTGTTCAATATACCAACTGCACCCCCCCCCCACTCCAAAACAAGAATTCTCTTAGTTCATAATGCTGACCACAGACACACGTACAGGCTGACAAACACACATATACACACATCTTTTTACCTTTTCTAGCCCGTATGTACAACATACATAGTATATAGGGAAGGTATTGCATTCCACCCAAAAATTTGTTATAGAAATTTCACCGGGAAATGTTTGTTTTGAGACTTGTGATTCCAATAAAAGCATTTTTAGAAAAATGTCCGTGTATAGGTATCTGTGCAAGATTGTGTGTGTGGGGGGGGTAGCATAGCTAAAAAAACGAAAAGTCAGCTAATTACCAAGTTCAGTATCTTCCAAGGATACGACACGAAGATGTTCAAGAAAATCCCCTCACTATATGGAATTTTTTTGTTGTTGAAAATTTTGATTCTTTTTAAAAATAGCTATATCGATTTTGTTTAAAATACTACTTGCTTAAGATATTTCTATGAGAAACGTAACGTCTATCTTGAATTTTGGGGGTATTTGTTTCTGAAGATCTCATCATTCTGGATGATTTTTGTATAACTGGCAAACCATAAGAGACAGACGAAAAGATACCACACAAAATATGTAGATCTCATTAAAATACACTTATAATGATATATACATTTTTGCAGAGTTAACCGTTTTCAAGATATTCCGGATTATTGGTTTCAATTTTAAACCACAATTTTTTCTCAAATTGAAGACACCTTTCTTCATGTTTCCTTTTTATTTACTCCTGGCAAGCAAAGATATACAATTGTTTCACCGGCGTTTAAATGTCTTGACTATTGTTTCAGCCTGTGCATTTTCTTATTTCCCTTATAATTACAAGGAAATAAGTAATAAGAATAATTCCGCTTATTTTTATCTTGATTAGCATAACATAGATAAAAGATTAATCTTTTGAATAAAAGGTTTGTTTGCGGAACAGCTAGAGAAAGTCATGTGACTGGAACACATCAGAGCTTTAGAAAAAGCTCCGTGTGTGTGTGTACGGAAAGCATGGCTCATAAACGAAAATACCGTTAAATACCAAACTTGGTATTTAAGTATTGTATCACATATTATCCTTTACACGGAAAAGTTTTAAAATTTTTGGATTTTTCAAAATGGCTGTAACGATTTAGATTAAATTACCGTATATTAAATATATGTACATGCCAAATAAAATGTTTATCTTTAATTTTCTGGGAATACCCTGAAGACCCGTTCACTGGCCGAATTTTGCATAACTAAGTCGTAACAGATAGACAAACATGCACAGAAAATGCAGATCTCGTCAAAACACACAATATATGTTCTTTACATTTTTGTTGTGAAAATAACCGTTTCCGATATGTTACTTGATATTGGTTTCAATTATAAAGTACTTTTACTTTTCTCAGAGAGAAAGTGTCCGTTTTTCTTTTGTTCTACTCCTAGCTAAGAAAAGAAGCAAATTGCGATGACAATCACATAACGACAGTTTTTAAAACATTTGACTATCGCTTTAGTCTAGTATATTCCCTTAATTCCCTTCTAAGTATAGGGAACTAAGTTATAAGTACATTGTGCTGAAGTTTAACTCGATTAGCACTGTGTAGAAAGAAGAATAATATGTTGCAAGAAGTTTGATTTTGGAACAGTTAGAAAAAGGCAGGCAAGTGTAGCATCAGATTTTTCTAAAATGCTTTGTTTGGATCCTCAAAACATATGCTGTCAGTGAAATCTTGGTTTCAAAGTTTTGTTTAAATGCATTTCTTTCTTTATATACAATTTACATTGCACATAGTAGACGAAGCAATTAGCTTTCGTAAGAATTGGTTAGTATACCCATGAATAATCGATAGCGGTATAGAGAGTCGCGTGCTTTTAAAACAAATATATGTTTAACTGAGTCGACATTTGTGCCCAATGATTAGAATGGAAGCATACTTAATCCATCAAGATGACCTCACAGTATCGTGATGTATTGCAATTTTAAGAGATTGCTTAGGCAGAACCAGACTGAAACACGGATCTCCCGGTCTCTAGCCGGATGCTTTAACCACTGGGCTACCATGGTAACATGTCGGCACACCATTAAGTTCCTCAAATGACTTGAAGAAAATGGAAATGTTGTTTTATTTATGGACGCTCTTTAATTATTGTTCACAGCGTCCTTTGTTACCAGGGTTGAGGTTCTTTTACGTGCCGTAAATTTACGACACCGGACCAACGAAGGAAACCATACTAAGGATTTTTATGCCCGAAAAAATCCATCACCTCCGCGGGGTTTGTAGCCGCGATCTTGGGTATTTGAAATTTGTATTGTAACCATAACATCACGGAGGGCCATCCTGACGTGCGTGTTTACCGGTAAACCCAAAGTGATCTCAAATTATTTTGAGATGACATATCTCAATGGGACTTACATTGTCATAAGCTCTTTTAAGCTTCACAGTTTAGTCAACTATTAGGTAAATTAATTGAGCAACTGCAGACATTTGATGCATGCCTATTATTGTATAATTATATAAATTATAATATAATTGTTTTTACACAAGTTGTGTGTAGGACAGGCGTTGGATAGGTAGAGTCAGATTGAAAAATTCAATGCCATAGCCGGGATTGAACCAGAATGCTCAGGTTCTCTAGCCGTTGCTCTAACCACTGAGCTACCATGTCCACTTGCCGGCTGGGCATACATTTTTCAACTGACCTTGGATCGAGCGCTGCATATAGTCCAACATCTTCTACCCCAGCTCCAGACAGTATCCTGCCACGCCACAAGAACACTTTTGTCTACACTTAAATACTGAAAAAGCCCAACATGGCGTCGAATGAAAGAAATGAACGAACGGCTTTCAAGGATTGAAGGAAATCACTCCATCATTTACCTTGTGACCCATGAAAACCTAAAAAAAATAAAAAATGTGTCAGAGTGGGCAATCTCCGGGGATCGAAACCGGGACCTACCGAATGCAAGTCAGACCCGTTGCCGTAACGCCACCTCTCTCGAACATGCTTTCTAATTTGAAGTTTACTTCAGAGTGCTATATATAAATATTTGAAAATAAGCACTGGTCGTTTTTATCCCAAAAATTAATATTTAAATTGGTATATTAACACATTTTATTTGTGACGAACAAAGACAACATATAACTAACTATACATATAATGTTATAATTAATTTTTGTTTCATACAAGGGTATATAACTTTGGCCTACACACGACATATATGAAATAACAATGTATTATAACTGATTGATAGTAATTAGTTATAAATCCCGGGAATTAAGCCTAGATTACGATGAACTTAACGTACGTGAATTAACTTAATACGACGTCACGTTAAAGCCTAAAATATTGTATTAAATAGAGCTATCTTCAACGTAACCCTTTAATTTTGGCAGTCACACTTATCCTTTTCGCTACGTTGAGTAAGCTCATATGGTAATTAAAACTAATCTCATGAAGTAATAAAAACTAATGAAAAAGAGTAATTTCTGCAGCGTGAAGTTAAAGTGAATCCTAAGAGGTCTTCAGTTCAGCATTATTTCTTCAATTTCATATCACGTCCCGTCACGTCGTATTCCTAGCATTCGAGTATCTCTGAGATTGTAAGTCGCAATTGGGGTATGTTAGCCCAAAAATAAATCAAATCAATTGTAATTTTCTGGAAAAAATATGAGTCAGAACTTAATACCGTAACAGCATGTTACAATAACCCAGTTAGAGCAGCCGCACATAGGTAATCAATTGGTATTTGAAATTTGATTACGATTTAGCCACTGGCCCAAACTAGAATTTGTGAGAATACTATTAAATATCATATCATGATTAATCTAATAGTAATTAACCATAAAACCTGTGTATTTTATCTCAAAATGAATTTTAGAATGCTTTGTGGATCCCTGGACCAAATGTGAGTATGTTGGAAAACTTAGGGTTAATGGATTTTATCATGGTACCTCAGTTAATTAGAGCAGCCTAAGATAAAAATCCCGGTTCAAGTCCCTACTACGACATTGAAACTCTTAATCCAATTTTACCTGTTTATTTATGAAAATGCATACCACATATTACACCTCTACGCATAGCGAATCGTCTAATTTCGGACATTTCTAAGCAAAACAAGAGCTGAGGTTTTCCTGGAGAATATTTACCTGCATGTATTAGTAGACTCCCAACCAAGAAGTGAAGAATTGGAACTTGCGACGTTTCGAAACTTCCGTCGTCCCCGTCTTCAGTGAAACTGGATTCTGGGGAAAGAATTTCACCGCAAATGGCGCTGCCAACCAAGAGATTAACATGACTAGTTCCGCATTTTAAGAAGCTTCACACAAAATTGCAAGGAACGTTTTGTTATAAGTAGAAGTACAATTTTCCCACATAGTTCAACTTCCCTGAAAATGACTTTGGAAGTGTTTAAAAGTCGCAATTCCAATCTTTCATGCTTGGCCAGAAACAAATTCAGCTGAATTATTGCAATATAGTTTGAACACCCTTTCTGTGGGATACATATGAGATTCTCTGAAATGACAGTAAGAGGGAATAAGTTGTATAAAAGTAACAGCAGATATTTTTTTAATTCTACATTAAACCAGAACGTTTGAGTGAAAGTAAAACATTTTATGTCACAAAACCGTCTTCATTCGCAGGAGCATACAACCACAAACGTTCTGTTTACAACGTTGTCAGCTTCCAACTGACGTGTAAATGCTAGTTTCTCACCCCCTTCTTTTAAAGGAATATCAGACAGAGCAAAATATTGCGCCATCTCTCAGAAGTTCGCGCAGTTATGAACTAACTCTTGAGTTGTTTGAACAACAAATGGGTTAAGAGAGACTACATCTCGCGCCGCATCAGTGTCATCTGCAGATTTCTCTCTGGTCACGACGAACGGCAAGAGGCTTACAGGGATGTACAAACTTTGAATATCTTTTAAATGCTAAATTAACGTATACAAAAAGTGTCCTATACATGGAATGCATGTCCAAGCTGCCGAAGGGTAATATTACAAGCTAACTGTCCTTATTTTTACTACCGTTGAAGTAATTTTCATTCATTTTTGAGACATATAATTAAATAAAGACCTAGAAATTAGGACGAAAGTCAAGGTATATTTTAATATATTTAAACCTAATTTTCATGATGTGCTATCGATTTCTTAATGTCGGTTATCTGAATCCCATTTGATGGTGGCAATAACTTTAAACCTTCATCTTCAAGTTGCTGAAGAGAACTCTCGTATAAATATTACAGCTAATATATGTTATTTTCATTTATGTACATTTATATAAATATGTGAGTTGCGTGTTATTGATTGAAAAAAATATATCAACAAAGTGATAGATAGCATTGATAGACGTTGTGCCTACTTTTTAAAAAAAAAATACAGTTCCAGATGCTTGTCAGGACTCCGGCGCTGTATTCCTTTTTCCTCTTTTTATTTCCAGTTTTTCTACACTTCGTTAGTTGACCTGTTAATTTAACGTTTCCTCTTTACATATACATACACAGACTCTACACATTAACAAGCACACAAACACCCATGCCCAAGGCGTGACTGGAACCCACGATCCCCTGCGCCACGAAGCACCAATGCGAAGCACTTTAGCGAGTGCGGCCATGGGGACCAGCTAAAAACTTATCCGGGAAACTCACCCTAAGCGAGATTCGAACTCACGACTTATTGAATGCGAGGCAGACACGCTACCACCACTCTACCCCGGCGGGCTTTTTTAACGCCCGCTTTTACTACTTTATACCGCAGGCGATGACACTGGTGATATATGAAATGATGGAGCACCGGTGGAATGCGACGGATAGGGAAACCGGAGAACCCGGAGAAAACCCGCCTTTGCGCCACTTTGTCCACAACAAATCTCATCTGCGGTCGCTTAGAATCGAACCCGGGCTGTCTAGGTGAGAGGCGAGTGGTCTAACCACTCGGCCACGGCGCGGCCCATCTTAAAAGACTGAGATTGTGTGTATGCGTCTGAGTGGACAGCATAACTCAAGAACGAAAAGTCGGGTAAGTACCACACTTGATATTTAAGCTCAGTATCTTACAAGGATGCGACCATTTTTAGAATAACCCCCACCCTCAACTACCCTTTACATGGAACACTTCGAAAATTTTTATTTTCTCAAAAATATCTCCAATTTTAATTAAAATACCATATATTTAAGATATTTTCATGAGAAACGAAATATTTATCTTTAATTTTCTCGGAATAGCCTCTGAAGCCCTTTTCATTCGAAAAAGCTTTTGCATAAATAGTAAAATGTAAGAGAGAGACAAAAACTTACTAAACCAAAAATCTAGATTCCTTAATACACACTCATACACAAACACACCGTTTTCGAGATATTTCTTGTTATTTGTTTACTTTAAAAAATACTTTAGCTTCTCTCAATTGGTATTTATCGTCCTTTTTTTATTTTGTTTTACTACAAGCTAAAAGGAGAAACATAGAAACCAGCTTTTAAAGAGTTGACAATCGCTTTATCCACTAGGAGAAAACGACGTTTCCTTTTACTTATAAGGAACTAAGCAATTAAACGAACGAAAATAAAAACAATATCAGGAACTAAGCATATTAAGTTTGATTATTCCATAATATTTAGATAAATTAATATAATAATTTAACCTATATTTAAATATACTGTTTTCCTACTAATATTTAGCTCGATTAGCAAGAGTAGATAGAACAATAATCTTTATAAGAATAGTTCGTTTGCATAACAGGTATAACTGATATCAAATTTAAACCCTGTATTTTCATTACGAATTTTCATATTCTTAATACAAGTTTTCTTATTCCGATTTGATGGCGGCAATAACTTTAACTTTCATCTCCATGGCGCTGAACTGATATAAATGTATGTTTTTAAATTTACATTAGTATATGTTGCGTGTTATTGACTGAAAAAATGCCAACAAAGAGATAGCATTGACAGACCATGTACTTAAACTGCTGAGGTAAGAAATGTAGTAATGCAAGAATAGCAGATTCAATTTCAGTAGAGAAGAGAACATACGGAATATTTTTAGCTATTAAAGAAATAATAAGATCGTGACACATTCAAACGAAAAAAGGAACTAATAATGGCTGCTATGGGAAATATCTGAGCAGGATTGGAAGCATGTAAAACGATAAATGTGAGATAAATGAGAAATGTGAGAGTTAAGGTTTTCCATTTCATTTCCTTTTTTAATGCGTACGGAGACTTGTAAAGCAGGAAAATGCCTATAGAATATTGTCACATTCTGGCCTAGGATTTTGTAGTACTGATAAAAATAATTATTCATATATTGGCGACATTGCCAACTTAACCATTTAACATAGTAGTCTCTGCCTCTTTCAATAGGAAAAAGTGATACAGTTACGACGCATGCCAGAAGTATAGCTCGCCTGGATCACCATGGAAGGCGTCAGCCAATCATATGTAAGGTATTTGTTTCTATTATATTCGGTTTTAAAGTAGTAGATTAGCCTTTCACCGTAAATTAATATAATAATGTAGATCCCTTTTCTGTGTGGTTTCTGGTAGAACAGAGCTGCGTCCTCATATCCACGCCTAGTTGTTGCGAAAAGTTCATTTCCGAAATATTTCCTCTCATAGCCAAGCGAGTTTCTGAATCTATATCATCAGGCGAGACAATATTTTAGAGATAAAAGGGATAATGAGACCTTAAAGAGTAATGGTTAGGATATAGATCTAAATAATCAGATTTATAGTGACTTACACCGCCCTCCAAGAAGAACGGACGAAGTAGGGAATCAGGAGGAAGCTAGAGCTACAGGCAGATAGGGTACAGAGAAGCGTGGACGTCCTTAACTCCCAGCCCAATGAACCATTCCACCAAATAATACGATCAAGCAACCCGTCCTCCCGGTAGCTCTCTAGTGTCCACGGGGAAATTTTTTCATAGAGAATTCATCCGCGTCATCTGTCTGCATAGGCGTACACTGCGAATCTAGAAGTACATTTGAAAATTGAGAAGGAAACGAAAGAATGAGAACAGATGGAAAGAAAATCCAGGTTACTGGGAAACTATTCCCCAGTATTCAGCTTCCGACCCCAAGGGAACCACGAACAACCCATGGGTCAGATTGGGCAGTCACTAAGGTTCAAACCCGGAACCTCTCTCGTTACCGTGGTAACACCTCGCTTGGTTTGAACCGTAACTGAAATATGTGAACAGATTACAAGTGCGTCTCTCCATCGACAAAGCAGAGATCATTTTGCAGTGCGATTAGAGTAAGGAAAGATTAGAAGATATTATTTATACTAGGCCGAGTAGATCGCAAAGAAACATTGATAAGAACATGTAAAACCTTGATGCCACCGGTGGTCCAGGATCGAATTGAAAATGGAAAGAAAAATGGATAAGATGAATGTAAGTACATATTCGATTACATTGTCGCTGGACATCTAGCGCTTGAGGAAACTGAAAAATCTGATGTGTACCATTCACATGACTTTCTCTACATCTCTGCAAAAAATTATTGTTAAAAAGCTTATGCCTCTATTTACTTCATGCTATTCGAAAATAAATTAGCACAAATAGTCTTATTACCCGTTTCCTTGTAAGTAGAAGCGAAATAAGGGAGTACCATAGGTTAAAGTAATAGTCAAAAGCTGGTTGCTATGTGACTGAAGTTCTTTTGTTTATATGGATAGGAGTTGACAATCTCCTCTATGAGAAAAGTAAGTTTTTCATAGCTGAAACCAAAAACAATGAATATGTCAGAAACGATCAACTCCGTGAAAAAAATGTATATAACATAAATGGTGTGTTTTAACGTTCTCTACATTTCTTGTGTAGCAAGTTTTTATCTAAGTTTTACGGTTTAGCAGTTGTGCAAAATTCCGTAAAATTCGTCCAGAATAAAGTAATCTTCAGAGGCTATTCGCAGAAAGTTCAAGATATAAATTTTATTTGCCATGTAAATATCTTTAATATATGATATTTCAATCAAAAACGTTGCAGCCACTTTTTAGAAAATCAAACTAAAGGGTAGTTTGGGGTGGGGGGATTTTTGTCAAAATCTTCGTGTCGCATCCCTGGAAGATACTACACTTAAATACCCAGTTTGGTATTTTACCGACTTTTCGTTTTTGAGTTATCGTGTTCACAGACACACGCACACACACACACTAACGGACGTTTTTCTGAAAATACTTTTTTTTTGGTTACAGGGAATCCTAAAACATATATTTTCGGTGAAATCTCTGTATCGAATTTTTTGGTGGAGTGCAATACCTTCTCTATACACTATATACATAGCACGTATAGAGAAAGTAAAAATCTGACGTGTTACACTCACATGACTTTCTCTAGCTCCTCTACAAACTTCTTACATAAGATTATTGTTCTTTCTGCACCCTGCTAATCGAGGTACTCATTAGCACAATGTTCTTATTATTTAGTTCCGTAGAAGTAGGAAGAAAATAAGGGAATACACTAGGCTAAACAAATAGTCAAATTTTTAAAAACTGTCCTTAGGCAACTGTCATTACAAATCGCTTCTTTTCTTGGCCAGGAGTAGAACAAAAGAAAAATGGACACTCCCGTCTGAGAAAAGTATTAAGTACTTCACAACTGAAACTAATAACAATGAGTACCTCGAAAACGGTAAGCTCGACGAGAAAAATGTATATGACATAAGTTGTGTATTTTAAAAAAACCTACATTTTTTGTATAGTAAGTTTTTGTCTATCTCTTACGGTTTACTGGTTATGGCAAATTAAGCAAAATTCATCCAGAATAAACAGGTCTTTAGAAGCTATTCCCAGAAATTTCAAGATATACATTTTATTTGTCAGGTAAATATATTTAATATACGATATTTTAATCAAAATCGTTAGAGTCAGTTTTAAGAATATCAAAATTTTTCGAAAAATGTTACATGAAAACGGTAGTTTGGGGTGGGGAGATTTTTCTCAAAATCTTTGTGTCGCATCCCTGGAAGATACTAAACTTAAATACCAAGTTTGGTATTTTACCAACTTTTCGTTTTTGAGTTATCGTGTTCACAGACACACGGACACACACACACACACACACACGAACCTTTTTCTGGAAATACTTTTTTTGGATACAGGGGACCCTAAAACATATATTTCCGGTGAAATCTCGGTATCGAATGTTTGGGTGGAGTGCAATACCTTCTCTATACACTATGTACATAGTGCGTATAGAGAAAGTAAAAATAGTTATATCATAGTATTTATTAGGCAATATATACCTCTCCTAGGCCAGACACGGACTATGCTTTTGGGCTGAGGTCCAGATACAAAATGAGGAAAATATAGATAAATTACAGTCAGAGAGGAAGTTTTTACTTTCTCTATACTCACCATGTACATAGTGTATAGAGAATGTATTGCACTCCACCAAAAAATTCGTTACCGAGATTTCAGCGGAAATATATATTTTAGGGTCCCCTGTATCCAAAAAAAGTATTTTCAGGAAAAGGTCCGTGTGTGTGTGTGTGTGTGTGTGTCCGTGTGTCCGTGTGTCCGTGTGTCTGTGAATACGATAACTCAAAAACGAAAAGTCGGTAAAATACCAAACTTGGTATTTAAGTTTAGTATCTTCCAAGGATGCGACACGAAGAGTTTGAGAAAAACCCCCCACCCCAAACTACCCTTTACATGGAACTTTTTCCGAAAATTTTGATTTTCTAAAAAATGGCTAACGATTTTTATTAAAATATCGTATATTAAAGTTATTTACCTGACAAATAAAATGTATATTTTGAATTTTTTGGGAATAGCCTCTGAAGACTACTTTATTCTGGATGAATTTTTCATAATTACTAAAACGTAAGAAATGGACAAAAACTTAACCTACAAAAGATGTAGAGCATGTTAAAACACACAGTTTATGTTGTATACATTTTTTTTGTTGAGTTGATCGTTTTTGAGATATTCCATTTTCTTTGTTTCAGCTTTGAAAAACTTATACTTTTCTTATACAGGAATTTCTCAACTCCTGTCCATACAAACAAAGGAACATCAGTCACATAGCAACCAGCTTTTGGCTTTCAGTTTAACCTATGGTACTCGCTTATTTCGCTTGTACTTAGAATAAAGCAAGAAATAAGACTATTTCTCCTAATTTTGCTCGATTAGCATGAAATAAATAAAAGATAAGCTTATTAACAATAATTTACAGAGTTATAGAGAAAGTTATGTGAGTGGAACATATCAGATTTTTTATATTAAATTTAAATTAAAGGGTATTGTAATTATTTTAGTTTCCAAATATAAATTAATAACTTTGAAATCCGTAATGTTATTAGATGAAAATTGTCATTTTTATTTAAATATTTTATTTATAATGTTATATACATTTCTACACTATTATTTCATGTAATTGTAGTGGTTCAACTTTTGAATTCACATAATGCAGTAACTTAATTGTAGACCAATTAAGCATTAGTTAAGTTGTTTAGTTACGTATATATAGGTGAGCTATGTAGGCTTTTAGGTCGGTGTCATTTTTATATCTGAAGCTATAGTATTTTGCAAATTTGGTGTTGATTTGCAATTTAGTACAAAATAAAATAAAATTATAATTTAATGTAAGATTCGTCCTATTTTAGGCTTTAGGAGTTACTGCAAAAACATTAAATAAGTAGATAAATAAATGAATAAATGAATGCATATGTATCAAATCTTCGACTCAAAGAAAACATTAAAAAACTTGATATTGAGATTTCACCGGAAACACTTGACCACCTGTATCCCAAAAAAATATTTTTACAAAAAGGTCCGTGTATGTCTCTCTGTGTATGATCACGTATGTTTCTGTGGGTAGCATAGCTAAAAACGAAAAGTCAGTTAAATACCAAACTTGGTATGAAAATTCAGTATCTTTCAGGGATGTGACACGAAAATTTTGAGAAGAATGCCCCCCACCACAAACTACCCTTGACATGAACAAAATTATGAAAATTTTGATTTTATCAAAAATGGCTTAAAAATTTTTATTAAAATACCGTATATTAAAGAATTTATATGGCAAATAAACTGTATACCTTGATTTTCTGGGAGTACCTTCTAAAAACCTCTTTATTCTAGATGAATTTTGCTGAATTTTGAGTAACTGGTAAACCGTAAGAGATAGACAAAAACTTATTACACAAAAAATGTAGACCACGTTAAAAAACACAATTTATTTCCTATACTTTTTCATGGAATTGACCATTTCTGAACTATACCTTATTTGTTTCAGGTTCAAAATACTTAAAATTTTTCTCACACGGGAAGTTGTAAAGTCCTGGTGCTGCATCGAAACAGATTTCCACTACATAGCAACCAGCTTTTAAAGCAATTTGACTATCGTTTTAGCCTTTTTTTTCTCTCTCTTTCATTTCCCTTCTAGTTACAAGAAAGCAAATAATTAAGGCAATTTTTGCTAATGTTTATCTCGATTATCATAAAATAGATAGAAGAATACGCTTTTAAACAAATATTTGTTACAGTGATGCAGAGAAATTCATGTGATTAGAACACATCAGATTTTTTCACACGGAAAGTTTTAAACTCCTAGCCCAGCATAGAAACGAATTTCATTCGCATGGCAACCAGCTTTTAAAAGATTTGGTTATTGTTTTTGCCTAGTGGAATTCATTTATTTGTGTTCTAGTTACAAGGAAGCAAGTAATTAATTCTAATTCTGCTAATGTCTATCTCGATTTTCATAAAGTAGATACAAAAATATGCAATATTAACAATAATTTGTTATAGCGATGTAGGGGAAGTCGTGTGAATGGAACCTATCAGATTTTCTATCGATATAATGTTCCTTATATACACAGAATAGTG
The DNA here is from genome assembly GCA_030762935.1 of Hymenopus coronatus. Classification (NCBI taxonomy): domain Eukaryota; kingdom Metazoa; phylum Arthropoda; class Insecta; order Mantodea; family Hymenopodidae; genus Hymenopus; species Hymenopus coronatus. The sequence goes on from CM060895.1 coordinate 85,932,547, forward strand.
CTTACTACAACTCATAAAGAGAATTAAAAACATAAATAACTACCTGAAACTAATCTGACAATTATAGATTACAATAATAAAAACAGTTAACAATGTTTGGCATATAAGAAATATCAGTGTGCCTTTTAGTAAAGAACTATCACATTAATTATTAAAATATGAACTCGAGAATTATTCATCATTAATATGCCCTGTACAGCTAGGTAAATCTGTTGTCCAGTAATAATTTATCAATCTTTGATTAACTTCGTACATAAATAACGAGTAGACATAATTACGGAGCTATTTCAATCATACGTAATACGTAACATTAACATATAGGAAATGAGATGATTCCCTTTGCTGAAGTTGATCGCTAGGCACTTATAATAATAAATTAGGTACTGGTTAAGTGAAGTCAACGAAGTAACGTCACTGCTGAGGCTTAGTATACTATCTAAAATGACCGTAAAGTAAAACGTTACATTGGGACAGAAAGAAGTTGGTCAAAATGAATTTATTAGAGCGTAGGGTTTTAAACTGTATTTATTTTCGTAAAGATCCTAATAAAGTTTGGTTTGTGTGAATTATGCATGGTATGCTTATACCTACATACCAAACTGCCAAATCATCTGGTTTCCTAAAGTATCATTTGTGTTCCACGACTCCTAGGTGATGTTCCTTCTTTTATTATTACTCTTCCTCCTTTTACTTCCTCTAGCATGTATGTACATAATGTACATAGTAGCTAGAGAAGGCATTGTAATCCACCCAAAAATTCGATGTCGGGATTTCACATGAAATATGTTTTTAGGTTTCTGGGTCCATAAAAACATTTTAAAAACATTTTGTGTGGGCAGTATAGCTCAAAAACTGTTATGTACCAAATTTGGTATATCTTTCAATATCTGCCAAGTACATAACAGAAAGATTTTTCAGGAAAATCCACCCACCCCAAACTACCATTTATTGTAAATGTTTTTCAAATAAAATTAAATTATATCTTGCATTTTCTGGAAAGAACTCCTTATTCTAGATGAACTTTTCTGAGCTTTGCATAACTGTATACAGCCATAGATGGACAAAATCTTACTGCACAAAAATGTAGATCTCGTTAAAACTCATAATAATTTGTCACTTTTCGGTAGCGTTGGGGCTAGAAAAAAGCTTTAATAATAGATTAATATTCAAATAAATATGTTGATTTAGGTTTAAGATAATTTCTCACATAATTTCATATTTTCCAATCTGGTCTGTATGGCCATGGGTCGAGTTTCACGTCATTTTCACAGGATAGTCCTGTAGTTTGACAAGAACGCCTGTTTTACCAACAAAGACATGTTTTAAGGTGAGACTAAATGACGAAAACTGCCAAAAAGTTAAATATTACTTATTTATTTTATAATTTCTGTTTAATTTGATATTTATTTCAATAATATTAGGCACAGTAAATTACGTTTGTAATTTTTATACTGAAACTTGTAAAGTCTCCAGGGTATTTGGAGTAGGGATATACATTTAAACTTATCTTTTAGGCATGAAGACTTCCTCTATAAACTAGTGCAACTTCTAAATATGACAGCTTCCGTATGTCGAAGAAATATAATGTTTTTTATAAACGTATCTGTATGCTGTTTTACGTTAAAAATTGCCAACGTAAAAATGTAATTTTCTGATTCAAAGCATCTATTTTCTCAGGAAGCTTTGGAACTGGAATTACAATACTTATCCTATTCCATCCCTGAAAGTCAAGGGCAAAGAATAAGCAATTAAAGCCATTATATAATTGACGTAAACATATTAATCTAACTAAAATCTTCCTGCTAATCTAATTGATAACCAAAACAGTTAATGAATATACCAATTCCTATTTGTCTGTCAAAGTGATTATTCTGGTGACCCCATTTGGCCAGTGTGATAAAGTAAACAAAACTTAGCAAATGGTTCGTGTGTGTTTTTCTTTGAACAGTATAAATAGAAGAGAAAATACCGATCAAAAATCGAACTTAATATTTAAATTCAGCATATCCAGTAGTGGATACATTATTTTCAAGAAAAGCCATACTATTTATATGGAAAAATATTAATTTAGATGTTTTAAACATTTATCTAACGCTTTTTATTAAAATTACGTATTTTTAAGACTAACGAAATGTATATCTTGAATTTTCCGAGAAGGGTTTATGGAGCCCTCTTCATTCTTAATGACTTATACACAACTGGGAATTGTAAGAAATATAAAAGCTTCTTGCTATAGAACACATTATATCTCTTAAAATACACTATTTTGGAGTCAAATATATTTGATATATTCGTTGTTGTTGGTTTGAATTTAAAAATATTTATAGATGTCTTAATTGGAGTGTCGCCATTTATTTTTTCTTGAAAGACACTGTTTATGTTAAATAATATTTTTGGAGTTAAATACATTTTATATGTCCTGTTATTTGTTTGAATTTGCAAATACTTATAGTTTTCTTAATCAGCGTATCGTTATTGATTTTTTCTGTTGCACATGCAAAGAAAATTGAACTTCAAGGCCATCGTAGCGACCAGATCTTGAAAGATTTGATTATCACTTCAAGCCTACTGTATTTCCTTAATGCCCTTATACAAAAAATACACAATTTTAAGACAACTTCTCAATCGTTTATCTAGATTAACATGAAGCAGATAGAAGGAGAAACGTTTGTAAGGTTACTTTGTGCAAGAGGAGTAGAAAGAGTCATATGAGAGAGAAGCACCAATTTTTGCTTTCTCAACAACGTATGCACAATGTACATAGCAGGTTTTAGATTGCATTCCACCGATAAAACTCAAATACGAAAAGTAATTTTAAGTACCAAACTTGTATTTAAGTTTAGTATCTTTCAAGGATGTGTCACAAACATTCTTACAAAAATACCCCCATCCTATCCTACCAAGTGAATGGAACATTTCTTGAATTTTTGATTTTCTTAAAAATGACTAACGATGTTGATTGAAATTCCATATGTTAAATATTTACATGGCAAATAAAATGTGTTGTGAATTTTCATGGAACAGCCTCTGAACCTCTCTTCATTCTGGATGACTTTTGTATAACTGGTAAACCGCATTTACTACACAAAAATGCAGAACTCGATACAATATACAAATTAATGTTAGATTCATTACTGTTAACATTTCCCTGTTATTGATTTTAATTTTAAAATGCGTATATGTTTCTCATACGGGAAGCCGTCATTCGTTCTTTTGTTTTCTCCTGACCATGCAAAGAGAACAAAAATTCAGTGTCGTCGTATATGAACAGTTTTTAAAGTATTTGGGTAATATTCCCTTATTTTCCTTCTACTTATAAGGATCAAGTAATAAGACCATTTTATACTAATGTTTATCTTGATTATCGTTAGATAAATTGAAAATAATCATTTTACTTTCTCTACACGTAATATGTATATAGTGTATAGGAAATGTATTAATGTCAAAATTTCGCCGGAAAATGTGTTTGAAGTACCTTGAGTCCAAAAAGAGCTTTTTGTACGAATAGTTAGTCGCATGTGGGATTTGTGGTGGTAAGAGAGGCTTCTGGGGGTTTATCTCCGTGTCCTTCGGTTTACTCCGCCAATCATTCCACCAATTGCTCCTTCATCAGTTTTTTATCACTCATTCGCATGCAATTCACATCATCCAGTTCCTGAGGCTCATGCCTGGCTACGGGCCAACCACTCGTTCCAGGTTTTCCATATTTTGGTTGCGTACCGTTGGCTCCCCGACAGTTTTCAGACTCCTAGGCACCTGCTTGTAAGTCCTAGGGTGGTGTCAGTTCTAAATACGGGGAGGCTAAGCCGACTACAAAAAGCAGAGAATAGTGTGTAAATGAAACAGCTAAAGAAAATGTGAATGGGGCACATCAAATATTTTTTGTAGACTTAACCACTTCCGAGATATTCCTTGTTATTGATTGCTATTGTTCGTGTTTCTTTTGGTTTACTCCGGGCTATGTAAAGAAGCGAATTTCAATGACAATCGCACGACAGCTTCTTAAAACATTTGACTATCACTTTAGCATAGTGTATTCCGTAACTTCCCTTCTACTTATAAGGAACTAAGTAACAAGACTGACCATATTGTCTATTAGTATGAAGTAGAAAGAAGAATAAAAAGTTTGTAGAACAGATGTAGAAAGTCTTGTGAATGAAACACAGCCTTTTTATGGCGATTTTTTTTTAGCAACAATAGGCTTAAGAATCGCTGGGTTTGAGTTTTTCTACGATTGCTTTGTATGGTCATACAAAAGAAAAAGGCATGTAATAGCAGACTAGCTGTGATCATGAATCATCCTTTTTACACAACTGCTTGCTTTACTTCCATTGTCTGTAAACAGAAGGAGACATCAGCCGTCGGTAATGTAGATGGGGCAGCTAGATACCAGTTCTCTGCCATTACAGGACAATAGTTTTGATTGCTTGGTAAACCTTGAATGGCAGGCTTTCGTGACCATTGCCCTATCTCTATGCCCTTAATCACAACGTTACGTTGTATGCTATGCATGAACATAAGGAACTGCATATTGATAATTATATGAAAACTACAGACAATACGAACATAAAAGCTTGTCTATAAGGTCTTTCAAAGTGGCTTATAGCGTTATAGATTCTAAAATCTTTGAAGATCTTTACCCTCAATGACCGCCGATAAGCAAGAGGGATAATAAAAAACTACAACTTACAAATAGGATCTGAACGTTGATGACATAGCAAGAAACTTCCAGAAGTTGTCGCACGCGCAAACAACCTCAGGCATCACAAACACATGCATGTGCAACAAACACATCTTAAAGACCCATTCACATAAAAAAGTTAAACGCAATACTAACACTAAAGCTTATGACCAGGTTAATAAATGGGACCATTCACTATCAACTTCGTTAACATGAAGATGAGCAATATCGCCAGTCGCTAATGCCAAAGCTTGGAAACTACAAATGTTTGCGTCCATGTTGACGTGATTCAAGAGGGAAAACAAAACACTATCGCACTGCACAAGAACAAAAGAAGCGATAAGTTTATTATTTTATTTCAAAATTAGCGTTGTCTGTATGGCAAAAAGGCATAAATCATACAAAGATAATTTGCTGAAACAAAATATTTGTAAATGATTGTGAAAGAAATGAATTGTGAAGGTAGGTTTTATTGTTAATATGTTTGCTTGTTTGTGAGAAACTTAGGTTATATTATAAGCTATCAGTTTCCTTTCATGTATGGAATATAATATATTAGCATAATTTGACTTAAAACATGATTATGGAAACCCCATTGAGCAATTCTGTTCTAAGGGATAAACCCACCACCTTCTACGTCTAGATTTTTTTGATTTCAAATATAATCTAAACCCCACACAGACACATAAGATAATGCAGTTTGTAGTAGCATAAGTTGCACATATTCGTAATACTTGCAGCCTCCACTTTTAATCAATTTAACACTTCAAATGTTTTCTTTTAGTGTTGACATTAGCATTAGCGTTATTATGATTGTTAATGGCAAACCGAATTTCATGTTGTCATACGTTCATGTATTCAGGTTGCCTTTCTATGTGAATGAGCCATTAATGTTAAATAACTCGCCAATGGCAAACATGTCCACTCAAGCAGGTGTAGCCTGCCAATACTTCCTAAACCAGATGTTCACACACGCGCGGCGATTACGGCCGCAAGATATAGTCACAATAGATTATCTAATTTACCGCATACTAGCTGAATTATTAAACGAAACATAACGCACGCGCATGGCGTAACCTGGTGATCTACAGACACAATGAAACCCTAGAACTGAAGCGCCAATATTATGTATAGTCTATTTACGTCCCAAGTTGTTCTGCCCTGCTTCCGAAAATACGCAAAACTTACCGAAGAAGAACCCGCGCCTAAGAAAACCACCTCGCATAGATCCTTCCACTTCAATATGGCACTCGTTTTCCTTATATAAAAGAAATCAACAAAAAGGGAGGGTGGGTAATATGGCTTCGTTCGAGTGACATTTGTATTTAAAGCATTTCTTATTAATTCTGGATTGTTTAAAACATTTTACGTCTCACTGGGAATGAAATCTAAAACTTTTCGTAAATTGTTGTAAAAACTTAAAACATAAGCGAGATATTTAGATTCATTAAAATGTATGTCTCATTGGAATATTATTTTTGGGGTAAATACTAATACACATTTACAAGGTAGGGCACGCTGAAATTTTAAACTGTTAGAATTTTTAGTTGGTTGCTTTAAAATTGTTAATTATAGGCTAACAATACATATCATAAAATAGCATACAACTCTCCTTACTGTTGCTTCAAATAGTTTTGCATCTATTTCTTATTTTAATTTAATACTGATCAGTATATGCAGTATTCTATCCAGCATATGCAGTATTCTATCCATAAAATCAATTTGACATTTTACAGGTAATTAATTTCCCGAATAATATTAATAGCATTGTTTTTATTCAGTTTTACTGCTACAGAATCCACAAATTTACCGAACATCGCACCAGTGTGATCGCCTTCCAACACATGTTCCTAGCATCCTGCATTGTTAACGCCTTCGGCCGGCCCTTTAGAACAAATGACCCGAAAAAGCTCTTTGTGTTCACCTTCTGGGAATTACTTTACAATTTCTATTAGACGGGTTCCGAGTAATTTCCTCTTCGATAAAGTTCCCCTTTGTATGCGTAGGCTATATAAAGGGACTGCTAGAGCCGAGTAAAGGTCAGTTCAATCAGTGACACTGTCGAGTCTCTTCTCTTCGTTATATATGGGGATGGAGAACTCAAAATTTAGGCATTATATGCTGAACTTTATAGTTTTAATAGGGTTAGTGAAAACTTGCAACGCGTGGAATATTTTATATACTGGAAAACGTTGCAAACTATTTTTTAGAAAATCGCCTTTAAACACAGTCAAAATATAACTCTATTTTGCTAAAATGGGTTTAAAATACCCTTCAGAAATAAAATGGGGTGACAAAATTAACACGTTAGCTCAAAATTAGCAAAAAAAAAAAAAAAAAGAAGACAACTAAAAATATTAAGTATTGCGCTTTTTGTAAATACATCTAATGGAATCTAGAGGCTGCAAAAGATGAGCATTGCTTAGTGAAAAATATGATTCCCACAAATCTACACTTTCCCGCCTGGGTAACATGATGGTAGCATATCTGACTCACATTCAACATATCGCGAGTTCGAATCAAGTTTAGGGTGAGTTACACAGATAAGGTTTTATTTGGGGTTTTCCCTTATCCTGAGAAGACGACTGCCAAGTAAGTTTAATCTCCATGAACCCCGAGACCATTTGAGCATCATTTCACCAATTTCATTCATCATCCGGTATGACCAATGAAGTTAAAGGTCAAACCACAAAACAAAAATACTGGTTCGCATTGTTTATAATCCAAAATAAAAATTTACACTTGAATTCCAATCAAAATATCTAATAATCTAGAATAAATAATCCAAAATTTAACCTATTCAAAAATGCTCACTCTCATTATTATTTGGTGTATATAAAGTTAATACAGTACACGCACCCTCAATTGCATGTTTATAAGTTGTGTATATAATCTAATACACTCCATTGTTAAAAAAAGAGTACCGTGGGGCTTAAAATGAGTAAATATATAACTAATGCTATTAATTTTCCGTAACAGCATGAATCTTAATCATATTGTTAAAGCTAAGTAAGTTTCAAATCAAATTAACACAAAATCTCTTTTTAAACTTAACACATTTAAAGTTAATCAATGTGTCTAATAATAATAATAATAATAATAATAATAATAAATAATCACGAAAATAATCTCTCCTCTCACGTAAGTTTAAAATTCTTAGAGAATAATAAGTAAAATAATTAATTAAAGCGACATATTTTTGTGTATTCCAGGACTCCACATTGCGTTACAAAGGGATTTAATATCACAACAGCAGAAAGTTAAAGAAAGCAGTAGTCTAATTTTGACCTGGTTTTGTTTTCGCGCTTCAGATTCTCTCAAAAAACTGAGAGAGCATTTCTCTCTTGTTCCTTTTTAAAAGCCAAAAAAATGGTAGGGTAGACAAAGCGACACGCCCGTCATCAAAAAGATGCAAGTTATGGGCAAACATTGCACCTGTTGCTTGCTAGAGTCCCAGGTGGGCGGCGCAAGGCCGTGGTAATAAAAGGACAGAATTTGTACGCCTTACAGCTGTCTGTTCATCGCTGTACCTACTTTATATCAGCTATGGAGTTCTAAAGCTTCCTAAACACTGAGATTTTACTGTCTTAAAGCTCTGATCTGAAGAGTGTAGGTTTGCGTAACTTCAGCGCAAGAGTATGGCTATGAATTATTGAACCTAATTATGAATTATGGTATTTTACTTTAGGTCACCATTCCTTTACTAACAAGCTTCTTATTTTACAAAACAGAGCAGTAAGAATAATATGTGGTGTTCCGCCAAAAGCACATTGTAAATCCATTTTATTGTACTTGAAATCCTCACTGTTCCTTATACATATTTTTTTTGTTGTTAAATTGTCTACTATATATTAAGAAGAATACACTAGATTATGATTCCTGTTAAACTGTATAATTATCCCACAAGAAGCAGCAACAATATTTATTTTAGGACATGTAAATATAGTAAAACACAAACCAAATTTGAAATAGTATCCATTAATTTATTTAATAGTTTACCTGATAAAATTAAGACATTTATTTAATTGTTTTATTCACAAAAGCCGTGTGTAGAACAGAAGTTGGATAGTGCAAGTCAGTTGGGAAATTTAATGCCGTACCGGCATATCATGTTAGCTAAGTGGTAGAGCAACCGGCTAGAGAACGGGAGATCTGTAGTTGAAATTTCGGCTATGATATTGCATTTTTTTAGTCTGATTTTACCTATCCAAATTTAACAAATTTAAGAGAAAGATTCTAATTATTTTAAATAAAAATTCGAACTATATGGTCCAGGAGTTTTATAAAATTGAGTTTTTGTAAACTTTAATTGACGTTGCTATACACGTATACAGCTCTTGGCAATAAATATGTTTATCTATTATAGCTGAAGCAGTTTGTGACAGTCACAAACAGTGACATGATGCATTTTTGAAAATACTTGCATACAGGATCCAGTTTTATAACAAATGAGTTTTCAGATCTAAGTCATAATATATTCTCTAATTAGTGGGGAAAAATATTACTTTAAGTAGTCTTTAGTTTTTCAAAATTTGAGTATCATTTCGCAAAACTAATACTGTCCATTTCTTTTAGGTGCTTTTGAAATGCAGCAAAAAAAAAATATTAAAACATATTAGTGAAAACAAATTTAGAGTATGGAAAAGTGTTGTAAATTATTTGCAAAAAAATTACCTTTAAAGTTGGAAGTGGCTATTAATAAGCATGCGCCCACCTATTTATAATTTAGCTAATAGGTAGTTAAAGTGCACCAAGTGAGAAGAACGATATTTTTTTTAATGTTTCAAATTATATCATTTTGTTATGAAACAATTTTTTTCAGGTTTTTGTCATTTTAATTTAGTAAGCTGAAAATACAATATATGTGTGCTAAATAAGAAAAACACAAAATTCTTAATTTTCATCCTTATATCTACATTTGTATATATTTTGTGTTGATAACAGAATTCAATAATTCAGAAATTAATAATACTCTGCTAGTAAGAACATGGAGAACTGACTTGTAATTTTAGTCATCCCATATTTTGGGCCAAGTAAAGAACCCTGGAGTATCAGAGGCTAGAATTAAACTGGAGCAACAGAAACGGTCACGTTTGCAGAGAGTGGGGAACAGTTGTAAGTTCCAACATAAACAGTTGCGTTCCAGATTTTATGCATGTCAGTATACGTATGAACGAACATATGGGAAAATGCATGATTCAACATCTGTTAAAATATTAGTTTGAGCTGAAATACGCCACCGACTTTGCCCTTTAAAGCTATATACTCAAAATTATTGTACCGTTTTTATGTTTCGCTCTACCTACAGCAGTTTTATGATCGCAAATGTTCTGCAAATTTCCGAAATTGGTAAATATTGATGCTTCACCAAGGAAAGGGAAAATACCTTCCACGAGTCACTAAATATGCAATAAGCGTAACATCATACCAGCATCTGAAAAACAAAAGAGTAGACAGTCGGATACAGAGCTACATCTCCACATTTAAATATCTTTGAAGTCCCTTTATCACCCTCTTTAGGCTACAGCAAAACAAAAAGTTATATCATGTAATCGAAACATCGAACATTGGGATTTAACATATAGATTATTTTACCTTTTTAACGATTCGTTATAGAATTAAATAGTAAACCACAATAAAACATTTAAATAACATGCAATATCCTTTTAGTAATCCTATAACAATCATACTCTCTACGAAGGTACTTAAAATAGTTTCATAGTGTTTCTCATATCATGATTCTCATTTATTTTACACTATACACTTTTCTAGCACGTATATACATAAAATAAACAAAGTGGTTAGAAAAGACCTATTATATTCCACCCAAGAATTATATTCTGAGATTTCACCGAAAATACAAGTTTTAAGGTCCCTTGATTTAAAAAAACCTATTTTTAGACCGAGTCCGTGTTTGTGTGCGCGGCTGCGGACAGCATAAAAGTCGGATAGATACCCAACTTGGTATTTAAGTTTCCGTATCTTCCAAGAATGTGACACAAGATTTTCGGAAAAATCTCCCCAACCCCAACTACACTTTACATGGAAATTTCTCGAAAATTTGTATTTTCTAAAATATTGCTCTAACGATTTTTATTAGAATGCTATATGTTTAAGATATGTTTGTGACAAACGAAACGTATTCTTAAATTTTCTGGAGTAGCCTCTGAAGGCCTCTTCATGCTTAATAACTTTTGTTTAACTGGTAAGTAAGAGATAGACAAGAACTTACTACACAAACATTTAGATCTCGTTAAAACACAGTTTATGTCATATATATATTTATTTATTTATTTATTTATTTCCGAGGTATCTATTGCGAATGGTTCAATTTGAAAATACTTAAACTACTTAAAATACTTTCTCAAACTGGAAGTCATATTTCCTTTCGTCTCTATTATGTTTCACTGCAAGCCTTGCGAAGAATCTTTAATTTCAATTGTTTCACATACCGACCAGCTTTTAAAAGATTTAAATATCGCTTTAGCCTAGTGTACTTCCTTCTTTTCCTTCTGGTTGCAAGGAAGAAAGTAATAAGACTAGTTCTACTAATATTTATCTCGATTAATATGATGTAGATAAAAGAATACGCTTTTGAATGAATAGTCTTTTATGGAATAGCTAGAGAAACTCGTGTGACTGCAACACATCAATTTTTGTTTTAATTCTAATTCATTCTAATTCCTTTGTTTGAATGGACAGGAGTTGACAAGTCCCCGTATGAGAAAAGTTAAGTATTTTAAAGCTGAAACCAATAACAAGGAATATCTAAAACACCACCAACTCCACGAAAAAATGTATATAACATAATTTACGTGTTTTAACAAGATCTGCATTTTCTGTTAAGTTAGCTATTGTCTATTACTTATAGTTTACCATTTATGCTAAATTCCACAAATTTCCATCCACAATAAGGTAGTCTTCAGAGGCAATACCCAGAAAAATCAAAATATATTTTTTATTTGTCATGTAAATATATTTAACATTTATCATTTTAATCAAAATCGTTATAGCCATTTTTGATAAAATCAAAATTGTCGAAAATGTTTCTATGTAAAGGGTTGTCGGGGGTAGGGAGATTTTATTGAAAATCTTCGTGTCGCAACCTTGGTAGGTACCAAACTTAAATACCTGGTATTTAATAGTCTTTTGGCTTTTGAGCTATGCTGCCCACAGACACACACATACATACAAACACACAGACAGCCAGTTAGGCAGACGCAAGAACACGAACATTTAAAAAAGATGCTTTTTTGAATTCAGGGGGTTTCAAAACATATATTTTCGGTGAATTCTCGGCATCGAATTTTTGAGTGCATTATATCTTTACACACTATGTGCATAGTAGGTGTAGAGAAAGTAAAAAGCGATTTCCATGCCCAGTAATATGATTCCCAAACTGTACACTATTCCATAATAAAACTGAAATATTCGTTTCTGTTAATATTCAATGTTGGATAAATAATTGGTACGAACGGGTATAATGAGATACATATAAGCAAACAAATAACAAAAATAAAAAAAGTAATTTTAAAAATGTTTTTGTTGCAAGTTAGCTCTTTACGCAACGATGGTCAGAACGTTTGTCATTAAACTAGATATCAGATATAGTTTCGGCTACATGGATTTTAATTACTTTTCACTGAAGTATAACAAAAAAAAAATATTGTGTGTTTGAATCAAACGCCTTTCTTTTCCTCTTCTAAAACAAATTGTTTACAAAATCTTATTCTTTTACCTATTTCAAGCTAAGCTAGATAAGCATTAGCAGAACTGGCCTTGCTACTTGTCTCCTTGTAAGTAGAAGGGAAATAACGGACTACACTAGACTAAAGCGATAGTCAAATGTTTTAAAAGTTGGTTGCTATGGGATTGTCATTGAAATTAGCTTCTTTACATGGCTATAAGTAAAACAAAAGAAGCATATACGACATCCTGTTTGAGAAAAATATAGAAATTGAAACCATTAATAAGTAATATATACAAAATGACTAGCTCTAAAAAAAAGTATATTACATATAAAGTATTTTAACGAGTACTAAATGTTTTGTATTTTAAGTGTTTGTGTATCTTTTACGGTTCACCAGTTATGCAAAAGTCATTTAGAATGAAGAGGGCTTCAGGGGCTATTCAAAACAAATTCAGGATATACATTTTATTTCCCATGCAAAAATCTTTGATGCGGGACATTTAAATCAAAATCTTCAGGGCCATAATTTTTAAACTCGAACATTTCTAAAAATGTCCCATCTAAAGCGTAGTTTGGGGTGTGGAGAAGTGTACGAAACTCCCCATATTGCATCCTTGAAGATAGTTAACTTAAATACTAGGTTCGTTTTCCAAAGGCCTTATCGTTTTTTATTAATTCTGTGCACAGATATACATATAACCACATACACACACACATACACAAAGCAGATTTTTTTTTCATAGATCTCAGAAAATATATTTCGGGTGTAATCTCTGTGTTGAATTCTGGGGTGAAATACATCTCCTCTACTTGCTGTGCAAAGTGTAGAAAAAGTAAAAAGTAAATATTCAAGGTAACCCTTAATTCTCCCGTTATTAATTCGATTATAGAATATACACGGAATTAATGTATCCTGAACACCAAAAATCAAACGCTGATTTTGCTCGTGATACTGATAAAATTTGTACAGCAGGGGAAGATTTGTATTCCACCCATAAATACGTTTCCGAGATTTCCCCAGGAATAAACATATTTCAGGTCCCATGAATCCAAAAAGGGCAATTTCAGGAAAAAGTTTATAAGTACGAGTGCGAGTTTGTGTATCCATAGGTGTGTGTGTGTGTGATAACTAAAAAGAACTTTAAGGTTTATGAATTTAAAGACCTGATATCATGGATGTGACACGAAGATTTTCAAGAAAATTTCTTTCACCAACTATCCTTTAGAAGGAATAGTTTTCGAAAACACTATCTCTAAAATGGCTCTATTATGTTTAAATGTTAACCTATTTAAAATATTTTTATGACACGCTATATCTTAAAAATATATTAGAATATACTCTAAAATCCTTTTCATGCTGGATGATTGCAATAGCTGTAAGCCTAAGATAAAAGAAGAAATCATTGGAGAAACAAGCAATTTATGTCAAATACTTTTTGATGCAATTAACCATTTCCGAGATATTCTGTGTTATTGGTTTAAAAATTCCCATACTTAAACCTTTCAAAAATGAAACATGTTATTTGTTTTTCTTTCTACTGCTCAAGGAAAGAGAGAAAATTTCACAGCCCTCACATCGTGACGCTCTTTTCAGTTTTGTCTTTCTTTTAAGCCTGGCGTAGTTCCCTAAACTCGATCTTCATGGAAATATAGAATAAAAGTATTTATGCAGTTGTTTATCTCGATTTACGCGACGTAGATTCAAGAATAAGCATATTTATGATAAGTTTGTCAAAAATGAAAGGAGATAGTCATGTGAATATATTACTTAAGCTTTTTTATGTCTATGCACGTAGTAGATAAAGTATTGTACTCCACCCAAAAATTTGATGTCAAGAGTTCACCGGAAATACATTGTTTGAAGTTCCCCAAGTCAAAAGAATACCATTTTAGAATAGAAGAATGTCGTGTAAGTGACTGTGAAGAACATAACTCAAAAACGAAAAGTTGGTTATATACCAAACTTAATAATTAAGTTCAGCATCTTCCAAGGAAGAGAGATGAAGATTTTCAAGAAAACTCCTTCACCCCACCCCAAACTATCCTTTATCTGCAACATTTTTTGAAAACTTTGATGTTCTCAGAAATGGTCATAAATAGTAGGAGATAGATAAAACTTACTACACAAAAAATGTAGATCTCCTTAAAACATACAATTTATGACATACATATCGGTTAATTATTTCTGAGGTATTTATAGTTATTGGTTTCAATTTTTTGAAACGATAATGCTAAATACCCCTTTTTTTGTTTTATTCCTGGCTATGCAAGGTAACTGAACTTCAATCACTTAGGAACCAACTTTTAAAAGACTTTTAGCCTAACATACATATATACATATATTGTATATACTCGATCTTCTTTATTGATTCACAGAAGTGTTAATATGCATAAGCTGCGGAAACAAAATATTGCTTCGTAAGCTTTGATTTTCATTTTTCTGTTTTATATTTTCTCTCCTCGAATCAATTCCCGAATTGCTGACTACTGATGCAAATCACTTCATTCCAGTTTTCTCTGAGCTGCAAAAGCAAATACTTCGGGATTAGTTCTTATCTAGAGGGACGGGCTGTTTTAATCCGTATTTATTTTATTTCACCATTCAACAGGCGAGCGAGTTCCCAGAGCATTGATATCTAAGTATGAGTATGAATTTCCTATTTCTTCTATTCTAGAAAAAGGCGTGTTGGATGAATATATTGCTTTACAGACAAGAGAGAACAAATATAAAACCTGATGTGTTCCATTCACAGGACTTTTTCTGGCTGATCTACAGGTAAATTACCTTCAAAAGATTATTCTTCTTTCTACACCATGCTAATCCAAATGAGCATTATTAGAATAATTTTATTACCTATTTCCTTATAAGTAGAAGGTAAATAAAGAAATGCAGTGTGCTAAAGCTAAACTTAAGGACAATGGGATGGGTGGAAAGCACAATACTTTGTTTAACTACGTACTTTTTGAAAATCAAAAGTTATGTGTTTGCTATGTCACAGGACAATGAAATTCATACCATGTAACGAGCAAGTATTTATTAACATGTTGATAATGTAAAATATGTAATAATAATTCATACTTTTTCTCAGAAGGTTTCTAAAGTGACAACAAACGAAATTTTATAACACATATAATTATTTAGGTACACATAACGGGCACTCTTTTTTCACAGAAAATCCAATTTTTAGGAGAGATGAAACACTTAGTGGAGCATAAAATGAGTGGATTAGAATTTTTATATAGTGAAATATACAGACAAAAAATTTGTTGAAGTTGATACAAAAAATTCTTTCCCTTAAAGTTCAGAGTTTTTAAATTTTTAAAAATTCAAAATGTTGTATTTAAAAATATCTTTCCCCTCATTTTATGCACCACTAAGTGTTTTATCTCTCCCATAAAATTGGAATTTCTGTGAAAAAAATTCTGCCTGTTATATGTACCTAAATAATAATCTGCTTTGAAAATTTTGTTTCTTGACGTTACTTTAGAAACCTTCTGAGAAAAAAATATGAATTTATGTTACATATTTTATATTATCAAAATGTTAAAGAATAGTTTTTGTTACACTGTATGAGTTCCATTGTCCTGTGATAAAAAAAAACCATGAATTTTGATTTTTCAAAAGCGCGTAGTGAAACATAAGTATTGTGCTTTCCACACGTCCCACTGTCCTTAAATGTATTAAAAGCTGTCACTATGAGACTGTTAAAGAAATTCACATGTTTGCATGGTCGGGAATAAAACAACAGAAACACGGGCGGCTTAGTATTTTAAAATAACAAGGAATATCTCAGAAACGGTTATCTCCACAACCAAAAGGTAGAGGACATAAACTTTGTATTTTGGTGAGATTTACATGTTTGAGAAAATCAACATTTCTGAAAGTTTTTCAATGTAATGATAGTTTGGTGTGGGGGAATTTTCTTGAAAATCTTCGTGTCGCATCTTTGGTAGATACTAAACTTAAATAATAAATGTATTTAATAGAGTTTTAGTTCATGAGTTATACTGTCCACATATACACTGACCCATTTCTTAATTAATTTTCTTATTTAGGGTTTCTCAAAACATATATTTCTGATGAAATCTTGGTATATGATTTTGGGTGGAATACACTTCCTTCTCTACCATATATATAGAGTGTATAGAGACAGTAAAAAGGTATTTCACTTAAAGCAAGAAGTAAAAGGTTTAAATTAGCATCCCCTCACAAGACATAACAAAACACAGAAATGAACAACAGACTGTTAATTCGTAAAAGGATCCGAGCATGAATTGACAAACAACTGTTAACCACTAATTTGCAATAAATTAAAAAAATAGCCTCATAAACTGAGGTATTTCGAAACAGGACATTTTTTAGCATATAATGTCACATTACATTATATGAAAATGTATAACAAATATTACATGCACCCAAAATTTTATACAGAGGTTTCACGGGAAACGTGTTTTAGACCCCCTGGTTACAAAAGAGAAAGCATTTTCAGAAAGATGTTCTTACGCAGGCGTTTTTGTGTGTGGATGTGTATGTGTGTGCGTGTGTACGTCTGCAAACACCATAATCTAAAATTGAAAAGCCCGTTAAACAAAAACTTATATTAAGTTCAGCATCTTCCAAAGGTAAAGACTTTCAAGAAAAATCTCACCCCAAACTACGCTTATATGAAAACATTTTTCAGCTATTTTGATAGTCTCAAAAGGCTCAACTAATTTTCGTTAAAATACTATATGTTTAAGACATGTTCATGACAAATCAAGTGTACACATACCCGATTTTTGTTATGGTTTACCTGAAAAATATGAATCATTTGGGGAATGTAGTACTATGTTGACATGTTACTATGATAGTTCAGTGATTAGAGCTATTGGACGGAAAC
This sequence comes from Hymenopus coronatus, assembly GCA_030762935.1. Classification (NCBI taxonomy): domain Eukaryota; kingdom Metazoa; phylum Arthropoda; class Insecta; order Mantodea; family Hymenopodidae; genus Hymenopus; species Hymenopus coronatus. Next base: position 85,949,798 of record CM060895.1, read on the forward strand.
CAGAAGATCCGTGGTTAAAATCCCGACTAGCGTTGCATTTTTTTGGCCTGGTTTTATCTTTCTAACTCCTGTTCTACACATGGCTATTGTGGAAGACAATTAATTTACAAATTTAGGCAGATAGCTAGCTAGGTAGATGAAGTATGCATATACAGACAGACAAACAGATTAAATAGATGGACAGGCAGGCAGGGAAGACAGACAGACAGGACAGGCAGGCAGGGAAGACAGACAGACAGGCAGGCAGGGGAGAGAGACAGAGAGACAGAGAGAGACGGATAGATGGATGGATGGATGGATGGATGGATGGATGGATGGATGGATGGATGGATGGATGGATGGATGGATGGATGGATGGATGGATGGATGGATGGATGGATGGATGGATGGATGGATGGATGGATGGATGGATGGATGGATGGATGGATGGATGGATGGATGGATGGATGGATGGATGGATGGATGGATGGATGGATGGATGGATGGATGGATGGATGGATGGATGGATGGATGGATGGATGGATGGATGGGATAGATAGATAGATAGATAGATAGATAGATAGATAGATAGATAGATAGATAGATAGATAGATAGATAGATAGATAGATAGATAGATAGATAGATAGATAGATAGATAGATAGATAGATAGATAGATAGATAGATAGATAGATAGATAGATAGATAGATAGATAGATAGATAGATAGATAGATAGATAGATAGATAGATAGATAGATAGATAGATAGATAGATAGATAGATAGATAGATAGATAGATAGATAGATAGATAGATAGATAGATAGATAGATAGATAGATAGATAGATAGATAGATAGATAGATAGATAGATAGATAGATAGATAGATAGATAGATAGATAGATAGATAGATAGATAGATAGATAGATAGATAGATAGATAGATAGATAGATAGATAGATAGATAGATAGATAGATAGATAGATAGATAGATAGATAGATAGATAGATAGATAGATAGATAGATAGATAGATAGATAGATAGATAGATAGATAGATAGATAGATAGATAGATAGATAGATAGATAGATAGATAGATAGATAGATAGATAGATAGATAGATAGATAGATAGATAGATAGATAGATAGATAGATAGATAGATAGATAGATAGATAGATAGATAGATAGATAGATAGATAGATAGATAGATAGATAGATAGATAGATAGATAGATAGATAGATAGATAGATAGATAGATAGATAGATAGATAGATAGATAGATAGATAGATAGATAGATAGATAGATAGATAGATAGATAGATAGATAGATAGATAGATAGATAGATAGATAGATAGATAGATAGATAGATAGATAGATAGATAGATAGATAGATAGATAGATAGATAGATAGATAGATAGATAGATAGATAGATAGATAGATAGATAGATAGATAGATAGATAGATAGATAGATAGATAGATAGATAGATAGATAGATAGATAGATAGATAGATAGATAGATAGATAGATAGATAGATAGATAGATAGATAGATAGATAGATAGATAGATAGATAGATAGATAGATAGATAGATAGATAGATAGATAGATAGATAGATAGATAGATAGATAGATAGATAGATAGATAGATAGATAGATAGATAGATAGATAGATAGATAGATAGATAGATAGATAGATAGATAGATAGATAGATAGATAGATAGATAGATAGATAGATAGATAGATAGATAGATAGATAGATAGATAGATAGATAGATAGATAGATAGATAGATAGATAGATAGATAGATAGATAGATAGATAGATAGATAGATAGATAGATAGATAGATAGATAGATAGATAGATAGATAGATAGATAGATAGATAGATAGATAGATAGATAGATAGATAGATAGATAGATAGATAGATAGATAGATAGATAGATAGATAGATAGATAGATAGATAGATAGATAGATAGATAGATAGATAGATAGATAGATAGATAGATAGATAGATAGATAGATAGATAGATAGATAGATAGATAGATAGATAGATAGATAGATAGATAGATAGATAGATAGATAGATAGATAGATAGATAGATAGATAGATAGATAGATAGATAGATAGATAGATAGATAGATAGATAGATAGATAGATAGATAGATAGATAGATAGATAGATAGATAGATAGATAGATAGATAGATAGATAGATAGATAGATAGATAGATAGATAGATAGATAGATAGATAGATAGATAGATAGATAGGTCGTTCGGTCAGTAGGTAGATAGCTACACCAAGCGTATTCTTTGTGTTTACAAGTTATCATCACAGTTATCCCTCTACGTTTGGGAGCAGAGCTCCTCGCGAGTATTGGCCGGCGTTCATATGCCTTTAAGTTTTGCGACGATTGTAAGGTCAATATTTACTTTATTATAGGATACATAACAAGTTTCATTTTAAGATGTACATTTCAATGCTACTCTTGCTGGTCGTTGTTGCAGAAACCAAGAAAGAGCATTTGAAATTCTCCCCGCAAACCTTCACTGTCCCCGTTAACTGCCAGTGATACAAAGTCGCAGCATGCATGTTTATATGGTTCAGGTAACAAAGCGAGGCTACTGAAGCAGAACACTTCACACGTTCACTGTCTAGTATCCCAGCGCAGCACCAGAACATCAAAACACCTCTTCCCTGGCGTCTGAAATAAACCAATCAACTTTTATTTACATATTAGGTGCGCAACACTAGTCTAACTCTGGCCCAGCACCTGCTATTAAATGTGTACAGACCCTCACAAAACTTTTGGCAAATGAATTGGCGCGTAACTGTGCATACACGAATATACACCACATGCATTTACTAACAGATGGCTTGGATTATGCTGAGGTTGGTCACACCGGACTGCTTTTCTGCTTCATGATGTAGCAGGGAAAGTTTGTTGCTAGGTTTGCTATATCAATCAAAATGTTTAACAGGAAGTGTCATTAACCCCTAGTTGCCTGCACCAGTATACGACATATGCCGTTTTTCCTTTAATTCAAGTTTAAAACTGGAGTTCTAGTAAAAATACTTGGGAATAAACCTATAAAGTTATTATATAAAATAATAGAGAAAACAGAAATGAAAATAAATGTAGATCCTTTATCAATATTTTTCTTCCCAATTAAAAGTTTAAAATCTTCTAAACCAGTTTTCATAATGCTGCCACACGCATTACCAAAAAAATAAATTCAAATGGCCATGAGTGCTAGGTGATAGGTAATGGACTGGCTATCCATTCAAAGCCAAATGTTGCAAATTCATATCCCAGTGATTGTGTTAAATGACGGGGAGAGCCCAAGTAAAATAATAGGTGTGATGCTTGGAAGTTAATGAGGTTACAGTTGACTGAAGTTATGTAGGTTTTACTCTTTTATTTATTTAAAAAAATCACTACAATTTTAGGGCAAAAAGTTTATATATTTTTACATTATAAAACAGTCTTGATTACTTGTCGTTTATGGTTGAAGGTTAGTATAACATGAAATTAATCCTAATATACAACACCATTTGTATAGTTACGCTTAAAACAAGTGGAACTTATAGGTCCCAATAGGCAACAAAGAGTTAAATGACTGGCCAGTCATCAAGTAGGCCGCTCTTTTGGCCCAGAATAAACGTTGGAATATTATCTCCGTATCGTTTAATTCAACCTTTTTCTGCCTCTAAGATAACTTAAGACACTTATTTATTTCATTATATAATAAGCGATTTTTTCACATTTAAAAAGCCCAAGCCAATGTATTCCATCCAAAAATTCGACATCAATATTTTAGAAATACATGTTTTAAGACCCCCCGAATAAAACATATAGAAAACTGTCCTGTGCGTGTGAGTCTGTGGACTCAAAAGCGAAAAGTCGGTTAAATACCAAACTTGGCATTTAAGTTTAGTATCTTCCAGGGATGCTACACAAAGATGTTTAAGAAACATCCGCATACCCAACTATCCTTTTTATGGAATGTTTTGTTTAAATCTGGTTTTCTCAAAAATGTAACAATATTGATGAATATTAAAGATATTTGCATGACAAATAAAAGCTCTTGAATTTTCTGGGGTTAGATGCTAAGACCTCCTCATTCTGGATGACGTTTTTACATCTGGTAAATCGTTAGAAATCGACAAAAATGTATATCTCGTTGAAACACACACTTTATGTCATATACATTTTTTAGAGAAACAACTATTTCATAGTTATTCCTTGTTATTGGTTTCAATTGTAAGCTACCTAAAATGTTTCTGATCAGGAAATCCGTTTTAGTTTACCTTTCTTGTTTTGTTGTTGAACATGCAGAGAAAATTAAATTTCAATTGTTTCACATTGCACCCAGGTTTTAAATAAGTTGGCTATCACTTTAGCCTAATGCACTTGCTTATTTTTCTTCTCTTACCAGGAAGCATGTATTAAGACCATTTTTGCTAATGTTTATCTCGATTAGCATGATGTAGGTAAAAGATTAATGGTTCTTAAGAATAGTCTGTTTTCAGAACAGGTAGAGAGTCATGTGAACGGAGCACAGCAAAAGTTTTCATATCAATTTCAAACTTTGTTGTTGTTGTTTCATAAAACTTAACTCCTCCTCGTTTTAAATGTACTAAGACTTATTTAAATATTCTGAATAAGTATACTAAATGGAATAAAACAATATATGAGGTCTTCTTCTTTTCACCTCATCACTCAGACGTTGCAGTAAGCTTGAGTATTAGTCTCCAGTGATATTTTTACCTTTTTCCAAGTATCAATAAAAATAGTTTCCTATGCATTCCAGAAAACACTCGCCATAGCCTTGTCAGCTGACAAAATTGACTATGCCTTTTTTGGAGTTGGTTCACCTGGCGCAATCCACTGTTTTGACTGTTATTTACTTTCTGGAGTGTAGTGATGTATCCAAGTTTCATCCAGGGTAATAAGCCGTCTCAAAAATGCACCTGGATTTTTTCGGTGGAGTTCCACATTCTAACAGAAACAGTTTTTCTTTGCAACCGAGTTACTTCGCTCCTTATCCCTTTGCTTCTCATTCAAATCTCCTTCCTACATGCTATAATAACTTCTGTAATTATTTTCTCATGCTGTTAACAGATGGTACTAAGGGAAATGCCAGAAGTTGTATTTTAGGATTTTTTGGGGTCCTGATATACAATTGATCAAAACAACTCCTATAAAAACATGGTGTCATTTTTTGCTTAGAAACAAATATTGCATGTTAGCATTTTGAAAGCAATCGTGAGTTAAAATGATTCCAGAACTAATTTTTACTCGTGAAAGAGGGAATTTTATGGTTATATGCATACTAAACAATTCAATGACAGCAGAGGATGTGTTGAGACAGTGAATGCTGGTTAACCCATGGCTTTTCGTTCAAATATTGAATGGCTTAAACGGTTCAAATGATTAGTAATAGTGTATTCATATTTTAATATAAATAAAATACATTATGATTTTAATATAATTTTTTACAAATAAAACTGCAATTTAAATGTTCCATAATGGTTTGTCATATTAACTAACATCATATTTTAAACTAATTAAACCCAAAACTTGCAATCTTTAAAACAAGAGAGGTACCGTTGATAATGCAACTTTAAACCGTTTTTTTACATTTCATTTTGTTCTCCCATTCATTGTAGCAGCAACAGTTATAGTCAATTTATTATTTCTATAAATTGAACTATAGCCTTTGTTTGTACACCAAATTAAAACTTAAAGAACAGGCTGTTTCGTGAACTAGGACTTCTAAATTATACTAAAAATACCACTACTTTAAATGTTGAAAAGAAATCCCCCCTTTTTTTGGCTTCACAAAACATCTGAACTGTATAATTAGCATGATTAGTGATCATGTTATCCAAAATCTTTTAGCTCACAAAGTAAACCCCACATTGAGCCAGTCATAAGTCAGTAAAAAATATGAAAATACTTATTATTGTCAAATGTTTTGAAACATAGCATACTAGGGCCGGCTGATAAGTCCCGAGCCCCTCAATGAAAACAGCATTTAATACATTTTTTTTTTTTTTTGCTTTATTTCTCAACATAATCTCCAGAAAGGCTAACACATTTGTCATATCGGTGTTCTAATTTAATTAAACCATCTCTGTGATGCGATTTATCAAGGTCCTTAAAATAGCTGTTTAGTGCATCAATGATCTTGTTGCTGTGAAATCTTCGTCCTCCAATATATTTTTTTATATTTGTGAACGGGTGGTAGTCACTGAGTGCTAGGTAGATCTGGCAAATAGGGTGGAGGTTCATGCAATTCCGACTTTAATTCGCACACTTATCGTAGTGATATAACAAGACTTTTTTTTTTTTTGCCAAATGAGGTCTCCTTCTTTACACCTCATCACTCAGACGTTGCAGTAAGCTTGCGTAGTAGTCTCCAGTGACACTTTTACCCTTTTCCAAGTATAAATAAAAATAATTTCCTGTGCATCCCAGAAAAATCGCCTTAACCTGTTAGCTGACGACATTGACTTTGTCTTTTTTGGAGTTAGTTCATCTGGCGCAATCCACTGTTTTGACTAATTTACTTTCTGGAGTGTAGTGATGTATCCAAGTTGCATCCGCGTTAATAAGCCGTCTCAAAAATTCACTGGGATTTTTACGGTAGAGAAACATTCTTAACAGAAACAGTTTTTTTTTTTTTTTTTTTTTTTTTTTTTGTTGCAACTTTTCATGAGGTGTCAACAAACATTTTGCACAGACCTTGTGAAAGCCCAAAACATTACTTAAAATATTACATGCACGTTCTTTTGATATGTTTACAGCCTCTGATATCTCAAAGAACTTTAATCTGCGGTCTTCCAGTACTAAACGATGAATTTTTTCAATGATCTCTGGAGTTGTCACTTCTACAGGGCGTCCAGAGCGAGGCTCATCACTAGTGCTCATACGTCCCATTTTAAACTCTGCAACCAGCTTTTAATCATTCAATATGAAGCGGCAGAGTCTTTCAATGTACTGTCCATTTCCTCCTTGATTTCTGTTGCGTTAAGCCTTTTAAATGGAAGTATTTAATCACTGCTCGTTTTTCCAAATACTCCATTTTCGTGAAAACTCTAAAGTTGTCTTGTTTAAAATGCTGTCATTCTAAAACTAAACAAGCTATTGACCTGTAACTAGAGATAAAAGCTAGTGTAGAGTTAAACTATACGGTGCTACCGTCTATCTGGCCTAGCGGTGCCATATCTATACGAGGACCGGGACTTTTCAGCCGACCCTTGTATTTATGCATTTTAATTAAATATTTTTCTTAATTATGTTTAGTTGCTTAGCTTTGAAAAATTCATAAGAATGCCAATGAAAGCTCTAACATTCACTCCTTAAGAACATGTTGTTACACATAGTTCGCCAAAGCACTAAAAATGGAATATATTCATATTACATTTCCAGACAATTTGGAATTCGCTGTTAAAACCCCACGGTCAGGTCTAAAAATCTGAATTTTAAATTTAGACTTGTCTTATTTCCTTCTAATTTGACTTAAATTTCACTCTTCATTTTCCCATTAGGCCGGTATCTATTTATAAGCCGCCCCTTTGCTTACGCAAAGTCGGAAGTAGATACACAACTTTTGCGCCTCAACCCCACTTAGGAATTTCCAAACCCCGCCCAGGTATCATTGCCCAGACGTTTACAATTTCTCATGGATTTCGGGAACAACTGTCCCGCCGAGTCTAACCCAAACCTAACATTTTCCTTTAGGGTCTCAGATGTTCGGCCTGGTGTATTTATAGTTACGTCAGAAGTACCACGGGCACTCGCACCGGAGCAGCTGAAGAGTTCGCAACTTCTCCCCTACGGGTAGAGTTCAAAAGCAGTTTTATTTTGCCTATCTACTTTGTATCAAATCTCCATGTTATAGGTATGATGCATGGAAGCAGCAGAATATGCCGATACTCTATTATTTATCACATACTCATATTAACTCAAGAACAATCCTGGTTGATCTTGCCGCAGAAACCAAATATGTCTTCTCCATTTAGCTTCCTAAGAATTTGCGACCCAATAAATACCACCACCCTGTACACCTAATCACACATTCAATGAGAAATGTTGCTTATGTGGTGCCTCATGAATATCATGGGGGTTATCTCGCCCCACCATCATCATCATCAAGGTCTAACTAAATTGGCCGGCTATATCGTAACTGAAGTCCATCTTTTACGAGGTCAGCCAACATCTCGTTCCTCCCGGTTGTATAGGAAGCCCTCTTTGATATTCTGTTGTAATTTTCTCATTATATGTTCTGTTCATTTTCTTTTGTATTTATTAAGTTTATCTTCGGTCTTATATACAATGCTTCTCTGATACTTTCTGAGAATTAGCATTTCAACTCTTGCATTTTTCTCATTCCAAAGATTGATTATCCAATTCCAGCTTCCATATAATAATGAGCCAACCACCATTGTTTATTGGCTGTATGTTTTATTTCTTTTCTTATTTTGGTTCCTTTTCATAGTTCAGCATATAGTCTGAAATGTATTAATGAATTTTCTATATGTTTATGTTTTTGATGGGAAATGTCACATCTCAAATACTGAAACTGTTATATAATTTTATTAATTATGGCCAGTTTTTACCAAATTACGTATTTGCCAATAAATGGTATTGCTTTTGATTTATGTATTGAAGCTTTGCAATTATGTCTGTTGGTATTAATTTGAAACTTATATGTAAATATTTGAATTTTTTTTTCAAATTTTGCCAGAATACTACGTGTTCTCCAAAGAGTAATCTATCTTTGTAATCAATTAAAATTCCTTAAATTACCCTTGACCAAAAATGTAAATTATGATAATTCGTGTGCACCTCACTTCTATATTAGTAAAATCTGTTTTGATTGCTGTCTGTTGCAGCCAATGACACAGCATATCTCTATGATCCAATGTCGTTTTATTGATGCATTGAACATGTTAGAAGTCTTAAGGGTATAGTAAATTAGAATCTATAATTCTCCATGTATTACATTCACTTAGTACAAACGCTTGGAGGTCTTGTGGGGCTCCAAATTTCTGAAGGAAGTTGAATTGCTTCCATCATTATATTCTCATTTTCAGGCTTAATACATAGGACTATCTGCCGTCCTATCATGTACGAAGCCCGCCTGTGATATGAAATGACGATGGTCTCTTGTAAATGTGCGACTTTAGGAGTGTCTTTGATCAAGATGTGCTTCCGAGTACCAACTTGGAACCTTCCGTGTATTGCCGTTAGCACTTCTGTGTATGAAATTCATTTACAATTAATCATCCTTGATTAATTCCTTGATTCCATTTTGACTACATTCCATACTATAGAGTTAGATGGCTCAGGCATTTCGTCTGATACTGGCATTAGGGAGATCGTGGGCTCAATTTCCGCGGTCGGCCTCTCTAACTCATGGGGTCTTTTTCGAGGGATTTCCCGGACCATTAGGTGGATACTGTGAAGGCTTCTTCATTCTCCGAAATTCCTGTCCCTTCATTTCATCTCTATTTTATACAACCGGTCTCTTTCAGGGCTGTAAATGTTGGTGAGGACTGCGGTGGGGAATTAATGATAAGAACTTCTTTCCCTTGAAGTTTGAAAGTAAGACAATTTTGGTTTACAAGACGAATGTTTTCTTTTTAAACAATAAACGCATTTAATGTTTATTATATTTTTTTTTGTGGTAGTGAATGTACTTTGGAAAAACAACTCTTGGCGGCGGGAGGGTGTTGGAGTCGTATGTAGAACCCAGAAGGGTTGGTCAGACATGTGGTGCGGTTCCTAGCCCTCCCCGCGCCGAAATAAGGAACTGCTTGTACTACATTAGGGACCCTGTACGGTGGCTCTTTCCCCATCAATAATACCCTAATATCATCCTATCCCTTTGGGTTCTGATGCTCCACACTCCAGAATAAAACAAACAGATAACAACTGGCACTACTGTGAGACATGACAGAACTGCGACCGTTTGACTAGCTTTCTGTAGCCTATATGGTTTGAGAAAAACGCCATTTCTCGGGAAAATTTTAAAACAAGGAACAAAACACGAAATGTGTAAAGCATAGCTCAGAAACGAAAAGACCGCTAAATACCAAATTTGATATTGAAGTTTATTATCTCCTAAGGGTGCGAAGCGAAAATATTCAAGAAAATCCCCCACCCAAAACTATCCTTTATATGTAAACGTTTTTGAATATTTTGATTTTCGTAAAAATGGCTCTAAAGATTGTGATTAAAGCTCCATATCTTAAACTTATTTTCATGACCAAAAGTATATTTTGAATTTCCTAAGAATAGCCTTTGAAGACCTTTTTGTGGATATTGTAAAACTGGTAAACCCTAAGAGGTCTAAAACTTACTGCAGAAAAAGTGTAAATCACGTTATATATATCACATAGTATATAATATAGGTTTTTCTTTTACAGTGGACCGCTTTATAGGTATCCCTTCTTATTGGTTTCAATCTTAAAGTAATTTTTCTGAAACGCGAAGACACCTTTCGTTTCTTAGAGCGAATCGAACTTCAATTGCCTCACATAGTGACCAGCTTTTTAAAATAATCCAGATAAACATTCGCGGAATTATAATAGTATTCTCTCTTGTATCAAAATTCTAGCTAGCATGACTATTTAAATAAAAATTTACCAAAAATGTGCCTCGTGATACAATTTTCAAAATATTCACATTAAAAACTAAAGTTTTACAGTAAAAGAATTAAAAATAGGTTTAGTATATTATATTTTTATACTAAACCTAATTATTGTAGAAATATTACTCATAATTCCTGATTTTCTCAAAAGTCAAAAATTTATTTCCCAAAATTGGAGCATTATTGTGCAAAAGCATATGACCATTTGCTTTAATATACTTAAGAGAGGAAGCAAAAAACTGTTTCGTGTGGGAATTTTCAATGTACAAAAATTTTGGTAAAATGTTTCCGCATCTGTAGCTTCAGTCTTGGGTAGTTCAAGTGCGCAATTGAGAAACAGGTATTTTTCTTAAAGTTTACAACTTATATTATATTATTTTGTTAATGAAGAACTAATTATTCACAATTTTTATCAAATTTCAGATACATATTATCTAAAGCAAGTTAAAGGATGTACGTTATAAAATAAAAAGGCTTATTTCATTCTAAAATAAAAAGCAAGGAAACAATTACTTACACAATGCCGATAAATCTGAGGACAGGTGATTAAATAAGGTCGTACACTCGTTCAAAACTTAAAAATTAAGTATGCACTTTCATTCTAGCTGCCTTTATAAGTCATTGTGTTGAAAATATCATAAAACTCTCATTCTAAGATCTGCAAATTATATTAGTGTGTATGATTTAATTCATAGCAGAGAAGCAAAGCAATTAGCACAAACAATATACTGTGACGATTAAATTTTACAATTCACATTTTATCCATAAGAATGGTTAATTTTATGAAAGCAATTTTTCAGTGCATGTAAATATAAGATACAAAAGTTAGATTTCTACCGTCGACCAAACACTAAATTAGTTGCCTGATTCTGACGCCGTGGATCGAATATCCAATAGCATAGCCATTTTGTGAACCTGTTTGGTGGCTGCTGATGTTAGCTATTCCTTAAAAAGGATAACACACATTAATTCTAAGGTCAATTCTAAATAACGTTTTTAAACCCTGTGCTTTGTTACCCCTACGTCGCAGTGCGGCCCGAAAGGGACTTTCATCTTTTACCAGTGAATTACTTAAAGAACTTCCGCGATGTCTTGCAACTCATATCACGCTCCCCGGGAAATGAGGTAACTTGACTCATTTAAATGATTATTTATCATCAATATATTAAAAGCTCCTCATCATTACTATTATACCATAATGTAAATAAAATAGTGGTATTAATTCTAGGTACTTTTTGTTTAAATTATACTTAAAATTACAACTCTTATTTAGGATTATTCTTATTTGATAAGTTATAGACAAGAAGTGTTGGTATAATACATCATTAAATATTTTGCCACAAATTGGAGCTAAATTGACCAAATTTTCAAAATATATTCTTATTAATTGTATACATAAACTTTACTTTATATTGTATTTATTCTGAAAATTCGAATTACCACTCTCGTGTTGCATAAAAAAGCACAAAATTTAGGGAGATCTAATAATTTTAGGATTATAGCATAATAATGATATTCTGACATAACTATAATCTTAAAGCTATATATATATATATATATATATATATATATATATACATGCATTTCCAGTTTTGAGTCCCCTTTATATGAGATCAAATAATTCTTTATATTCCATATTGAATGCAAAATATAGTAAAAGGTACTCTTGGAAAGTATACTTTTTAGTCTTCACTGCATTAAATATGAAATATAATTAATTATTACTTTCATATAATGGTGGTTTTAAATTGGGGAAATAATGTGTACTTAAGATTATAGTGTTCATGGTGTTGAAGTTTCACTATCGCAAAAATTCATAATCATAATTTCAAGAATGTTGAGTTCCTCTATTACAACATGGAGTAATAAGTGTAATTTTCAATTCAAATACAATTAAAATAAAATATATATGTATATATTTATCAAATAATACATTTTCAAAAGTTAGGCCAAGTTAACCCAAGGTTGTGATAAAAATTTATTATGCTAACACTTCCTGGTTATAACATATCATATAAGAATACTCCTGAAAAGGCGTTTAATATAATATTGTAATCTGAAGGTTAATTTAATAAAAAGTGTTCAGAACTAACTCATTGATATAATTTAGATGTCATCTAGAGTTGCCTCTCTCGTAACGTCCGATTTCAAGTAAGGTATTACTTTTCACCACACTTGGCCTGGTTTCCTACCTTTTAGGTAGGATAATAATTGTAAACCGCTATACTCAGCTATAAGCATTCCGTTTCTCCAGTCCATGTCCCCGGTAACGTGACTTAATTGTTGAACTATTCGAGTTTAGGGTGAACTGCACCCCTGAATTCATTGTGACATACGCCTAACGCGACTGTTGCTGAGGGTATTATATCAGAAAACCCATCTTGATATATTTGGCCGTTGTTATGGGTAAAATATAAATTCCAAAATGTAATGGTCACAGTACGCTCAAACTGAATAAAGGTAGTGTAATCAGGATAGCAGCACGTATTCTTATCTGTGTCAAGCTCCACTGTAGCGAACTTCCTTACCCTTCAGTATTGCTAAGTCGTCACACGTATTGTGAGGGATTTCTTTGTTTCAAATTACGGGATGAACTCAGCGATCCATGTAATGTTTTCGAGAGCAAGCAATTTCTACTCGTTGTCAAATCCAATCGCCGACATGCAATTCTCATAACCTTCTTTGTTGTCACATACATGTTCGGGATGACCCAAGTATTGATCCGTTGCTCGACCCTGAGTTATTGGTTCGCGAGGGAGTTCAAACGGCTATAACACTTACTGGATCAGGGATGAAATGTCAATACAGTTTAATGTATTGGGCCGTTGATTTAACGCCCCTGTGACGTCAGAGAGTGAAACTCCACACCTGCAAAAACAGATCTCTCTCTCCCTCTCTCGGCTGAGAGGGTCATCGCACGTTTTAATGCGGCGCTTGGCTGCCTGTCATAGCAGGAGATAGAACTATGCTGCACTATTTTGTACATCTAATTTAGGTTTTACACATTAAATGTAGAATTTGTACTATTCCGGAAGATCAAGACCGGTTCAATCGGATGTTTCAATATATCCTGAAACATTCAGAATTTATTGATGCTTAGAGTGGGCGTCCACCGTTTAGGTCAACACATCCTGGAAGTGTTGACTCCGTTGGAATTCAACCTTCTCGAAAATGGAAATACCAGTGTATCCAGCATATCCATTCATATCATGAAGATCACACTAGAAATAATCAATAGTTAAGGATTAAGTTGCTCAGTAAAGTAACAACCAGAAACAGTTTTAATGACTTTGGTGTAAACTTGTATAATATACTCTCACAGCATATTAAAAACTTGGACATTCATCATTTTAAAATAGCAGTTAAGAGACTTTTATTAGATCTATGTGTATATCTCAATGAATATTTTAAGCACTGAGTATTAGTACTTGTATTGTTGTTTTTAATTCTATTTACTTTCCTCATTAAGTAATTGACAATGTCTATGCAATGTACATGCTCTCAGATCACAAATTGATTGATTTATTGATTGCTTTGACATTTTGCCTTCAGATGGTAATTTGATACTCAAAAGGAGAACTCGGGTACATAGATCTCAATAATATTTGCTTCAGATAACCAACCTTTGACTCCACCCGACTAGTAAGAGTATGCATGGGACAAACCTAAAAGACCACTTCAAGTACACAAAAAACGAGCCAATGAACAATGTAATATTATGAAACGAAGGGCTGGTTTGGATATCGTCTTTTTGGGACAGTTTTGCTACGATTGGTACAGAGTGAAACATTACATTCATACACCGTCCTCTAGAGGAAGCGGTGAAGAATTGTTTTCATGTACCATAACAAAATTCTAATTAAATTAGAACTAATAATAAAAAAACATATTGATAATGTATATACAAAAACCAAAAACTTGATCGATTAAGCATTGATGATGATGATGATGATAATGATGTTTAAGGGCGCTCAACTGCCGAGGTCATTAGCGCCCTTATGATTAAAACATGGCAATATGCAGTAGGGAAGCACCATTTCAAAAAAAGATCAATCACAGTTAAAAGTAAAGCTAAAAGAGTAGAAAACCGAAGTAAAAGAACTTTCCAGCCCTGCAACCAGAGCTGGATATAAAATTCCATCTAAAACCAACACTTTAAAACTAAAAGAGCTAGCTCAGAGTTAAAAAATCTGCTATCACACAAAAACCTCAAGGTAAAAGAAGCTTTTGCTAAAAATTTAAAAACCCTGGCCACTGCTCTTGGGTCATTTGCCAGATTAAGCCTTGTTTTGAGAGATTTGTAACTAGTATATAATGTATGTATTAAAATGTGAAATGTTATTTTAAAATTTTAGAAAAGATGATTTAATATAAACATATTGAAGATGAGAAAAAAGTCTCCGAATTTCATCCTGCGTTTAACTATACGATAGCTAGGTCATTTGTATGGAATATTTATACATTCATCAAATTCTTATTATTAAACTTAATTATCATAAGGGTGACAAAGAAATCAAACTAATAGCAATAATTTAAACATGGAGACGAAGGTTAAAGTTATTGCTACTAACGAACGTCAATAAGAAAATCTACTCTGAAAAAATTGTAGTGTGTCATGAAAATACTAGTTCAAGTATATGTAAACATTTTGGAATTTATCAAATATGCTTCAGGAAGTTTTTGCAGAGATTCTTTAAATTGTTAAATTTGTGATGCATATACATAAATAATTTCTGAAGAATGGTAATTAGCAATTATTGCACTAATTTTTAAGTATAAAGATAATAAGGGTTGTTCCAAATATATAGGCATAAGTTCGCTGAATATAAAGAGTATTAAAATATTTAAATGAGAAAAAAAAATGACAAAAGAATTCGGTAACAAAACTTTGTCAGAAGCAATGGGTCATGTATAGATGGTGTATCAAATTATCGAAAAAGTTACAGAACTATACAAAGTTTAATAGTTTTTATTTATTATGAAATAAGATTTCGATACAGTTCATTGGGAAAAATTATCCGATATATTACTAGAGAGGAATACCAAAAAATGCAAGGTAATACATAAGCTATACTATATTAAAATACCAGAATTCAAATAAAATTAAGGTGGAGAAGCAGAAATACACCGAGGTGCAAAACTAGGATGGTCTTTATCACCCGTTTTAGTTAACCTGTATACAGAAGAATACTCAAGAACGCGGCAAATGCATTTAAAATCACGTTTTGTCTTAAGTAAATAATCCCTGGATACCATACTTTTTACAGATGATCCCACAATATTTACAAATTCAAAAGACAATCTTCAGAGGTCCAACGGTTTTCAACACAAAACCTGACGTTTCGTCCAGTACTGAGTAAGGCATCTTCAGAGGAACTAAAATGATGCTGCTGAGTTCTAGCAATATTGATAAAGTCAGATCGTCTAGAAAGTTTACGATCGTGCTAAGGCACAGCTGATCAGGGTTAGAGGGAACTTGGGGGAGGCGCGGAATATCGATCTTCTGTTCTCCGCCAAGTATGACTGGCTTTGGGGTAACTTGAAAGTGACCTTGTAAGAGGATTCCTTTACAAATGATGTCGATTTTTACTTTCTCTACACGCACCGAGATTTCACTTCAAATATGTTTTAGGGTCCCTGTATCCAAAAACAGCATTTTCACAAAAAGGTCCGTGTGTGTGTCCGTATATCCCTGAGCCCATGTGTCTGTGAACACGATAACTCGAAAACCTCCACCCCAAACTACCCTTTAAATGGATTTTTTTCGAAAAATTTCATTTTCTTAAAAATGGCTCTAACGATTTTGATTAAAATACCGTATATTAAATACATTTACCTCACAAATAAAATGTTTATCTTAAATTTTCCGGAAATAGCCTCTTGAGTACTACTTTATTCTGGATGTGTTTTACGAAATTTTGCATAACTACTAAACCGTAAGAGTTGGACAAAAACTTACCACAAAGAAATAGTAGAGCACGTTAAAACACACACTTTATATTATATACACTGTTTTCGTGGAGTTGATCATTTTTTTGTTTCATCTTTAAAAATGCTTTTCTCATACAGGAATTTGTCAACTCCTGTCCATATTAACAAAGGAACTTCAGTCACATAGCAATTAGCTTTTGACTATCACTTTAACCTATGGTACTCCCTTATTTCGCTTCTATTTCCAAGGAAATAAGTAATGAGACTATTCCTGCTAATCTTTTCTCAACTACCATGAATTAAATAGAAGCATAAGCTTTTTAACAATAATTTGTCGCAAAGATTTGGAGAAAGTATTGTGAATGGGTCATATCAGATTTTTTAAATTATTACCTCCCGGGAATGTTATTACTCCTCAGAATTTGACATTCTCAATAGCACTCTTCAAAAAGTAAGTTTTATTCGTTTAAAGGATGCTAATTTCATTTGGTGAACATCTCATATGCAGATACAAAGACTTTTTTATGGTTACTTTGATATTTTCGATGCTGTGAAGGATCTTGACCAAATTTGGCACATATATTTTATTTTCCAGGTCAGGGATCTGGCATGGTTATATATCAATAAATCAAACCCTTGAGTTCATGTCAACTATTATGATGCACATCCACAGATAATGCAATTTACTTTAAATAAGTAACTTTCAGCTTCCGATTCCTGGAAAACTTCACACACCACCTTCTTAAATATTCTCGAGGAAGCAATCTCCGAATTCCTGTATATATTCCGGTATATTCATAGAGCATTTTGTAAACATTATAGACATTTAAGAGATCATAGAACCGTCTATACCTTTATGGATCGTTTTAGAACCGCTGCTCGGAATTTACAATGTGATTCTGTTAATGGAAGATGCCTAGCAGCTTCAGGGATTTATTAACTTTATTTGAATCTGTATTACGAAAATCATGTTATTCATGTGGATGCATAGCTAAAATGAGATTTGCATAATTTCAATTTTCATACCTTTGCATGCTAACAGTTCAGTGGAATTCTCCTGATTTTTTCCAAGTGAGAAGAGAAGTGTGAAACACTAAACCCTTACTGGTTACTTTAACGTGAGTAGAGGGTATTTAGTGTGATGGATGTATCCGATTCCTGGCACCCCCCCACCCACAATAAATTAAGAATGTTCTGATCACCCTAAAACGCTGACGCAATTTTACTTGTTGTAAAAGATATTTAGGATAATAATTATCGCGTAATTATTGTGGTACTTGAGACTTACGTAATCCTTGGGAGAGAGGGATAAGGAGAAAAACTCGAAGAACGAGAAATTCTAAAGTTGACGGATGCAAGCGTGGACAGATCCCTAACGTTTCCAGATCGCGTTCGACGTCGACCGGTGCAATTTCTATCAGCCCCTGAACCCTCAGTGACAATGCAAGGGAGCACTACACAAGATTCCGACCAGGAGGCTTCCGCAACGACACCAGTAAGAAATCTTTACCACCACCCAGTCGAACCCATCTAGCAAGTTATATTAGTGTCGCCAGTGTGTCGGAATTCGGTTCTTTTGCATGAAAAAAAACAAAAAAAAACGTAATGCCATTGAGGTGGTTGCTTTTAATACCAATTCATATAGGCTGGGTTGGAATAAGTAGCTTAAGGTCAGAAGACCAGTTGAACTAAACCAAACTACTTTTCCTACTGAGTTCTATGCGCATAGCACATATCAGATGTAGAATGTATTATATTCCAGCCAAAAATTTGATACATAGATTTCATTGGAGATACATTATTTGAAGAACCCGAATAAAAAAAGGTTTTTAGAAAATATCTGACTCTGTATATGTGGGCAGTATAACATAAAACTAGGTATTTAAGCGCAGTATATTTTAAGAGTACAACATGAAGATTTTCAAAATAATTCCCCCACCAGACTACTCTTTATATAGTAGATATTTTTAAATGTTCTAATTTTTTCAAAAATGCTTCTAACGAATTTGATCAAAATAACGTTAAAAATAATGACATGGTAAATAAAATGTATATTTTAAATTTTTAGCACTGGCCTCTGAAGATCGCTGCATTCTGAATGACTCTTGTATAGCTAGTAAACCGTAAGAAATAGACAAAAAAAGTGAAACACCTTATTAAAACAGATCTTATTTATTTTCTGTGGAACTAACCATTTTCGAAATATTCCTTATTATTGGCTTTAAAATTGACAATTCTTTGGATTTTTCTCAAACGGGAAGTCGTGATTCGTTTTTTATCTTGATCATGTAAAGAGAAGGAAACTTCAATCGAATCAGATAGCGGCCGTTTTTAAAAGATTTGATTAGCGCTTTATCCTAGTGTAATCCTTATTTCCCTTCTACTTAGAAGGCACTAAATAATACAACCCCTTCTGATAATGATTATCTCAAAAAGCACGAAGTGGAGAAGAATAAGTTTTGTTAGAATAATTTGTTGTGGAAAAGCCCAAGAAAGTCATCCGAAAGGAAAACATCAGATTTTGTTTTCACGTTGCAATGCAAAGGATACTTCAAAGCCAACCCATAGCAGCAAGCTGTTTAAAAATCTGGCAACCACTTTATTTACGGTATCCTACAAAATAATATGTAAAGATGTAATGCAAGTTTACTTGGATTAGCATGAATTAAATAGAAGTATACATTTTTTAACAATAATTTGTTGCAGAGATGTAGAGAAAGTCATGTGAATGGATCACATCAGATTTTTCCTGTACAATATATGATGAACGCGTCTTGAATGCGTTTTATTGTTTAGGTTATTAAATTAGAACTTTGGCATTTGACTCTAAAGTCTTTAACCGTTTCAGAACAACAGGTTTAACAAAAAATCTGATGCAACTACAAGTTGTGCTTTAACAGTGACCGAAAAAAGGAAGTAAACGGCCAAGGAAGCCATTCATTCCCATCTTGGTGGCATTTTCATTTGTCATCTCTTTTTGTCATGTCTGCTCTGTGATGTAACACTATCCTTGTCTTCTTCCATCTACTATTGAAGCCCTTTTTCCACACTCACTTTCATCGAGATCGTGTAACTCATTTCTTTCTGTGTTGGACTCTCACGTTATGATTTCACCTCGTTTCTCTCTCGCAATTTTCGCTTTCTGTTCTTGCAGTAAATGATAGCCGAAGAGAGCATTAGGATAGAAGCGGCAAAAAGCATGCGAGGCCAAAACGAGGAACCAAAAAAAGCGCACCAGAACGAATTGGAGGGTAAATTTGTTTTCCTCTCTGTAGCAGGAGCTTCCATTACACGGCCAGCAAATAGCAGATGGTGATTATGATGATGGTTTGCTTCATGACATTATCTCTCCACCCTTCGCTCATGTGCACTCTTGAGTCTGCTCAATTGTGACCTCTGTATGGAAAAGGGAAAAAACCATTAAGGCTAGCGAGTAGGTAGTTACAGCGTGATAAACAGAAACAAGGGACTTTAAAATCTCTAAATGACTGAAGAACGCCTTTCCCTCCAAAATACTACACATAGACTTTTAAAAAGTCTAATGTGTTCCATAGGCTTTCTCTAGTTCTCTGCAACAAATTATTGTTAGAAAGATTATGCTTCTATTTACTTCATCCTAATCCAGAAAAAATTTCTGCCTTGTAAGTAGAAACGAGATAAGCGAGTGCCAAGGTTAAAGTGACAGTCAAAAGCTGGTTGCTATGTGACTAAAGTTCCTTTGTTTGTATGGAATACAGTTGACAAATTCCCGTATGAAAAAGTTAAGTATTTTAAAGCTAAAACCAGATTCGTGGTATATCTCAAAAGCGGTCAACTCCACGAAAAAAATGTATACAACATAAATTGTGAGTTTTAACGAGCACTACATTTTTTGTGAAGTACGTTTTCGTCTATCTCTTACGGTTTACCAGTTATGCAAAATTCCGCAAAATTCATCCAGAATAAACATGTCTTCAGAGGTTATTCCCAGAAAATTGTAGTTATACATTTTATTTGTCATATAAACATGTTTAATATACGATATTCTAATCAAAATTGTTAGAGCCATTTTTTAAAAAATCAAAATTTTGGAAATTTTTTCCATGTAAAGGGTAGTTGGGGGTGGGGGATTTTGTTGAAAATCTTCCTGTCGCAACCTTGGAAGATACTGAACTTCAATACCAAGTTTGGTATTTTACGCACTTTTTATTTTTGAGTTACCTGTCCACAGACACACAGACAGGCATGGACATTTTTCTAAGAATAGTTATTTTGGATTCAGGGAGTCCTAAAACATGTATTTCCGGTGAAATCTTGATATCGAATTTTTGGGTACTTACAATACTTCCTCTATACACTTTCACTATGTACATAGTACGTATACAGAAAGTAAAACATCTTATGTGTTCCATTCACATGATTTCCTCTACATCTCTGCAATAAGTTATTGTTAAAAAGCTTAGCTTCTGTTTACTTCATTCTAATCGAGACAAAATAACAGGAATATAATTACTTGCTTCCTTATAAGTAGAAGCAAAATAAGGGAGTACCATAGAGTAAAACGGTAGTCAAAAGCTAATTGCTTAGTTTGTATGGTCAGGAGTATGAGAATAGTATAAGATTCTAAAGCTGAAACCAAAAAAAAAAAAAAAAAAAAGTATATCTCAAAAACGATCAACTCCACGAAAAATGTATATAACATAAATTGTGTGTTTTAATGTGCTCTGTGTGGTAAGTTTTTGTCCATCGCTTACTGTTTAGCAGTTATGCAAAACTTCGTAAAATTCATCCGGAATAAAGTAGTCTTCTGAAGCTATTCCCAGAAAATTCAAGATATAATTTTTTCGTCAGGTAAATATCTTTAATATACGATATGTTATGCAAAATCATTAGAACCTTTTTTAATAATATCAAAATTTTCCAAAAAGTTCCGTAAAGGGTAGATTGAACGAATGAATGAATGAATGAATAAGTGTATTTATTAACATAGCAATATCATACAGAGAATTTGAACAGTCGCACGGGTCCACAGACCGTACGTGCTTATTAATACACATTACAAGCAATATTAAAACAACAACCACAACAAAGAATTAAAAGAGTAAACAGGAAAATAAAAAGACAAAGGAAATACGTCAAAAGCAATATTAAACAACAATAAAATTAAGACTGAATCCGAAAATAAAGATACAAAGATATTCAAATATAGCAATTTAAATTTACAGCACAGAGTACACTTTCATAAATGCACCCTCTTATAATAGATAATTACACCTAAAAGACATATATACTCATAATATATACAACCCTAGCACAACAGTGACCGAAGTATGATATAATATACATGTATGTAGAACATTGTAGTCACTTTTGTTTAGTTGATCTTATCCCCCCCTTCTCTATTGGGCGCCTTATCAGATCTCAGCTGTCTTGCCTTAAGTATAAATTTACCTAGCCCGTCCATGTTTTCCGTGCCTGCCAATAGCGTCTAACATGCTTCTATCCCTACAGTCGCAGTGGTAAAAAATCGCGGCAAATATTTTTCCCGCCATTCCTCCGTACCCCTACTTATTGCCCAGATGTGAGTCCACGACTCTTCCTCCTCGCAAATGGGACAGATTCTTATACCATTCTCGTCAGAAATGTTCGTGCTTCTCCATGCTCCTAGTCTAATCCACGCGAGCCCCTCTCTAATGAGTTTGGTACCTGTTTTGATGTATTGCTCCATACCCCACTCCGATTTCAACCCAGACTGTACTTCTAATGACACCTTCTCTGTGCATTGCGCAATTATTTGCTGTCTGTGAATATCACAGAGGCGGTTCTTAATTTTTCTCCAAATACTTCGCCTGTTTTCCTGGCCCGCCATCCAAGTGTCTCCCATCCCAATGGTTTCCAACCCTTTCTTTAATTTTGATGCCCACGTCAAATTACCTTCCATTCGCAACTGTTCACGGTAGCAGACTGCCCTAATTAGAGATTGGTTTCCGTGAACGATTCTCATCCAATATTTAACTACTCTGATTTTGCACTCTATCGTTTCACTATGTACCCCGAATTCCCTCATTATTCCGCAGTTTGCCCTACCCCTCCCTACACCCAGAATTCCTTTCAAAAATTGGGTCCTCACTTGATCCAGATTCCCTGTTTGTTCCCACCCCCATATTTCTCCTCCGTATGTCATCGTGGATCTAACTGTCGCTCCGTATACAGTTTCCATTAAGGTTATGGAGATATTCGGAATTCTGAGCGTATCTGGAGAGCTTCCGCCGCTTTCACCCTTGCCTTGTTTGGTAATGTCAATGTGTTTTGTCCATTTTCCGTTCATTGTAAATGTGAGTCCTAAGTACACAAAGGATTTAACATTGTCCAGTATCTGTCCTGCATATGTCCAAGTCTCCTCCCTGCTATAAACACAACCCTTTTTGAAAGTCATTGCCTTAGTCTTATTCACATTAACTGGAAGTAGCCATTCATCGCAATAGTCCTTAAGTTTGTCCAGTCCTCGTTGCAATCCGTTTACAGATTGGAGTAAGGGAATGTTTCTAAATATCTTCGTGTGCATCCCTGGAAGATAGTAGACTTAAATACCAAGTTTGGTATTTTACTACTTTTTTTTTAATTATCGTTTTAACAGACACACGGACACACACGCGCGCGTTGAGATTTTTTTTTTTTTTTTTTTTTTGATACAGGGGAGTCTAAAACATATATTTCCGGTGAAATCTTGATATTGAATTTTTGGGTGAAATACAATACCTTCTCTGCAAACTATGTACACAGTACGTGTAGAGAAAGTAAAAATGTAAGACTGTGATAACCTGAGAACTTTCTTATCTATTAAATACAATATAAAACAGTAATACAACAACAAATTAAAATAAAATCAATAGAAAGGAATGTGAACTTTGGAGCAGATAGTAGAGTCATAAACTTCAAAGGCTCAAAATATTTTCAGTTTAATTATTAAATATATCTCTTTCATATCTTTAGGAATCACCAGTAACAAAAATATATGGCCTTGCACACTGCTAAATACAAAACAGTTGCGGGAGAGGAAACAAGGTTAATAAATGAAGTTGAAAGTCGTAAAAGTGAAAATAATGATCTTCATTCAGAAACTCTTCTACTTCACCGAAGAGAAAGTTGGAGGAGACAAAAACAAATAAACATGAGATGCTACCATGTCATAAAACTGAAGTGAAGTAATTGCAAGCAAAAGATTGCCGAGATGAACCAAATCTCTTAAGAAGATATACCTATATTTATCCATTATTGTGCAAACCAGTAAAAAGACGATTCAAGTCACAGAGAAAGTCTTTTGTTTCTGTAAAAGCGATAGGGCAAGTAGTGATCATGAATAGCAATTGCCTTGTAGTAAAGATGCTATTTTTTTAAACAAAATTTAATCATTTTAAGCGTAATAGGTAACATTTTTATTTCCAAATGAACATCATAGGTGTGCACAGTAGTATTCCGATACTATAAATTGTTTTGCTATATATACAAAAAGAGTGGATAGATCATCATTCTTTATTAGTAATATGAAAATCTTTAGGACAAAACTAGATATTAATACAGTTAATATCTGATGCACTGCATTCACACAAACTCTATACCTATTCAGAAGCAAACTATTCCTATAAAAACTTATTATTCTATTCCTTCATACTAACAGGACAAACTTTAGCAAAATTGTTGGCATTTTATATATTTACACAAGGGGAATAAGTAAGATAGCGATTTAAAGCAATAGTCGAATGTTTTGTAAGCCAGCCGCTATGTGATGACACTTAAATTCCATTTTATTTGCTTGGCCAGGTTTATAAAATTAGAATAACGACTTCTCTTTTGAGAAAAGTACAAATATTGGAAAATTAAAACCTATTACAATAAATATCTCGGAAATATTTATCTACACACACACAAAATGTATGTGACATAAATTGTATGCTTTGACAGGCTCTACTATTTTACTTTCTCTACACGTACTGTGTACATAGTGTATAGAGAAGGTAAGGTATTGTAATGAACCCAAAAATTCGATTCCGAGATTTCACCGGAAATACATATTTTGGGTCCCCCTGAATCAAAACAATATGGAAAATATTTGCCCGTGTGTGTTTATATTGGTATTTAAGTTCAGTATCTTCCAAGGATGCGACACGAAGCTTTTCAAGAAAATCCCGCCCGGCCCTA
This sequence comes from Hymenopus coronatus, assembly GCA_030762935.1. Classification (NCBI taxonomy): domain Eukaryota; kingdom Metazoa; phylum Arthropoda; class Insecta; order Mantodea; family Hymenopodidae; genus Hymenopus; species Hymenopus coronatus. Next base: position 85,974,548 of record CM060895.1, read on the forward strand.
ACTACCATTTACATGGAAACATTTTCGAAAAGTTTGATTTTCTCAAAAAAGGCGCTAATGATTTTGATTAAATTATCGTATATTAAAGAAAAAATATAATATTTATATCTTGATTTTTCTGGGAATAGCCTCTGGAGACTATTCTGGATGGCTTTTACGGAATTTTGTATAACTGGCAAACCTAAGAGACAGTCAAAAGCTTACCTAACATAAAATGTAGAGCTCGTTAAAACACACAATTTATGTTATATATGGAGTGGAGCTTTTTGAGATATTCCTTGTTATTAATTTCAGCTTTAAAAACTAATATTTTCTCATACGGGAATTTGTCAACTTCTGGCCATAGAAAAAAGGAACTTGTTAAATAACAACAAGCTTTTGACTAATACTTTAGCCTTTGCTACTCCCTTATTTCCCTTCTACTTGCAGAGATATAGAGAAAGGCATATGAATGGAACACATCAGATTCTTGTCAGTCTCTTGAGATATGAAGAAAACTTCAGAGGCAATTACCAGGAAATTCAAAATATGAATTTTATTTATCATCTAAATATCTTAAATACACTTTATTTTAATTAAAATACTTACATTCATTTTTGAGAAAATCTAAAGTTTTGCAAACATTGCCATGTAAAGTTTACTTTGGAGTGGGGCGTTTTCTTGAAAAGCTTCGTTTCACATCCTGGGAAGATACTGAACTTAAATATCAAGTTTGGTATTTAACCGACTTATCTTTTTTTTTTTTTTTTAATTATGCTGTTCAAAGATACACGGAGACATAAAACCACACACACACACCACGCACTCATATGGACCTTTTTCTAAAAACTCTTTTTTATGATCATGGAAACCTAAAACGTGTATTTCCAGAATAGCTTTAGTATGAATTTTTGGTACCATGTACTTTGTAGAGAAAGTAAAAAGACGTATCCTTGCACACGGCTAAACATAAAAAGTTGAGAAAGAGTAAGCAAAGTTAGTAAATAAATTTGGAACTCGTAAAAGTGAAGATAATGATCTTCATTCAGAAACTCTTCTACTTCACCGGAGAGAAAGTTGGAGCAGACAAAAACAAATAAACATCAGATGTTATTCATATCAAACAAGTGAAATGAAGTCATTTTAAGCAAAGGATTGCCAAGATGTGCCAAACCTCTTAAGAAGATATACTATATTTATACATTGTTATGCAAACCAGTATAAAGACCTGACTCTATCACAGAGGAAGTTTTGGTCTCTGTAACAGCGATGGCGCAAGCTGCGGTCGTGAATAGCAAATGTGTTTTGGTGAAGTTGTCATTTTTCTAAACAACATTTTACCCATTTTAAACCTAAGGGTAACATTTTGATTTACAAATAACTATTAAATATATTACATACATAGCAATATTCCGAAGCGTCTATGAATTTTTTTGCTATATATGGAAAGCGTGAATAGATTATCAAGCTTTGTTAGTAACATAAAAATCTTCAAGAGAAAACTAGGTATTAATATTGTAAACATCTGATGTACTCCTTTCTCATAATCTTCGTATCCATTCTGTAGCTATTTTTATAAAAGCTTATTACTTTCTCCATACGCACTATGTACATAGTGTATAGAGAAAGTATTGCACTCCACCAAAAATTCGATACCGAGATTTCACCGGAAATATATGTTTTAGGGTCCCCAATATCCAAAAAAAGCATTTTCACAAAAAGGTCCGCGTGTGTGTGTGTGTGTGTGTGTGTGTGTGTGTGTGTGTCCGTGTGTCCGTGTGTCCGTGAACACAATAACTCAAAAACGAAAAGTCGGTAAAATACCAAACTTGGTATTTAAGTTTAGTATCTTCCAGGGATGAGACACGAAGATTTTGAGAAAAATTCCCCCACCCCCAACTACCCTTTACATGGAACTTATTTCGAAAATTTTGATTTTCTCAAAAATGGCTCTAATGATTTTGATTAAAATTTCGGATATTAAACATATATACCTGACAAATGAAATGTACTTCTTGAATTTCCTGGGAATAGCCTCTGAAGAGTAGTTTATTTTGGATGAATTTTACTAAACTTTGAATGACTGCTACACAAAAAATGTAGAGCACTTTAAAACACACAATTTATGTTATATACATTTTTTTTCGTGGAGTTCGTCGTTTTTGTGACATTCCTTATTTTTGGTTTCTGCTATGAAAAACGTATACTTTTCTCATACAGGAACTTGTCAACTCCATATAAACAAAGGAACTTCATTTACATAGCAACCAGCTTTTGACTATCACTTTAACCTACGGTTGTCCCTTATTTCGGTCGTCTCCTTAGCGCGGTGGTAGCGCAGCTGCCTACCAAGCGGGAGACCTGGGTTCGATCCCCAGTACCGGCGTGGGGATTTTTCCCCCGCTGGGAGACCTGGACCGGGGTGCACTCAGCCTCGTGAGGTCCCTGGGGGGCCAATTGAGGAGCTACTTGATGGAGAAGTAGCGGCTCCAGGTCGTGAGGACCGCATCAACCGGCCGGGAGGGGCTCGAGGCGCTGACCACGTCTCACCCTCCAATACTGCACCCCATCCATGACGTCTGTAGTGGACCGAGATGGGGGACGCAGCGGCCGGGCGGTAGGCCAAGGTTCCCCGTGAGCTGTCGTGCCATGGAGTTTAGTTATGTTATGTCCCTTATTTCGCTTCTACTTACAAGGAAGCGAGTAATAAGACTATTTCTGCTATTTTTTTCTGATTAGCATAAAGTAAATAGAAGTATAAGCTTTTTAAGAATTATTTGTTGCAGGGATATGGAGAAAGTCATGTGAATGATACACATCAGATTTTTTTCTATCTACTTCGTATTAAACAAGGTAAAGTTTAGCAGAAATGGTTACATATTTTGTTTCCTTGTACAACAGGAAATAGTAATACAATATGTTAAAGCGATAGTAAAAGCTTTTAAAAGCCGGTCGCTATGTGATAGTACTTAAATTCTGTTCTATTTGTTTGACCAGGATAAAAAAATCTGATGTGTCCCATTCTCATGAATTTCTCTACTTCTGTGTAACAAATTATTGTTAATAAGCTTATTCTTCTATTTACTTCAAGCTAATCGAGAAAAAATTAGCAGAAATAGTCCTATTACTTTCTTCCTTGTAAGTAGAAGCGAAACATGGGAGTATCATAGGTTAAAATGAAGTCAAAAGCTGGTTACTAGGTGACTGAAGTTCCTTTGTTTGTATGGACACGGGTTGACAAATTCCTGTATGAGAAAAGTACGAGTTATTCAAAGCTAAAACCAAAAACAAGGAATATCTCAAAAACGATAAACTCTTCGAAAATAATATATATAACATAAATTGTGTGCTTTAATGTGCTCTACATTTTTTTCTGGCAAGTTTTTGTCCATTTATTACGGTTTAGCAGATATGCAAAATTCCTCCAGAATAAAGTAGTCTTCAGAGGCTATTCCCATAAAATTCAAGATATACATATTATTTGTCAGGTAAATATCTTTAATATACGATATTTTAATCAAAATCGTTAGAGCCATTTTTGAGAAAATAAAAATTTTCGAAAAGTTGCATGTAAAGGGTAGTTGGGGGTAGGGGATTTACTTGAAAATCTTTGTGTCACATCCTTGGAAGATACCAAACTTAAATACTAAGTTTGGCATTTAACGGTCTTTTCGTTTTTGAGCTATGCTGTCCACAGTCTACACACACACACACACACACACACATGCTCACACACTGACCTTTTTCCAAAAATGCTTTTTTTGAGTCAGGAGGACCATAAACATGTATTTCCGGTGAAATCTCGGTATCGAATTTTTGGGTGGATTACAATATCTTCTCTATGCACTATGTTCATAATACGTGTAGAGAAAGTAAAAATTAGAATAAGAAGTTCGCATTTGAGAAAAGTGTAAGTATTGGACAATTCAGACTTATAAAAAGGAATATCTGGAATCGTTAGCTCCAGAAGAAAATGCACCTCTTATTAACTATATGTTAAGATATGATCTATATGATCTATATTTCCGTGGTATGCTTTTGTTTTCTCTTACGATTTACCAGCTATGCAAAATGCATCCAGAATGTAGAAAACTTCACAGGCTGTTTTCAGAAACTAAAAAAACCTGATGTGTTCCGTCCACATGACTTTCTCTACATCTCTACAACGAATTATAGTTAAAAAACTTATTCTTCTATTTACTTCTTGCTAATTTAGAAAAAATAGCAGAAATGGTCTTATTACTGGCTTCCTTGGAAGCAGAAGGCAAGTAAGGGAGTACCATCGGTTAAAGTGATATTCAAAAGCTGGTTGCTATGTCACTGAAGTTCCTTTGTTTGTAAGGACAGGAATTGACAAATTCCGTATGAGAAAAGTATAAGTTTGTCAAAGATGAAACCAAAAACAAGGAATATCTAAAAACGATCAACTCCATAAAAAATGTATATGACATACATTGTGTGTTTTAACGTGTTCTACACTTTTTGTGTGTTAAGTTTTTGTCCATCTCTTACGGTTTAGTAATTATGAAAAATTCATTCAGATTAAAGTAGCCTTCAGAGGCTATTCTCAGAAAATTCAAAATATACATTTTATTTGTCAGGTAAATAACTTTAATATACGAAATTTTAATAAAAATCGTTAGAGCCATTTTTGAGAAAATCAAAATTTTCGAAAAAAAGTTCCATGTAAAGGATAGTTTGGGGTGGGGGGATTTTTCTCAAAATCTTCGTGTCGCATCCCTGGAAGATACTAAACTTAAATACCAAGTTTGGTATTTTACCGACTATTCGTTTTTGAGTTATCGTGTTCACAAACACACGGACACACGGACACACATACTCGGACCTTTTTCTGAAAATACTTTTTTTGGATACAGGGGACCCTAAAACATATATTTCCGGTGAAATCTCGGTATAGAATTTTTTGGTGTAGTGCAATACATTCTCTATTCACTAGGTACATGGTGAGTATAGAGAAAGTAAAAATTGTTAGGGCCATTTCTGAGAAAATCAAAATTTTCGTAATTCTTTTCATATAAGTTTGGGGGGAGGGACTTAGTTGAAAATCTTCGTATCGCATATTTGGAAGATACCAAACTTAAACACCAAGTTTGGTATTTAACGGTATTTTCGTTTTTGAGCTCTGCTGCCCATAGACACATACACAATCAGACAGACAGATAGATAGATAGATAGATAGATAGATAGATAGATAGATAGATAGATAGATAGATAGATAGATAGATAGATAGATAGATAGATAGATAGATAGATAGATAGATAGATAGATAGATAGATAGATAGATAGATAGATAGATAGATAGATAGATAGATAGATAGATAGATAGATAGATAGATAGATAGATAGATAGACACACACACACGGATATTTTTGTAAAGATGTTTTTTTTGGGGGGGGGATTCAGGGAGTTTCAAAACATGTATTTTTGGTGGCATATCGGTATCGAATTTTTGGCTGCAATACAATACTTTCCTATACGCTATTAATATATTACGTATGGAGAAAATTATTAATAAATTAATAAAAATTTTATTTCATAAGAACCCAAATTAAGTATTGCTAGGTGTCAAAAGAAATTCTGGCTCTCCAGTTTTGAGGTTGCGCGACAGGCTAGTAACCTTTCCGCGCAATATACTAGAAACTCATTGCAATGAGGAAGAAATAAAGGATAGCAATGAATTATATATCATTCTCCAGAATATAAGACAAGCATAATGGAAACTAAAACATTGAGAATTGACAGAGGAGCAACCAAGAAATTATGAAAAGTAATATCAGATTGAGAACTTCCACAGCCGGGATTTGAATCCCGAATCTGCTATCTCCTTCCAATTGCTGTAACTAATGAACTAACATGGCAGATTTCACATGGCAATAAATTCCCCAATTGACTCAAGTTTTTCACTGTAGACCACAAGGAGATATCAAATTATTTTGAGATGGGTACCCCAATGACAATTTATAAATTATGAAGCCCGGGATTAAAGTACTTACGTCGTTTAAGTCAAGGTTGGAAATAATTTGAGATGCCCCTATGTCTACCGGGAATAACCCAAGTCAGTTGGAAAATTCAGTGCCGTGTCTGTATGCTGCAATGGTAGCTCAATAATTAGGGCAATTGGACGGAGATCACGAGATCCGTGTTTAAAATCCCGGCTACGGTATGGAATGTTTCAGTCTGATTCTATCTTTCCAACTCCTTTCTTACACACTCTAGTGTGGATGGAGAAATTGTTTCAAATTCGAGCAATTAATTGTCATTTATGTTGCAATTATCAAACAATTATTATTCAACAGTCTTAGTGGGCAATTTATAATATTAAATATCATATATTTCGATAGTATAATATGCATTCTTCAAAACAATGCACTAAAATTACGGAATTAGTATAAATGTGTCTACCAAAACTAAAAATGTTTTATATAATTATGCAGCAGGAAGCATCACATTCCTGCTTAAAATTATATGTCAAATGGGGATGCCAAATATGCCAAAAAGATGAAGTAAACCAAGTAACAGTTTACGAATTCAGGCCAAGAATACTTTGCTATAGGATGTTTTATATTAAGAATGAAAGACAGACGTAAAATAGAATTGAATTTTTGAGATCAGCCTAAGCTTTGCTGAAAATGATAAGATAAATGGAGTAATAAGAGAAGAAGAATTTGATATTAAGGATAATTTAAATTTATTTATTACGTCTTTAAGATTAATTTTATTGCTCAGTTTTGGAAGTAGCATCTCAATATAAAAACCAAATGGATAGAACATATTTACGAATGCCTGTACGCAAAGAGGCACTGTTGAAATGGTACTGTTCTCAAAGGGAGTCTTGTTGAATATGGAATGAAATTGTCTTAAAACTGGAAAAAATATAAAATATTGTCTTTGCTTGAATAAAAAAAAATAATCCATAATTTAGTGAATTACTGTTATTTCAGATAAAGCCACAATTAGGCACTCCAGATTACCTCAGAAACCAAATAGCTGAGATAAAGATAAAATCATTAAAAATTGGTTTAGTTGGCATAGTGATATCATTGGACGTCTTTGCAGAAAGAAATATCGGAAGAAACAAATCACAGGTTCGTTTATATTGAAAACATTTCTACAGTATAGACGAAATAGCCTATGTGTATGAAAATAACCAATATATACACTGGCATTAATTGTCAATCATATCCTGTGCCATCTCCCAATTCGGTAGGAGATGTTGAATGTTGCCAGCCGAGTGTTTTCTTTGAAATGCTGTCCTAACGCTTGGAGTACCACTTCAATCTGCTTGAACCACATCTTCAGGAGGCACTTCACAGTGCCCAACTCCGATTGGTTCTCGGTGAAGGACTTTGAACCAGAGCTACCGGACGATGAAATTCACAAGATGTGGTTTCAAGCGTTGCCTACCTTCCATTTATATTCTTAAATTGCGTTATATTGACTCCTCGGTCACTAACAGTATTATTTACTTCGGTTTACTTTAGCTATAGTATTAAATTAATAATTATTTTAAAAAGAAACAATAAGAAAGTAGAAACATAACTGCAATATATTTAACTTAATGATGTTAAAGCTGTTGCTAGGTAAGAAGTCATTAGTAGAGCCAAGTTACTTTGTAAGAAACTCGAAGTCATAGTAGTGAAGGTAATTAGGTTCCTAAATCTCAGAAAGCAAGGTTCAGTTCAGCGAAAAAGTGGCATCAGAAATCTAAGGGACCCTTAGAAGGCGCCCACCTATTCTTGAACGGTCGGTTCCCTAGTCTTCATTAGGTAGGTTTCGCGCAATTTCGGAAGCAGAGCAGAGCGACAACATTGATATATGAAGTACGTCTCTACATCAAAATATATGAATGGCTTTAATGTCAAGATTTCATTTTGTCTGTAGAATCCATATGCACGTGCGTCGTGGTTCTTTTAATAACTCAGATAGTTCGCGGTAAATTAGATAACATTTCAGCATAATGGTTGAGGGCCTCAAAGAAAGAAAATTTCTTTGGTTGACAGCACTGCTTCGTTTCTTTTTCCCTGGCTCTTGCTTTCACATAAAACTAACGCCCAAGACAAAGTGCGTGCATAGTAAGCCTTTTTTGAGAACTTATGAAAGGATACTTACGATTGAGCAGTCAAAGAGAATGTAAGTGCAACTCATATGCTAATATGAAGTGTAACGTTTGGCAACATAGAACATAGGAACTCTGGTAGGATAGCCTGATATAGACAGGACTTAGATTAATATAATGTATGTATTTCGAAACTGTATTTACTTTGGCGCCTCCTGCGCTTGAAGTCTCTCTGGCAGGTATCGTTACTCTATTGTGCTTATCGCACTGCAACAGAGATCGTAGTGCAGCGTTAGGCTTATCACCCGTTTGGCGGTGATCGACAAGCGATTCGCCGTAAAGAAGTTTAGCGAATCAAGCTCTGTGTTTTACAACGGAAAACATTTGTCTACAACGTTAAGTTTGTATTACTCTAGAAGTTTAGGAATTTATACGATGCATTCCTCGTTCTCAGATTCAGGACCAATAGATTCTATTAAATATTGTTAGCAAATTTTCTCTGGTGTTGTAGATTGTCTCCATACCCACGCATGCTCTGAAATATAATCTCACAATACATACGGGAGCAGTTAGCTTACAGAAGATGAAAAGTGTGAGTGGTTACAATAACGTTATAAATTTGATCATCTCCAGTTAAAGATCCAGGTTGTCCTATTCAGTTCGAATTAAAATGATTAAAGATGTTCAAGTATTCCTACTCATGCAACAAAGATAAAATATAATGTTCCGACATCTTTATGATTTCTTGAAAAATTCTTCACTTGATAGACGTATTTCGAACGTGATGTACAATCTCTGAAATTTAGGGAGTCCCATTCCTATCCTCCACATAAAACAGAACATTCTGATCATGAGAAGAGGGTGAACAAAAGTAATATGCTGCATAAATATGTTCTGTCCTGGCGATCAATTTCTTGCATACTTGCTCTGATAACTCTGAACATCGTTGTCCGATATCTCGCGCACTAGCAATGAAATTCTAGAAATGTATAATTATACCCATCACAGCAATTAAATGTGGTAAAATGAATGATTCAAAAACATTAATTACGTAGTAAACAAGTCGACTACGTGAGTAGTAAGTCTCTTGTTATAACTCAAGACGCCGGTCGCCTTCCTGTTGGTTAGACAGTAGATTGACATTATTCAACGACTTCCGGCCAGATATTTCTTTACTTGAAGGGACAAGAAACCCAAGATTTTTACGCCTACTTTGAGTTATTATTTACAGTGCAACAATCAAATTTGCCAAAAAGTATTGGGACAATCTAAAAGTATACTATTCAGGGATTTCTCAACAAGTAACAAAATAGGCATAGCTTCCGTATTAATATTTTATTTTAAATTTACAACAAGTATAAAATATGAATTTGAAAAATTCTGCGTAAAGCTGCATACACTCCATTTGTTGAAAGTTCGAAAAACTCTCCCTCGGAATCGGAATTTTCCAGAGCTTTATTTGTGTACTGAATTTCAGCTTCAGTTCACAGAAGTCGAGGAAAATGCAGCATTTTAACATTTAAGAACACAAAACGTAACAAATAGATTACCACCTTCAAGGAAAACGGCAAACTACCCGCGAGCAACCAATATTACTAACCGTCCTAAATTTCCTAATAGTTGACTAAAGCAAGGATAGATGGTAGCACAAATCAGACAACCAAACGATAAATGATGTATGTTCTTTGCCGCATAGCCCAAGACCAAGTTAAGGTCGTGGAATTGCATTAAAAGCGTTAGAAATACCTGCCCGAGCTATATTCGGGCGTGGGTCTCATGAACATTTCGCACTCGGGCTTGGGATTCAATATGTTAAGCTTAGGAAATAGTGTAGGACATGAGTGAAATTACTTTGAACACAAATGGATGCTTCCAAAGCCAATATAAGTGTTATCTTGGTCATCCGGTGCAGACCGCGTTTATTTTCTCCCGGGCCATTCTTTGACGAGCGCATTTCCCAAGAAGAGGCTCGTCAAAGAAATGGTGAAACATCGGCTAGGGGGAAAAATACATCACAGTCTTCGTTGGAAGATCACATTACATTGCAATCTGTGGATGATGTTTTGCGCTTAGACCAAAGTCCAACTCTAGGATATAGATCAAGTCAGAAATTACATTATTAATTACTCTTGATAATTACTAATACATTTATTTACAAAGATTAGCTCTCAATTTTACTTTCTCTACACGTACTATGTATATAGTGTAGAGAGAAGGTATTGCAATCCAACCAAAATTTCGATACCGAGATTTCACCGAAATGACACCTTTTTGGAAAAAGGTCCGTGTCCCTATGTCCATGTGTCTGTGAACATGATAACTCAAAAACGAAAAGTCGGTAAAATACTAAAATTGGTATTTAAGTTAAATATCTGTCAGGAATGTCACATGAAGATCTTGAGAAAAATTCTTCCACCCCAAACTAGGCTTCAATGGAACATTTTTCGAAAATAATAATTTTCTCAAAATGGCTTTAATGTTTTTGATTAAAATGCCGTATATTAAAGACATTTATATGACAAATAAAATATATCTCTGGAATTTTCTGGGAATAGACTCTAAATGAATCTGAATGAATTTTACGTAACTGGTAAACTGTAAGAGATCGACAAAACTTAATTCACAAAAAATTTAGATCACGATAAGACACACAATTTAAGCTATATAAGTTTATTTCATGGAACTGACAATTTCTGAGATATTCCTCGTTATTTGTTTCAGATTAAAAATGCTTATACTTTTTCTCACACGAAACTTGCAAATTTCTGGCCCTGGCAACTAGCTTTTATAGGATTTGACTTTCACTTTAGCCCAGTGTATTCCCTTATTTTTATTCTTCTTACAAGGAAGTAAGTAATTAAGACAATTTCTGCTAATGTTTATCTCGATTATCATAAAGTATATAGAAGAATATGCTTTTAACAATAATTTTTTACAGTGATGTAGAAAAAGTATTGTAAATGGAACATATCAGACTTTTTCAGAGGTATTAATTTTGCATAATTTACAATTATGCAGATCAATTCGCACACAAGTATTCTTATTGCTATATCAACGCACTGAATTAGTTACCAGCTTTTTGCTGGAATGAAATGTTCTTCTCTATAAAAGTTGTGAATAATGCAGTACCTTTATCTTTCAACCTAAACTTGTTTTTATTCATATAAAATTTCTTTATAGGAAATGGAAGTGATTAAATAAAACTATACCGCATTAGAATGTCATCAAATTATTTCTTGGTCTACGCAAGTCCTGTCTATGTCAGAGAGGAGTGAGTACCCAAATATTTACTCAAATCCTAGCTATTTTCACAGAAACCGAGACGAAGACTCAAAGAGGTGTGGAAAGAGGGATTGGGAGGAGAGGGAAGTCTGTAATGTATTTACCTTATGCAACGAAGCGTTAATTTTGCAAATTACGGAATATCACACCCGACACCTTGGTGTTCGAAGGGCGGAGGTAAATGGCGTATTTTGCTCTTGATACGCACATTATTCGTCAGTTTTTTTATGCATAAGGTAGACAAATTCATGTTTCTCATGCATTTAATATCCCTTTGTGTGTCATCTGATTCTCTTACTTGATTTGTAAATCTGAAAAAATCTTGTGTGTTACACTCACATGACTTTCTCTAGCTGTTCTACAAACTTCTTATATAAGATTATTCTTCTTTCTGCACCTTGCTAATCGAGGTATTCAGCAGAATGTTCTTATTACTTAGTTCCTTATAAGTAGGAAGAAAATAAGGGAATACACTAGGCTAAACCGATGGTCAAATGTTTTAAAAGTTGCCGTTATGCGATTGTCATTACAAATCGCTTCTTTTCTTGGCCAGGAGTAGAACAATAGAAAAACGAAACTCCCGTCTGAGAAAAGTATAAATACTTCACAACTGAAACTAATAACAATGAATACCTCGAAAACGGTGAGCTCCACGAAAAAAATGTATATCACGTAAGTTGTGTATTTTAACAAGACCCACATTTTCTGTGTAGTAAGTTCCTGTCTATTTCCTACGGTTTACTAGTTATGCCAAATTAAGCAAAATTCATCCAGAATAAACAGGTCTTTAGAAGCTATTCACAGAAAATTGAAGTGATACATTTTATTTGCCAGGTAAATATCTTCAATATACGATATTTCAATAAAAATCGTTAGAGCCATTTTTAAGGAAATAAAAATGTTCAAAAAAAGTTCCATGTAAAGGGTAGCTTGTTGTGCGGAGATTTTCCTCAAAATCTTCGTGTCGCATCCCTGGAAGATACTAAACTTAAATAACAAGTTTGGTAATTTAGTTACTTTTCGTTTTTGAGTTATCGTGTTTACAGACACACGGACACATACACACACGGAACTTTTTCTGGAAATGCTTTTTTTTTGGATTCAGAGGGTCCTAAAACATTTATTTCCCGTGAAATCTCGGTATCGAATTTTTGGGTGGAATACAATACTTCTCTATCCCTATGTACATTGTACATATGGGGCTAGAGAAAGTAAAAAGGTATATGTTTACTAACATGACTTTCACTAGCATACTATCTACACTATACCTATGTTCTCAAAAATGGAACTCTTTTAGGTGCTTTATATATTAGTTTCTCTATATGTACTATGTACATAGTGTATAGAGAAAACACTGTATTCAACTCAAAAATTCTATTCCGATATTTCACCGAAAATATATGTTTTGAGGTACCCTACGTCCAAAAAAAGAGTTTTTTAGAAAAGGTCCATGTGGGTTTGTATTTGTGGACAGCATAGCTCAAAAACTAAAAGACTGTTAAATACCAAACTTGGGTTTTCATTTTGGTAGCTTCCAAGGATGCGACACGAAGATTTTCAATAAAATTCTCCCAACCCTACCTACCCTCTATGTGTGAAAATCTTTGAAATTTTTTTTCTAAAAATGGCTCTAAGATTTTGATTAAAATTATGTATATTAAATCTATTTACATCACAAATATGAAGTATATCCTGAATTTTCTGGGAATATCTTCTGAAGTCCTTTTCATTCTGGATAAATTTTACTGAATTTGCATAACTGGTAAATTGTAAGAAATAAGCAAAAACTTGCTATTCAAATTAATGTAAACTCATGGGACATCAAATCATGTACTTCCGGTGAAATTTCGGTATCGAGGTTTTTGGGTGGAATAAAATTATCTTCTGTATACACTAAGTGCATTGTACATACGTGCTAGAGAATGTAAAATATAGCTATGTAGAGCGGTGTAAGTGAATAGCGTGGTCATCTTGACTGGAATACTAGAAACCACTATGGTAAGGCTGCATGCAATGATGAAAAAAGAAGTCTCCTATTGGTTCTCGAGATTTATGTATTCGAGAATGAAATAGACTGATACACATCTGGAGATACACCCTTTCTTACAAGCATAAAAACAAATGAAAAACAACAAAATTATAGTATGTTTAATTTTACAGCTAACAATAATTGCAACTCACTATGATTTCATTGCCACAATGTTTTATGAAATATCATAATATAGTTTACAGTAGAAACAGTGGAACAGTGTATTTTGGTGGGAAATACCATCAGCAAACAACGTCTTTGACCGGAAAGAATGTAAGCAATCGAATTATTAAAGTAGCAGTCATAAGAATCTGTTCAATTTGTATGGAGAAAGAAAGATTAATATACTAGCGCATTGTAATAGGACAGAAGAACTGGGGAAAAAGTACCTGTCAAGTTCGTTTGTTAACCCAAGAAGAGGGTTAGAAGCTTGTTGGAGAGAGGAGTGGCGATTGGTACACTTTTGCAAAAGATGAATCAGCTAAGATCGGAGTGTAAGCAAGAGAGGTAAAGATGGGAGGGTGAATTTTAGTGTCCTAGGGGAGAAAATTGAGTTTTATTATGTAAATAGCAACTATTTTTAAGTTATTTTTATGTGCTTGATGTTGCTGGTATTTTCGCATTTATTTTTCTTGTCATTAACTTTAAAACTATAAATATAAAGCTACAGCATATTATATACTCATGTATGTCTTTATGATCCGTGTGATGTACGCCGCAAGATCAATGTTTAAGATCAATAAATACATCACTTTGAGCAGAATACCTCCATATTTCATAGGGAAGCTGCGCTTAAGACGCTGCACACAATTGGAATTGTCTGCAATTAATCATCACAGTGGATGAACATCATGAAGTTTATCTTCTGTGCTGCCAACGAGATATTACAGAAATTGTGAGCAATGGAGTAGAAATAAAGCTGACAAATTTGGTTTGGTTTGAATTCAGTGAGGACTAGGACGAGATTTAAAATTTCATTTGATGTTTTAGAGGTAACAGAGAACCGCATAAGTCAACCATCAAGTGCAAGAGAAAGAAGGGTTATGTATATTTACATTACAATAAGCTTTAATGTTTTGAGATATTACAACCTCTTTGGTGCTGGTATTTTGTGCTATCAGTCGTAGAATATAAATCTTATAATCATGTTTACCATTTTCGTTTTCCATCCCCATTGCATGTCTGCTAGAAATCAAAAGATTTAAACTTTTAAAAACAATTTTAAATTTATAGAACACAAACACAGAATCAGATTGACTGATGAGTATTTTACAACTCTATACAAATAGCAGCCTTAGAAAAGCTTGATGACAGAAAAACATTGTGTTAAAAATATCTGCTCAAATATTTGTAATTTATTACTAAGTATACCGCAGTTTCCTTTTTATGCATAAATAAATTTCAATTTATTCTTATATATCGTTTAATTAAAATTAATTTCATATTTACTAGAAATGTAAGTTATACAATAAGAAATTGAAATCATTTTACTTTCTCTACATAGTACATAGCTAAATAAGGTATTGCATTCCACCAAAAACTCAATACGAAGATTTCACTGGAAATATACCTTTAAGGGACCACTGTATATGAAAAAAACTTTTTTAGAAAAAGGTTCACGTGTGACGTGTGTTTGTGGGCACGATAACCCAAAAACAAAAATTCGGTCAAATACAAAACTTCATATAGAAGTTTATATCTGCCAAGGATGCGATACGAAGATTTTAAGAGAAAAAAAAACATCTAAAATTACCCTTTACGAGGAAAACATTTCGAACGTTTTGATTTTCTCAAAAATGTATCTAAAGACTTTGAATAAAACACAATATATTAAAGATGTTTACTTAACAAATAAAGGATATCTTTTGAACTGTCTGCGAAAATCCTGTGAACACCTCTTTTTTCTGAATGAATTTTGCTGAGTTTTGCATAAATAACGTAGCTCTCGTCAAAATACACAATTTATGTCACAACCTTTTTTTTTTCGTATCATATCCCTTGTTATTGTTTTCAGTTTTAAAATACTTATAACTTTTCCCATACGGGAATCTATAAACCGCTGGCAATGCAAAGAAATGGATTTAATTAACATAATCAGGTTTTGAAAGGTGTGATTATTTATTCTACTCTCTTTAAACAAACAGTATTTTAAAATATTATTAAAGTAAACAGTAATAATTATAGCTATTGTGATAATAAATTGGTTCAACATTATTTTTGTGTTTATTATTTTTTATTTTTGTAATAAATAAATGGTGCTCCATTCATTACAATAAAATATTTCCATGAAGTAACAACGAATACTATATTTACTTTCTCTACTCGTATTATGTACATAGTGTATAGACTCCACCCAAAAATTTGATACCGAGATTTTACCTGAAATATATGTTTTAGGGTCCTCTGTATCCAAAAAATGTTTTTTCATAAAAAGCTACGTATGTTTGGGTGGGTGTGTGTCCGTCCGTGTGTCAGTGTGTCAGAGTGTACGTGTGTCAGTGTGTCCGTGTGTCTGCGAACACAATAACTCAAAAACGAAAAGTCGGTAACATACAAATCTTGGTATTTAAGTTTAGTATCTTCCAGGGATACGACACGAATATTAAAAAAAAAAAAAATCTCCTCACCTCGAACTATCCTTTACATGGAACTTTTTTCGAAAAATTTTATTTTCTCAAAAATGGCTCTCACGCTTTTGATTAAAATATCATATATTAAAGATATTTACCTATCAAATAAAAGTTATATCTTGAATTTTCTGGGAATAGCCTCTGAAAATTATTTTATTCTGGATGAATTTTATGAAATTTTACAAAACTGCTAAACCTTAAGAGAAGGAGAAAAACTTACCTCACATAAACTAGAGCACTTTAAAACACATAATTTATGTTATATGCACTCTTCGTGGAGTTGATCGTTTTTGAGATATTCCTTGTTTTTGGTTTCAGCTTTAAAAAACTTATACTTTTCTCACACAGGACTTTGTCAACTCCTGTCCATACAAACAATGGAACTGCAGTCTCATAACAACAATCATTTGACTATCACCTTATGCGACGCTACTCCCTTATTTCGCTGTACAAGGAAGCAAGTAATAAGGCTATCTCTGTCATTGCTTATCCACTAAGAATTATATTCCTATTTTTAAACAGGTCTTTATCCATAGGATATATTTTTTGCCTACTAACAATTTGCTTATATTTAATTAGAAGTTATATACCTTTAAGAATTTGATTTTCTTGTGTGTTTAGCATGATGTAGATGAAAGAATGACGTTTTAAGAATAGTGTGCATAACGGTTAGAGAAAGTCATGTGACTGGGGCAAGTCTTATTTAGTCGTTTTGATATAGATTTAGTAATGTAATGTTTTTGTGCAATTATATACGTAATACGTGGTTTTGAAATGAAAACTGTTCCTGCAACCATTTTGGGCGTTCTTTGATTTTCCATATTGTTCATCATTGCACACAACAGTAAGAAAATTGGATATATCCAGTTTTCTGATATGGATGTGAATTCCTTGCTGAAACCTCAGCCACTGCCACTTCATATCTGTTTTAATAGATGACTGGGAAAACATTGAGGCAGGGAAAATTTACAAGACTGTCCTAACATCTAATGTGATCCATTCACGTGATTTTCTCTACATCTCTGTAACAAATTATTGTTAAGAAGCTAATGCTTCTATTTGCTTCATGCTAATCGATAAAATAATTAGCAGAAATGGTCTTATTACTTACTGCATTGTAAGTAGAAGCAAAATAAAGGACTACAATAGGTTAAAGTGAAAGTCAAAAGCTTGTTGCTATGTGACTGAAGTTTCTTTGTTTATATGGACAGGAGTTGACAAATTCCTGTATGAGAAAATTATGTTTTTCAAAGCTGAAACCAAAAACAAGGAATATCTAAAAAACGATCAACTCCACGAAAAAAATTATATAGCATAAATTATGTGTATTAATATGCTCTGCAGTTTTTGTATGGTAAGTTTTTCTCTATCTCTTACGGTTTAGCAATTATGCAAAATTCCGTAAAGTTCATCCAGAATAAATTAGTTTCAGAGGCTATTCCCAGAAAATTCAATATAGACATATTATTTGTCAGGTAAATATCTTTAATGCACTATATTTTAATCAAAATCCTCACTCATTTTTAAGAAAATAAAAAGTTCCATGTAAAGGGTAGTTGCGAGTGGGGTATTTTCAAGTTTAGTATTTAACGGTCTTTTCGTTTTTGAGTTATGTTGTCCACAACTACACACACACCCACACACACACACACAACACACCCTCGGACCGTTTACCAGAATTCTTTTTTGGATTCAGGGGGTCCCAAAACATGTATTTCCCGTGAACTCTCGAATTTTTGGGTGCATTGCAAAACCTTTTCTATACACCATGTATATAGTACGTGCAGAGAAATTAAAAATATGTTTCTCTCCTGGAGCAGAAAATTGTGAGTGAACAAGTGAAGGATAAACTTCAAATGCAAGGCAAATGTCATATGCCACTATATGAATAAGCTAGGGTTTGAATTACAAAGTGTATCTCTATAAACATGTAAAAATATTGAAATGCAACGTGGAATGCACAGTACCGTGAAAAAACGTTCTCATTAAATATATCTTTAATAAAGCAAAACTGCTTTGTTACACAATTCCTATGGTAATAAAACGTTTCCAGAATTGTCATCAATAAGCTTACGATTCATTGTGTAATGATGAAATTATTTTCTCAATAAAACTACATAAAATGAGGCCATATTCAGCACATAACCTTCAAATAATGTGTTTGGAGATTTGCTGACGCAACGTGATCGAATAAATGAATAGATTAATTAACAACCTGTTCAACTGCATTTCTTTACAGCGAACGTCAATTTTAGATCGTAAACATCATTTGGATGTTTCTGATAGCTACAGAATTAGCGTTATTCACTGAACTGTTGCATTTTGAAAGACTGCAATTTCGAACTAAAGCATCGAATGTACAAATCGACAGTTTTCTGTCATCCTGTCATTTTATGTTTTAAGAGATGAGCAATGTCAGAAACAAACTTCATTCATTTGAAGGATACACGTTGCATTTCATGAAAACCTGTTTGAATCATAAATTGTTAAGAATTTTGAGTGCTATGCAGTGTTTAAATTGCACATCATTAGGTTACCTTTTACTAGTATTCCACATTTTGAAGTAGCACAGAATCTGGATGTTATGAAATCTTCCTCATATGCAGAATAAATGAACAAATCTGATGTGTTCCATTCACATGGCTTTCTCTACATCCCACCAAAGAAACAATATTAAAAGCTTATGCTTCTATTTACTTCATGCTAATCGAGAAAAAAAATTAGCAAAAATAGTGATATAAATTGTTTCCTTGTAAGTAGAAGCGAAATAAGGCAGTACCATAGTTTAAAGCGATAGTCAAAATCTGGTTGTTATGTGGCTTAAGTTCCTTTGTTTCTATGGACAGGAGTTGACAAAGTTTTTCAAAGCTGAAACCAACAACAAGCAATATCACTAAAATGAAAACTCCATGAGAAAAATGTATATAACATAAATGGTGTGTTTTAACGTGCTCCACATTTTTTGTGTGATAATTTTTTTGTTCATCTCTTACGGTTCAGCAGCTATGCAAAATTCCGTAAAATTCATCCAGAATAAAGTAATCTTTAGAGGCTATTCCCAGAAAATTCAAGATATACCTTTTATTTGTCAGATAAATATCTTTAATATACGATATTTTCATCAAAATCGTAGTCATTTTTGAGAAAATCAAAATGTTCAACAAAAAAAAGTTCCATGTAAAAGGTATTTGGTGGTGCCAGGATTTTATTGAAAATCTTCATGTCGCATCCTTGGAAGATACCAAACCTAAATACCAAGTTTGGTTATTAACGGACTTTTCGTTTTTGAGCAATGCTGCCCACAGGCATACACACACAGACACAGAGACAGATACACACACGGATATCTTTCTATAAAAAAAATTAATCAGGGGGTCTCAAAAAATGTATTGTGTTTGAAATCTCGGTATCAAAATTTTGGGTGCATTACAATAACTTATCTATACACTATGTACATAGTAAGTGTAGAAAAAGTAAAAATCGGATGTGTTACACTCACATGCCTTTCTCTAACTGTTATACAAATAACTTTGTTAGAAAATATCAATCTTCTTTCTACACCATGCTAATCCAAATAAACATTAGTTGTATTTACTTATTACTTAGTTCCTTGCAAGTAGAAGGGAACTAAAGGAATTTGACATGCTAAAGCAATAATAACTTAACTCCATGGCACGACAGCTCACGGGGAACCTTGGCCTACCGCCCGGCCGCTGCGTCCCCCATCTCGGTCCACTACAGACGTCATGGATGGGGTGCAGTATTAGAGGGTGAGACGTGGTCAGCGCCTCGAGTCCCCCCCGGCCGGTTAATGCGGTCCTCACGACCTGGAGCCGCTACTTCTCCATCAAGTAGCTCCTCAATTGGCCCCCCAGGGACCTTACGAGGCTGAGTGCACCCCGGGCCAGGTCTCCCAGCGGGGGAAAAATCCCCACGCTGGTACTGGGGATCGAACCCAGGTCTCCCGCTTGGCAAGCAGCAACGCTACCACCGCGCTAAGGAGACGACCTAAAGCAATAATCAAATGTTTTAAAAGCTATCGTTATGCGATTGTCATTGAAATTGGATTCTTTGCCTGGCCAGGAGTAGAACAAAAGAACAAACACTTTCTATCTAAGAAAAGTATAATCGTTTTAAAATTGAAACAAATAACAAGGAATATCTATGAAACAAACAATTCTACAACAAAAAGGCATAAGAAATCTCCCATCCCAAACTACCTTTTACATGGAACATTTTTCGAAAATTTTGATTTTCTCAAAAATGGCTCAAAAGATTTTCATTAAAATACCGTATGTTGTGGATGTTCACATTACAAATAAAGTGTATATTTTGAATTTTCTGGTAATAGCCTCTGAGGAACGCTTTATTCTGGTTTTGTAGAAGTTTACATAACGGTTAAACGTAAGAGATAATCAAAAGCTTACTACTCAAAAATGTAGATTCCTTAAAGCACACAATTCATGTCATTTTGCTTGTAGAGTTGACCGTTTTCGAGATATTCATTGTTATTGGTTTCAGTTTAAAAATATTAACATTTCTCAAACGGGACTATGAGAAGCGAACTGAACCTCAAATGTATTACTTGGCGATAAGTTTTTAAAGGAATTGACTATCGCTTTAGCCCTGTGTATTTCATTAGATCCCTTCTACTTACAAGGGAGCCGGTAATAAGATCAATTGTGCTAATATTTATCTAGATTATCATGATATCTTTTTCAGGATTTTTTATGGAACAGCTAATGAAAGTTATTTGAATGGAAAACATTAGATCTATCTATAGTAAGTAGAAAAGGTATTAGATTCCATCTAAAAATTCGATACCAAGATTTAAATGGAACTAAATGTTCTTTCAAATGTCACTTCCAACTTTAAACCGCTATAAAGATCATAATACTTGAGATAGGATAAAAAAAAAAAAACAGGTCACAGCCCGAGAAGATTTTGAATTAATACGTCACCAGGAAAGCTTCAGTTCTTATTTTAGGTCACATATTAGTCAGGTAATGGAGTTTGGCTTTTTCTTCTTTCTTTTTTTCTTTTTTTTTTTTCAATTCACCGTTTCCGTAGTTACAGTTTTGTTGAATAGTATATAGGTAATTTAATTCATGCTACTACAAGAATTTTAACCCTTATTTGCATGGGTTGTTATGCTACATATGTCGTTCTTTCTTTAATTTGCAACCCGTTCACCGGCACAACTGAAGTAACTTAAATAACTGTAATCATTAGTGCGATACCTAATAGATCATCCATTCAAAGCTGAACGTCGCGAGTTCGAGTCCCAGCGACTTCAATCAAATGTGTCTGTGGTAAAGGATGGGGAGGGCTCAAGTAAAATATCCGGTGTGATGGCTGGGGGGGTTATATTTTACTCCTGTTGCTTTATTTTGCTCTTTATTATTATTTAAAAAATACTGCAGCTTTATTGAAAAATATTAATAATTTTACAATTTAAAACAGGTATAACTAGCCTAATTTTATTGCTGAAGGTTAGTATAATACGAAATTTATAAAAATGCTAAAAATAATAAAATATTTAATTTATCTTTTTTTTTTTTTTTTTTGCATGTACAACGTCATACAATGAAGGGTTAAGTTACAAACAATGCCATTACCATTAAATGATATGAGTATAGCTGAGCAATTTTTCTTAAGATCTGAGAAAATTCAGAGCAGCCCATATTCCATTCGTAATAAAATTATGTGGATTTAATAAGGAAGTTTAATGAAAGTGGTTGTGTTGCTGTAAGAAGCCATTTGGAAGGTCTAAGGTAATTAATGACGTCACGGTAACTGAGGTACTTTACGCAAATATTAAAGTAAGTAATAATTATAATCATTATTATTATTATTAATATTATTATTATGGAATTAATAGTGTTGTACTGATATCGAGGCAACTTCAGATAAGTAATAACACATTTGATAAATTCTAAGAAAACAACTTAGCCCGTATCCATATAAACTGAAACTGACATTTGCACTCATAGAAAGTAAAAAATTGAGCAGATATGAGTCTCCTTTATTTGTTCTAGCAGAAATTCAAATTAAAAATGATTTGTTGGACAGTGTATTTTTGACAGACGAAGCACACTTCCTTGTTTAATGGTGGAATTAACATACATTATTGCAGAACTTGCAGAACCTTAAATTTTTAATTCACTAAGGTCTTCGTGTATTAAAGGTTACTGTAAGGCGTGGCTTCACTTCTCAAATCATCCATTGGCCCCTATTTCTTCGAAGAAGATAACAATGGAATAGGGCAGGTAAAGATTTCACAATGGTAATACCTTCCTCTTTAGTGAACATACCAACTGAAATCCTAAAATACTTAAACAATTGATCATGTAATGGGAGTGACAATTGATATTAAAAGATATGTAAACATTTAAAACAAAATGTTATTCAACTTAAAATTTGAATAATATATGAAATAACTATATTTACAAGCTTCAACTCTATTGAATAAAACATAATAAAAATATAATTAGTTTAATATATAAAGTTATTTGTAATAAAGTATTTAAGTTATATATATACACCTAGAATATGAGGTTCTTTTAAAGATAAAAAGTGATAAAATAATACAAATTAATAAACTTTTAAGTATCTTTAAATTTTAAAACAGATGTCCTAATTTGAGTTTTAATTTACTTAAGTAGGAGATACAAATGTACAAAAGTTGTCTAACAGGTTACTCGAGTATTCCGATTGACAATTATTTCACAGCTAAAGACCATGCAGAGTTTACAGAACTTGGAAGATATTGGACTCTGGAGGAGGCCATGAATTTCAGACCTACCTCGGATATTTTATATCGGAAATTTTTCATCCGTTATAAGGAATAAAAACTGTAGGCTACAGTGATTGAATCACTGTGTAATAATTTTATATAGAAGGAGATGAGGTAATTAAAATTAATTCGTCAATTGAGTTTTAAAGGCTGCTCATACAATATGAGCTATTAGCTACATAACTACATAAAACGGTTCCCCTTTCTAGAACACCTAAAAGAATAAATCCCAGTAAAACGTTAAACTCTTTACAATAAGATCTGTTACAAAGCAAAACTGTGACCATACTTTTACTCCATTGAACAATTTTGTACACAATCCTTCTTCCTCTATTGGGAAAAAGGCTGAAAGTATTTTCAGTTTTGGGGGAAGAATATTAAATTAAATAAGTGTAACTCATTTTATTATTCTGAGGGTAAAGCTTTTACTCCTTAACTGACCCTATAAAAATCTGTCTCTTAGAGCAGGAGCATGTGCTAATAATTCGATAGCGATGGACTAGAGATTATTAAAATATTTTCTTATTTTAAAGCATTTTAGTTTCTCTATACGTACTATGTACATAGTGTATAGAGAAAGTATTGCACTCCACCAAAAAATTCGATACCGAGATTTCACCGGAAATATATGTTTTAGGGTTCCCTGTATCCAAAAAAAGTATTTTCAGAAAAAGGTCCGTGTGTGTGTTCGTGTGTCAGTGTGTCCGTATGTCTGTGGACACGATAACTCAAAAACGAAAAGTCTGTAAAATACCAAACTCGGTTTTTAAGTTTAGTATCTTCCAGGGATGCGACACGAAGATTTTGACAAAAATCCCCCCCATCCCAAACTTTACATGTAACTTTTTTCGAAAATTTTGTTTTTCTCAAAAATGGCTCTAACGATTTTGATTAAAATATCGTATACTAAAGATATTTACCTTGACAAATAAAATGTATATTTTGAATTTTCTGGGAATAGTCTCTGAAGACTACTTTATTCTAGCTCAATTTTACGGAATTTTGCATAACTGCTAAACCTTAAGTGATGGACAAAAACTTGCCACAAAACAAATGTAGAGCACTTTAAAACACAAAATTTATGTTACTTTTTTCGTGTACTTGATTGTTTTTGAGATATTCCTTGTTTTTTGTTTCAGCCATAAAAAACAAACCTTTCTCATACAGGACTTTGTGAACTCGTGTTCATACAAACAAAGGAACATCAGTCACATAGCAATCAGCTTTTGACCATCCTTTAACCTATGGTACTCCCTTATTTCACTTCTACTTACAAGGAAGGAAGTAATAAGACTATTTCTACTAATTTTTTCTCGATTAGCAGGAAGTAATAAGAAGCATAAGCTTTTTAACAATAATTTATTGCAGAGTTGTAGTGAAAGTCATGTGAATGGAACACATCAGATTTTTTTATCTAAGATCCCCTCTAAACAGTTTTACGTAGAGTAGAGTAGAATAAAGTGATTTAGTATATTTATTGTTATAAATTACATATACTGTGCGTTCATAGATCGACCGGTACGTTCCGCGGCGATCTTGCACTGGGTTATATATCAGGAATACGGAACACTAACATTAGGCTTACCTGCGTCTCACCAGACGTTGAAATTGACAACCTTCAACACAAACACGTTTCTTATATCTCCGAATATAATGCTGGTTTACATGCAAAGCTTCATGTTGACTAATTGTCTGTATTTGTTTCGTGATATCCTTCAATTCTTGTAACGTTTGCGGCTTTAATGCATACGATATTCTTTAACATTCCCCATCAATTAAAAGGGCATGAGGTTGTTCAGTATAATAAACGATTGACAAATAGAACAAGTTTTAAGATTCATCAAGTTAAAAATATATGTGTGTGGAACAATTCGACGAACAATAAAGTGTAAAGCGAAAGAAGAAATTCAACCTAAAGTTTATAAAACTATGGCTATACTATTATTGAGACCTGAATGTATTAAAATATTGAAACAAAAATACAGTCCTCCAAAATACGGTTCATCAGATCAGTGAAAAGATGTTCCTGAAAAGGTAGAAAATGTAATAAAAAATGAAGTAGCAGATCAGAATTTCCCAAAGCGAGAGAAATTTGGAAAGCCACATTTCTAGATTGGAGGACAATAGAACTTTGAAGATTGTCTTTACATATCCTACCGAATAATAGATGTTGGTAGACCTATGGTAGGTACACTGAGGTTGGAACAATATAATAGCATACACCTTGAACAGGAAGAAGTATTTGATCTTCTAATGTAATGAAATAGAGTGTTAATATATATATATTGGTGATGCATGCTTATTCCTGACAGTTTTTGGTCCAAATGCATTACATTACGGTATGCGACGTGTTTAAAAAGGACATTCTTCACATATTTATGTCGGTTTGTATTCGTTTAATGTTGGTTAATGAAGGATGCTATGAATCCAATGTTAATATTCTGTAAAAGGAACGCTAATGAACCAAAAACATTCGATTGGCAGCTGTTGCATAACCGCCCGTTGTTTATCTGCCGACTCGCGCGCTTGTTACTGCCCTTACTGGTATTTCAGAGGACTTGTTTTTCACGCGAATGTTTTCACAGAGCAAGCAATCTCTTTCCTCAGCCAGCTCTCATTTTATATGGAAATTAAAAACCGTAATTTAGTTGGCCGCGAATTTCCGGTGCACATTAAAACATTTGCAATGCTGTTAAAATTTCTTCTCTCCCAAAAGGCTTTACTTTGCGCAAGTTAGAGTTCTAACGTATGTACCTGAAAGGCTACGTGTACATCCCCCATCAACTCTTAAAATACGGGAAAACTAAATTACTATGCAAAAATCTGGGTCCCTTTTGGGTCAACATTTTTGTGAAAAAAAGTTCCTCTTGTCCTTTTTTCTCAAATATATCTGGCCGTAAAATTTATTGATTTATTAGCCATTTTTTTATCCCTTAAGAGCTAAGGCCTTCTATTTATTGACAGGATAGCTTCAAAGGCTCAGTGGAGGAGCTAATCCTAAATAGTATACTTCACTTTTGTCAATACAGTAAACAGTTATACATTAACATTATTTTACATTAAAATTTAAAATCATTCAAGTTATTGCTCCGTCTCTTCCACACCTTGATCACAGACGTACCACTTTCTACTTAAAGAAGTCCGCCCAACTTGTACTCTGCCAGCCCAGGCCATCTTCTTCCTGTTCTGGGGTCCTACATTTGTTCTGTAAGCCTATATGTTATTATACTTTAATGCAACGTGGCCTCTCCATTTCCATTTGAGACGATTTGTCATGATGGTTACGTTGCCCACACCCGTTCTCCTCCTGACCTCCTGTCTACTCATATCTCTGAGCATTATCCATAATAGTTTTCATTTCATGTTTTGCTGGCATATCTAGAATATTCTCTACATATTCTCTTTTAGCGTCTATATTTGAATACTATTCCCTAGAACTGGTATTATACATATGTCTAATAGCCCTGCCCTAGACTCAACTTCATTACGTAATTAGTTAGTACATAAGATGACCAAGATATTTATTTAGTCTTAATGAAAAGAAGGAATTAATTGGATATGAACAAGCATTTATCCACTAACACATAATATAAAAACCTGTGGAAGCACGCAGCACAGTTACCCCTATCCAGCTTATCTTTTGTGCTAATTTCTCAGAAATTTTCGCATCGATTGTTCTTGTCGAGTTAATGTTTCATACATAATGTTTCCTCTGTATGTGTATGACACCTAAATATTGTTTTCTTGCTTCTTCAAAGCTGATGATGATGTTGCTTTGAATCTAAGCCCATGTTTGAGAATTTTGTGAAGTAAATACTTGGAATGGTGTTAAAATTCTGACACACAGCTGTTAACCATAAAAATAAATTGTCTTCAACGAAATTACCACAACACGGTACTTAACTGATGTGTTTACAGTGACATGTATACATAATTGTACTAACAGAAGAAAAATGGAGGTTTGGGTTTTGT
Organism: Hymenopus coronatus; assembly: GCA_030762935.1. Taxonomy (NCBI): domain Eukaryota; kingdom Metazoa; phylum Arthropoda; class Insecta; order Mantodea; family Hymenopodidae; genus Hymenopus; species Hymenopus coronatus. The sequence goes on from CM060895.1 coordinate 86,001,315, forward strand.
GGTATGAGATATAAGCATGTTAACGGCGAGGACATTTCGGGAACGACGACTAATTTATTGCGCCCACCATTCCCCGGGGAAGAGATGAATAGAGGGGAAACCACAGACCAGCACTCAGGAAACGATGGAGCTAAGTGCAGAGACGCACGGAGGTCACTAGATGGTAGACCTGGCGCACCACGGAGGCTATACAGGCACCCGGAGGACTCTACAACGACACCTAGCTCCAACCAGCGCAACCAGGGGAAAGAGGATTTTACTCGGAGCAAGCAACCGTATCATCTGCCTGCAAAATCTCAAGCGACACTGCCGCCAACCTGAAAGATGAAGAAGGGAAATAAAAAGTGGTGGATATATCACACCCCAGCATTCGTCTAAGCGTACATAATTTGCTGTTGTGCAACAAGTCAGTTACGTTTCCGCTCAAGATACGTGGATTACAATGGCAACATACATTCTTAGCCTCTCAAATGTGAATCGTCTCCGATTGGAACGTTAACAGTTCTTATATTGTGAAACACTTCTCGACACGGAGACAATTATCAGATATGTACAACTAATAACCTGTTATTTAAATGCGGCGCGTGGAATCGTTAACATAGGTCTGTCTATACTCGTTGAGTGTGTACCCACAATCGGTCCCTCTATCGGTCCCCAAAACGGTATTCCTATATAAATCACAACAATTTCTCGCTGGTACAAATCCAAAACATGCATTAACTGTCTTAGGAGTTTTGTACTATCGGCGCTTGCCGTTACATTTTCGGCTTTGGACGCAGTAATTGTGCAGGGAAAATATATTTAAAACACTACTCATATTCTTAGAATTCCTCAATGGTGTGCCCCAGAAGCATAATGGATGTATCTATGATTCTCTTCCACTGTTCTATTAAAAATTCTAACCTTCCAGTTCATTTTCAATGGCATAACAACACTATTGACGCAGAAAAATAAATTTGGTATGGATCTGATTGTTCAAGAAACATCTACTCCTTTCCTGTCATCAGTAATTATAACCGTAGATTCAAAAAGTTTCCGGAATCCTCTATTTCCTTTGTAATGTATATGAAAGTAAAGAATATTTAATTTGGAGGTGTTGGTAATGTCCATGACGACACTTCTTTTCAATTCCATGCTTATAATAATTGTTGTCTTTGCTTGGCAACTAGTTACTTTCTTTAGCCCACATAGTGGCTAGAGAAAATATTGCATTCCACCTAAAAATTTGATGTCGAGATTTCATCAGAAATATAATATGTTTTGGGTCCCTCTGAATCCAAAAAAAGAGCATTATTGGTTTCAATTGTAACGTAATTATACTTTTCTCAGACAGGAAATATCCGTTTTTCTTTTTCTCTACTCCTGGCCATAAACAAGCGATTTGCAATGACAATCGCATAACAACACCTTTTGAACCAATTGACTGTCACTTTAGCCTAGCTCATTCTCTTAGTTCCCTTCTACTTATAAGGAACCAACTAATAAGAACATTCTGCTAATTTTAACTTCGATTAGCATTGTGCGGAAAGTAGAATAATAGTTTTTAAGAAGTTTGTTTCTAGAGCAGCTACAGAAAGTCTATTATTATTTTGTTGTGCACGCATGTTCGTTTATCGGCAACAGAGCAACGTTCGAACATAGAGTTTTGTGTTTTGTGAACAAAAGCTCCCTCAGAGACATTGAGGGTATGGAAAAACCTTATGGTGAAGCACCGGTCAATAAAACCCAGCTGTATGAATGGCATAAACGTTTCAGCTAAGATTTTCGAACGCTGAAGAAAGTACTATACATGCGACTATAGTAAATTGTTTGTGTTGTTTAGAAAGTCTGGGAGCTTTTTGAGTGAGGTATGTATATGAAATAATGTACATACAGCTACTTGTTGCGTCATTTACGCAACTTTAATAACTTTAAAACTCCGTTAAGCCTGAATTCACTTTACCTCATTAGACGATTAACTGATTTGAAGTGTTTCAGCTCATACACTAGAGAAGAGGTATGGGGGAGAGCAGAGGCCTTAAGCAGGAACCTGCCTGACCCAAGCAGGATTTCCGGCCATAGTGAGGCTAATCATTCTCGGGAAGATAATGTCCGGAACCTTTGTTAAGGACGTAATGTTAAAGGTCAGTGGAGAAGATAACAGTATTATCCACATGTATTACTTGGACGATGGTGAACAGGAAACTAAAGTTTATCATTCTAAAGGCAAAAGCATGAAGTAGTGCTTTGCTCCTACAACAGCGTCCTCTAGTATTCTAAGAGAAAGTCATACAGTTTTGTAGACTGCAACACTCAAAATAACTATCGTATAAACTCTGCTACTTAATTTTCTCTTTAATAATATAATATTTCTAACATTAAAGAATTAAAGATATTTTCCTAGTATCCTTGTTTAATACAGCCTTGGAAACCCCCTTGGGTTTCTTCCCTTTAGAAAGGATACTTCATCATTAACCATCATTACCTGCAGTGGTATGAGAGCAAGAAGGCATTAGTAGGTTGTAACTATTGTAAGTGAAGTCTACAACTCGTTGATAGACGATAATACGCCTATTGGCATTCCTATCTTTCTTTTTTCGCATAAAGAAGAGACGGCGTAGAAACAAAGTGATGCAGAGTACGTCCTTTTTTTAATAATCAAGGACTAATATACAGCACTCATATTTATAATTCACTATGAAATAGTTAAAGTTTATTAGTTTGATTATTTAATCTTACACTAATGGGAGATTTTCTCAAAAGCAATTCTGAAGCCATTTATTTCACTTCAACTATTTCTTTTAATCGTGAATAGCTAAAACGTGTGTTATACAGAGTGTTTCAAAATGACACCGAACCAAATTGTAGACGTTATAACTTGGAATCTAAATGGTGTGACAATTTAGTTTTTAACGTCAAACAACAAAACGTCTATTGGTCTGCGTGGATTTGGCAACTAAGCAAGAAGAAAGCCGCGCGCCTGTCCCACGCTATTGGAAGTAACGCAGGTTATATAAACATACCGAAGAGCTGCACATTGTTTAGTATGTGTCTAAGGGATTTTTTTTTACTTACGAAATCCATAAAAGAACCTATACTTTCAGTTATTTGTTTATTCTTCACACAAATAGCAGACATAGCAGCCACCAAATGAAAGTAAATGACGGAAAATGCACTGGGGCAAATACGCCGCTAATGCCGTCTAGTAATCTTAAAGATGGGGGCAAAGAACTGACTAGGGCAACAGAGACAAAAGTACTATCGTAATTCTACCAAAAGAATGCAGATAAAGTTAAACAAAAATAAATATAATATTCAGTGAGACAATTCGTTTATTTTACTGTGTTAACTGTAGTTCCAGATAAAAATCTGTGAATCTGACAACCTGTTCTAAACTCTTGAGAATTTTCTATTATGATAGTTACAAAATTATAATGCAAGTAGTCCTGGCTAGAGCAAAGTACGTATGTTTTACCTTCAAAAGAAACCTGGTAATTGTTCAAGTTATAAGTAGTATTTTGTGCCCTTACTGCCCTTTGCCTCTTTACCTGAAAGCTAGGCCAAGTTTGCAGATAACAAGGAGAAAACCCGTTTGCGAACATGGAATGTGCTTGCCAAGAACACCTGATATGAGAGTATCTGGGCATTTGCTTCGTGAAATACCTAATTTCAAAATGGTGTAACATTCAAAATCATATAAAACATACGCAAAAGAGCTATAAGATATTATATTCGTTTGGTAATTTAGAAACAGCTTATATAGGGCAGTCATTTCATCTCTAGTATCTGAACTTTCAGGTATTGATCTTTCTGAACTATTCAATGTTTTATTTCAGGCGATAAAACTGACTGTACCTATCAAATAACTATATCAGTTGCTTTAAATAGAAATGTCTTATATCTACATGACCATCTCTACCTATTCTGTAACAAACTATTCTTTCTAAAGCTTATCTTTTATCTACTTCTATCTAATCAAGATAAACATTAGAAGAAATAGCCCTAATAGTTATTTTTAAATAACTAGAATAAGGGATACGCTAAGTTAAAGTGATAGACAAACCTTTTAAAAACTGTCGCTATGCGAAATAATTGAAATTCGGTTCTATTTCAAAGGTTCGGAGTAAAAACAAATCAACTAAAAGGAAATACAACTCCCCGTTTCAGAGAAGTTAAGTAAATTGAAACAAATAACAAAGAATACCTCGGAAATAATTAACCCTACAAAAAAGTGTATGATATAAATTGCGTTTTCTAACGAGATAAACATGGTTAGGTGTTCTAAGTGTTCGTCCATCTCTTACAGTTTACCAGTTATAAAAAATTGTCCATAATGAAAAGCTCTTCTGATGCTATTTCCAAAAAATTCAAGATACACATTTTGTTTGCCATATAAATATATTTAATATTCGATATTTTAACAAAAGCATTAGAGTCAAATTTTCGAAACGTTTTCTATGTAAAGGACAGTTTCGTATCGTTGGAAAATATTAAACTTAAATACCAAGTTTGGCATTTAACGAACTTTTTTATTTTTGAGCTATGCTGTCCACACATACACACACATACAACCAACCACGCACTGACATTTTTATAACATTTTTTTTTTATCAGGAGACCCTTAAACATTTTTCTAAAAATATTTTTATCAAGGTGCCCTTAAAACATATATTCGAATTTGTCTATGGAATACGATAACTTATCTTTATACTATACACATAGTATGTGTAGGGAAAATTAAAAAGCTGATATGTTACGTGCACACGATTTTCTTTACATTTCAGTAACAAATTATTGCTAAAAATCTAATTATTCTAGTTCAAGCTAATCGAGATAGTCAGAAATGGTATTTTTACTACTTCTTTATATGTAGAATGGGAATACGAGAATACGGTAGGCTAAACTGACAACTTTTCTAAAAGCTGATTGCTATATGATTGAAATTAGTTTATTTTAGTGGGCCAGATTTGATAAAGTATATTACAACTGAAGCCGATAAATAACATAGAATATCACAAATCAGTTCACTCCATAAGAAAAACGTATATGACATAAATTCTGTTTTAACAAAATATACGTTTTTTGTGTAGTATGTTCTTGTTTATCTCTTACTGTTATCAATAATACAAAATTCCGCAAAATTCATCTAGATTACCGAGATCTTCAACGAGTATTCAAAATATTCATTTTGTTTGCCATGTAAATACATTTAATATATAGTATTTTAATCAAAATCGTTAGAGCCATTTTTGAAACTACATTTTCAAAAGCTGTTCCATGTAAAGGATAGTTTGGTGTGGGGAGATGTTCTGAAAATCTTCGTGTCGCATCATTGGGAGATACTAAACTTGAACACCAAATTTGGTATTTAATGGTGGTTTCCTTTTCCTTTTCTGTATACGTACTATGTACATAGTGTATAGAGAAGGTATTGCACTCCACCAAAAATTCCATACCAAGATTTCACCAGAAATATATGTTTTAGGGTCCCCTGTATCCAAAGAAGTATTTACAGAAAAAGGTCCATGTGTGTGTGTGTGTGTGTTTGTGTGTCTGTGAACACAATAACTCAAACACGAAAAGTCGGTAAAATACCAAACTTGGTATTTAAGTTTAGTATCTTCCAGGGATGCAACACGAATATTTCGAGAAAAATGCCTCCACCCCAAACTACCCTTTACATGGATCTTTTTCGAAACTTTTGATGTTCTAAAAAATGACTAACGATTTTGATTAAAATATCGTATATTAAAGATAGTTACGTGACAAATAAAATGTATATTTTGAATTTTCTGGGAATAGCCTCTGAAGACTACTTTATTCTGGGTCAATTTTAGGGAATTTTGCATAACTACTAATCATAGGAGATGGACAAAAACTTACCACACAACACATTAAAACTCATAATTAATCATATATATATTTTTTCGTGGAGTTGACTGTTTTTGAGATATTCCTTGTTTTTAGTTTCAGCTATAAAAACATACTTATCTTATACAGGACTTTGTGAACTCGTGTCTATCCAAACACAGGAACTTCAGTCACACAGCAACCAGCTTTTGACTATCACTTTAACCTATGGTACTCCCTTATTTTGCTTCTATTTACAAGGAAGCAAGTACAAAGACTATTTATGCCAATTTTTTCTCGATTAGCAGGAAGTAAATGGAAGCATAAGATTTTTAACAATAATTTAATGCAGAGTTGTAGAGAAAGTCATGTGAATGGAACACATCAGATTTTTAGTTATGCTATCTCCAGATACAGACACTGTACGTTTTTCTAAGAATATTTCTTTTTGGTTTCAGGGGGTCTCAAAACATGTATTTCTTCTGGTGAAATCTCGGTAACGAATTTTTAGTGGAACACAATACCTTCTCTATACTCTGTCTACATAGTACATGTAGAGAAAGTAAAAAGGTATGTTCTAAGCTGCACACCATATTTAAACAGCACTAAAACTCGTGGTACAACTAAAAGTTCATATTTGAAAATTACCGAGAGCACGATGAGCTGGATGTGGGCAAGCACGTTCCTTAATTCCGATTCATACAACAATGCTCAACGAAGAAAATGAAAATGAAACGAAGAAGCATCATCTTTTTTTTTCTTTTTTTTTCCATTTATATAGCCCCCTTTAACATCTAAGATTATATCGGGAGTTTTGCACTGAAACAATTCGTCTGTAGGTTCTTTACGTTGGGTTTAAATTTATTTTCCTCAAACACACATTCATACTTCCAGACTCTGTGGGGGATAGGCAATAATTCTGGTGAAAGAAAAATTACTCACCGCAGCCGAGAATTGAACCCAGGACCTCCGGGTGAGAAGAAACCTCGCTGACCACTTGATCACGGAGGTAGTCAAAGAAAATCCGATATTGTTTCCTATTAACGATAGATAAATCCTCGTTTGTATATAATCAAACATTATATTTCGTTAAGGGCAGCTGTTTTCAGTTAGAAACATTCGAGATAAAACACAAGGGAAATTTGTTGACAAAAGGGACTCAGATTTTTGCATGGGTAATTTTGTTTTCCCGTTGTTTGGAGAGGTGCGTTGTTAGCCTGTCAAATGGAATGAAGAGCTATATGTGATTTGATGTGCAGTGGGACACGAACCACAATTCCCTTCCACAAATCCATGTGATAGACGTCCATCTATTACCATCAGCTCATTCTCTGTCTAACAATAGAAAACATAACCAATTTCAGACACTGTCATTTGGTGTCAAAGAATTTAAACGTTAATCTGTTTTTAAAAATTGAAGGGGTATTACTTTCTCTACACGTACTATCTGCATAGAGTATAGAGAAGGTATTGTAATGCACCCAAAAATTCGATACCTAGTTTTCACCGGAAATACATGTTTTGAGACCCCTTGAATAAAAAATACTTTTTTAGAAAAATGTCTGTGTGAGTGTCTGTGAGCAGCATAGCTCAAAAACGAATTGTCTGTTAAAAACCAAACTTGGTATTTAGGTTTTGTGTCATCCAAGGATGCGACACGAAGATTTTCAAGAAAATCTCCCCAACACCAACTACGCTTTACCTGGAAATTTTTTCGAAAATGACTAACGATTTGATTAAAATATCGTATACTAAAGATATTTACCTGACAAATAAAAAGTTTATCTTGAATTTTTTGGGAATAGCCTCTGAAGACTACTTTATTCTGGATGAATTTTGCGGAATTTTGCATAACTGATAAACCGTAAGAAATGGAGAAAACTTACAACACAAAGAAATTTAGAGCATGTTAAAATACACAATTTATGTTATTTTTTTTTTTTTCGTGGAGTTGATTGTTTTTGAGATATTTCTTGTTATTGGTTTCAGCTTTGAAAAACTTATAATTTTCTCATACAGAAATTTGTCAGTTCCTGTCCATACAAAAAAGGAACTTCAGTCACATAGCGATCAGCTTTCGACTATCACTTTAAATTATATTACTCCCTTATTTAGCTTCTACTTATAAGGAAGCAAGTAATAAGACTATTGCTGCTAATTTTTTCTCGAATAGCATGAAGTAAATAGAAGAATAAGCTTTTTAATTTTATTTTTGCAGAGATTTGGAGAAAGTCATTTGAATGGAATACATCAGATTTTTTTTTCATTTAATTTATAGTTTACTTTCGTAACTGACCAAAAATCATACTTTGACGCATTTTTTACTAACCTTATATTTAGAGTAGTGCATAATCATAATCCTAAAATACTTACTAAAATAGGTAAACAAATAAACAAATAAAATAAGGAGTTAAAAATTATTCAATTCAATACTCTTCCGCCAAAAACTGCAAAAATTGTTAATCCTAATATTCCATAAATTAATATTATAATAGAAACAGTGAGTTGATGCTCTGTGAATAAATAAATAATCTAATATTCTCCATTTACCTGGCCTCCTCTACCTGTTCTGCAAACAAAATATACTTACAATAGATTATTCATTTATCTATATCACATTGAGATAAACATTAGAGAAATTATCGTATTATTTTCTTCCTTGTAAATGTAAGGTAAATAAGGGGATGCACTAGGCTACAGCAATAGTCTAATCTTCTAAAAGCTATTGATACGTGAAACAATTGATATTCGGTTGTCTTTGCCTGGTAGTTTAAAATTTAAACCGATAACAACCAAAAACAATGGTTTGTTTAACAAGATTAAATTTTTTGTAAAGTAAGTTTACGGTTTACAATTTGTTCAAAAGTCATTCAGAATGAAGAGTTCAGGGCCTATTCCCAGAAAATTCAAGATATACATTCTTAGTCATGAAAATATATTAAATAAGTGATATTTTAATCAAAATATTCAGAGCCCCTTTTGAGAAAATCAACATTTTCTATAAACGTTCCATGTAATGAGTAGTGGGGGGGAGGGTTCTTGAAATCTTTGTGTCACCTCCTTGAAAGCTACTGAACTTAAAACACCAAGTCTAGTGTGTACGCGGACACACACACACACGGACCTTTTTCTAAACATGTTTTGTTTTTTTTATTTACGGGATGTCAAAATATACTTTTCCGCTGAAAACTTGATATCCAATTTTTGGAAGGAGTATATTTTCTCTGTCTACTATGTACAGAGTGTGTACGTGCTACTTCATCTTCAAGTCTAATATTTTTCAGGGTTGGAGGAAGGCAATTTTCATTATTCTCCTTGATCCATAAAAAAAAGCAACTTTTATATGTCGAAAACCATCCACAAATGAGGTTAATATTTAAAGCCTTTGAGGCATGATAAAGCAAATAAAACGTACATCTACAATTGTCTATAAATAAAATGTAAAGTCCTTTCCATGTTTTCCTCTTTTGCGAGTTTAATGACCTTTATCCTGGCAGGTCATTAAAGAAGAGAGGAGAAATGAATGAAATGAGAAAAAGCATGTTAATTTGAGTCTAGAGATTCATAGGGTTTATAATTTTCTCTCTCTTTCTTCAAGGATAAGGCGCAAACACTGGCAAATGTCTCATGTAGGTAACTCACCCAAACCAAGAGCTGCTGATATTTATATTCTGGGAGAAAAAAAAATTACATGAAGAGAAATGTTTTTACTACAGTAAAATGTACGGCTTGATAACATGTATGATGAAAATACATAATTATTTTTGTTAAATCACCGTGTCTGAGAAATTGGCTGTTGTCATAGCTTTAAACTTTACTACTTAAAATCGATATATGTATTACAGATTCTAAAATATGCCTACTCTTTGATTAGCATAAGCTCCTTTATAACAAAGTTAAAGACCAATATAATATTAGAAACGAATTCATGCCAAGATTAGAGTTTGATTTGGATATTGCATATAACTAGGCTTATTTGTTTTTGCTGTAAATAATTTCTAAGAACATTTATTCTAATTGAAATACCTAATAACACAGTATCGAGTGTTATGCTTACATAGAATACGTATAAATCTTTCTTGTTTTTCATTTTACATTTATATTAGCTGGAAAAGAAAGAGGGGTGACAGAGGGAGAGGGTAAAAATTATGCAAAAATAAATAAATTAACAACTAAATGTGATGCTATGGTATAACTATTATTTGCATAATCTTGACCATATTAATTTATCCAGAATGCTGAATACTATAATAAATGATATTCAGATTATCATGGCAATATGTGTGATAAATAAGTATTAAAATTACATGTTGAAATAATTAAAACTTCTTGATTTCATAAAAATCTGGAAACCTCTCAGCATTAGAAGAACTGCGAACTGGAGTTCTGGATTCCAGGGGTGAAAGTTCAAATTTCTAAATACAGTATAGGTTTTTCTGAAAATATAACTGTGATAACACTGATATAATTTTAATATGCATGTCAAAATCCATTTAAAGTCAATGATAGTTTCTAAGATATAAATTATTTCATACGTTTTATTATTTAAAAGTATTGCATACTCAAAAAGTTACACAAGTCTTAAATTTTGAGAAAATCAGTTGGCATATTTTAAATCTAGTTTTGAACTATACAAAAAATCTTTACACATTTCAGTTACTTTGATTTCTGAATTTTGATACCTTTTTAAGAAATTAGAAATTTTAATATCTGAAATTACTATTAGTTTTAGGATAATTTTGTTGCCTGTAATATTACAATTGATACTTCTATACACCTGGGAAGTTTTAGTTGTGTTTAAATTTAAACTGAGATGCGTGGGATGTTTTGAAAATGTAAACATGTACTTCTATTGAAAACGTTGTTTTAGTATGTAAGCAAACAGGTGGATTTAGGATGTCTAAATGGCTGCAGAGGCCGAAGCAAGGGAGGGACGGCTAAAAGTTTAATTACTATGAATGCCCAAAATGTTCCAACTACTCGTATTTGCTATAAAAGCTATTCTCTGTTTATTGACCGAGTAGTCCAAATTTCATTAAAGTGTCCCATAAAAAACAAAGGAATTTGTGTCACACTATATAAAAAATATGATGTTTCCATTCACATGACTTTCTCTATATCCCTTCAACAAAATATTGTTAATAAGCTTATGTTTCTATTTACTTCATGCTAATCGAGAAAAAAATAGCAGAAATAGTCTTATTACTTGTTTCCTTGTAAATAGAAGTGAAATAAGGAAGTACCATAGGTCGAAGGGATATTCAAAAGCTGGTTGTTTAGTGACTGAAGTTCTTTTCTTTGTATGGAGAGGACTTGACAAAGTTCTGTGTGAGAAAAGTATAATTTTTTAAAGCTGAAACCAAAAACAAGCAATATCTCAAAAACGATCAACTATACGAAAAAAGGCATGCATCATAAATTGTGCTTTTTAAAGTGCCTTACATTTTTGTGTGGTAAACTTTTTCCCATCTCTTACGGTTTAGCGTTATGCTAAATTCCGTAAAATTCGTCCAAAATAAAGTAGTCTTCAGAGGCTATTCCCAGAAAATTCAAGATATACATTTTATTTGTCAGGTAAATATCTTTAATGTATGATATTTTAATCAAAACCTTAGAGCCATTTTTGAGAGAGTAAAAATGTTCAAAAAAAGTTCCATGTAAAGGGTAGTTTGGGGTGGGGGGATTTTTCTCAAAATCTTCTGTAGCATCCCTGGAAGATACTAAACTTAAATACCAAGTTTGGTATGTTACCGAATTTTTTGAGCTATCGTGTTCACAGACACAGATACACGGACCTTTTTGCGAAAATATTTTTATTTTTATACAGGGAACCCTAAAACATATATTTCAGGTGAAATCTCAGTATCGAATTTTTGGGTGTAGTGCAATATCTTCTCTATTCACTGTGTATATAGTACGTGTAGAGAAAGTAAAAATGCACCTGTCATCCTGGATGAGAAACCACCACGGCTTATCTTGTAGCGAATGGTGTGAGGAAATTAAAAAGAAGAAACACTTACTCACGTCTTGGGATCCTGTCTGCGTGTTGAACTGCATAACTCACGTCATCACAGAATCAGAAGTAATTGCCGAAGAACTGCATAATAAAACTTCATGTCGCTTCAAACAGTAGTACAAGAAGAGTTGAAGGCCGCGCCGTGGCTGAGTGGTTAGACCACTCACTTCTCCCCTAGATGGCCCGCGTTCGATTCCAAATGACTGCATTTGAGATTTGTGGTGAACAAAGCGGCGCAGAGGTGGGTTCTGTCCTGGTTCTCCGGTTTTCCCCACCATTGCATTCCACCGGAGCTCCATCTTCATTCCATGTATCACCAGTGCCATCGCATGCGGTGTAATTTGTAGTAAAAGCGGGCGTTAAACACCATCCATAACAAGAAGAGTCGATTTAATAGGCATTAAAAACAATGTCATGAAAGACCACATAATAAGACTCTATGCACTGACCAACTTGAAGGTCCCAACAGGATAAAGTTCTCCGCAATCCAGAGGTAACATATTAGGCTCTGGTTTCCTTCGCATGGTTTCCTTCGGAAGAGAAGTAAAGATATTGGTCATGTGTCATAGGTTTATGATACCTACAGAATCTATGAGCAAAATTAAGCGGTCTTTCATCCGAAAATAAAATGGGATGCTGAGAACCGTAGCTGTTAAGGAATATCCAAAACAATAAATTCAATTTCAGTTTTAGCAGGGAAGAAATATACTCGTCTAAAATATGTACTATAAACAAAATACGACATGCAAGTGGTTGAAGTCATCGGAAAGTTTATAGGCGCACTTGGTACTATCCCTGTTCTTTGTGTAAAATCATGGTAGGCGTTTGGTTTACCAAAAGTTAAGTTTCAAAATGTTACGAACTTTGCACTACATGGATTCCTATTTATTTTGAAAACGCATTTAGATATAAATTTTTCGCCCATGAGACCAGTTCATATTCAACCAGAATGATACTTTTTTATTTGTTTATGCTATTTTATGTTCCATTTCTAAAAGATTCGGAAGTGTAACTCCTCTAGTAATATCAAGATATAGTTTTAGTATATACCTATTACTTTCTCAAATAGTTATAATACTAATATTTTACTTTAAACCACTATTATTATTACTATTATTAACCCATTCATGTTTTCTACTTTTCGTAAACTAAAGTAATTTCATAAAATAATTTTATTTTGCTTTGTCCTTTGTGGCAGTCCATAAATACTGGAAATCGTTTTCAAATAAACAATAAAATTTCATATGAGAGAGAGCGAAAGAGAGTCGCTCTCAGTGGTGTGGAGGTTACAATACTAAAATTGGTGAGAAATTACCTTCCGATTGACATTACTGCTGACAGATAGCTATCTCGGTACGCTGTTGCCATATTTACTCGCTGAACCACATGTTTCACTGCTCACTCTAAAATGCCTTCTTCCATGCATTTTCAATCACAGTTCTAGTATGTTGAAATACTTTTCCTCATTTCTCACTAGCAACCTGTCTATTCCTTTCAAATTGTGACCTGTACTTCACTAAACGTAAAAGTTTTATTATTTCGGCTAAAGTAACCTCAACACGTTTATCAGTTGCAAGACATTGAAATCACGGTGTCACTCGTGGTAGTTCTAGAATGAGAACAAGAGCAATGTCCGCGATATATAAAAAGTAGTCATGACTATAAAAGTAAATCACTATGTATAACACAACCAAATGTTTCATAGAATGAAATCAATCAGATTACAAACAATTAGATCAGTCATGCATGAGAACGAGCACGTAAATTTTCACTGAACCCGTAATTGTTACAACGCCGATGATACGATACCTCCGACGATAATATATTCTTTCACGCTGATTGGTCAGCAACTTGACCAGCCCCTGCCAGCATACGACATACCCCATAAGTGTCAATCACAAGGGAATTTTTCACCGACGCTAGGTTTCAATAGCTAGGATTGTGGCTTCAAACCCCGCGGAGAGTGTGGGATTTTTCCGGATGTAAAAATCTTTAGCATGTCTTCCTTCGGAAGGAAATTAAAGCGACTCGTAAATGTTATTTGCACGTGAAAGAAGCCCATAATTTGAAAGAAAAGTTTCCAGGCTGAATTGGTCCTATAATTCCATCTCTGGACACTGAGTTTGTCTCTAGTAAATATGAATCTGCAAAGTAAAAATTCCCTGATCAAAAAACTACAGTAGGTGACCCAATTTGGCAATTGAATTGAACTGAAATATATAAAACAATGGTCATAAAGATATGCAATAATTCCCTAATATTCATTTATAGTCACACATCTGCAGACTGGATTTTTTGTTCCGTCTGACATACATGTTAAACAACTCTTTGGATAATATGCACAACGCAGCCGTTTTTTAATCATCGGGTGAAAAACAGAAAAGTTTCATCCGCATAAACGCCCGCGGGTTTAAATTCAATTTCCATAATAATATTTTTCTACCTAGGAATGAAAATATTATTCGCATCGCTTTATATTCATGATATACGGATTTAAATAGATTTTATGTTTTATCGATTGCTACCAGTATTTTATAACATAAGAGGGTCAGCGAATATACACACAACCTTCAAAAACCCAGCTATGCTAATGAGTTGGACTCAAATGTTTTTTTCTCTTTTTAATTGTTACATTTATGTAACTCCCTTTAATTTCTATAGACATATAGGAACTTTGACTGTAATAATAACTGATGATATTTCTCAATTAACTTTATAATTTAAGTTTAACTTATAATACCTAAGTAAGCAGAGAAAATATCACACTCCAGTTAAATTCTTATACCGATATTTCACCATGAGTATATTTTTGAAACCCACTAAATTAAAAAAATAGTATGTCTTGCATTCACATAAATTTTCCTAGCTGTTCTACGTAAAAATATTCTTATAATAAGTATTTCATCTATATCATGCGAATCTAAATAATAATTAACAGAATTGATCTCATTATTGCTTCTTTGTTATTAGAAGGGAAATAAGGGAATATACTAGGATAAATTGATAGTCAAATATTTTAAAAGCTAGTCGCTATGTGAAACAATTGAAGTTCGGTTCGCTTTCCATGTCAAAAAATTAAATAAAAGAGACGAATCTAGGATGTTTTCCTGTATGAGAAAATCTGCGTAGCTTAAAGTTAAAATAAATAACAAGAAATATTTCTAAAATGGTCCACTCTTCAAGGAAAACTTATATAACATAAATGATGGGTTTTACACAAGATCTACATTTTTTGTAGTAAGCTTTTGTCTATATCTTACGGTTTATCAGTTATGCATAATTCATCCAGAATAAAGAGGCCTATTCCCAGGAAATTCAAAATATATAATATATACCTACGGTATTTTAATAAAATACGGTATTTTAATAAAAATCCTTAAGAGCCATTTTTGAGAAAATCAAAACTGTCGAAAATTACAATCTTCGTCGCATCTTTAGGAGATGCTAAACATCAATACCAAATTTGGTATTTAACGGTCTTTCCGTTTTTAGCTATGATGTCCACAGACACACACACACAGGCACACGCACACATACAAATTCACATACACGCGAGAGCTGACCTTTTTTCTAATTTTGTTTTTATTCAGGAAGTCCCATAACATGTATTTCCGGTGAAATCTCGGTATCGAACTTTTGAGTAAAATGCCATACCTCTCTATCTATTACGTACGATGTCCACATACGCTAGAGAAAGTAAAAATCAGTTTTACATAAAGAAATGTGTTATGTACTTGTGTGTGGTATGCAGTATAGCACAAGAACAGATATCTTCCCAAACTATCCTTTACATGAAGAAGGTTTCCAAAATGAGGATTCAAATGAAATGTATATCTTGAAATTTCTGGAAAACTGTGAGAGATCAAATCCTGTTAGGCAAAAATGGGCATCTTATTCATCCACATGCAAGTTACGTTGTTTTTTTTTCTTTGTTTTTTTCCCCATGTGTGTGCTAAGCAATTCCGAGATGTTGCTTATTTTAGGTTTCAACTTTAAAATATATATAATATTCTCAAATGGGAAGATGTTATTCTTTTTCTTATCCTGGTCAAAGGTATCACATTGCAACCAGTCATTAAAATGTTTGGCAATCCTTTAGATCTACTATATTCCCTTGCTCCCATTACATCTAAAAGGAAATTTGCAACACAAATATTACTACAAAATAGTTTATCTCGATTATCGGGAAGCAGAGAGAAGAATACACATATAGCTTTTTGGCTAATAGGTATAAAAGATCCTGTGAGTACAACATATTAAAATGTAAATTATTTTATAACCCTTAAATTTCTACAGGCCCCTTTAATTTCTATAACCATACTAGCAACTTTGACTGAGTAAATAACTGAGAATACACAAACTACCGTTTATATGGAACATTTTTCAAAAAGAAAAATTAATATACTAAAATTACTTAAAACATCATACCTTTTAAGCGTATTTATTACAAATTAAATGTATAACATATTCTAAAGTATTCTTCTTTTTGAATTACTTTTGTGTAATAATAAACATAAGAAACAGAAAAACTCACAATTTACAAAAAATTTAAACCGCATTTTAAAATACACAATCTATGTCAATTTTTCATTTTTTTTTATTTAAACATTTCCGAGGTTACTCATGGCGCTATAGCCCGTGTATGTCTTGGGCCTACCAACACGTCTCCCGATCTAACGCTCACATATGCAGGAAAGAGGTAGGTGATTATCCAACCAATACAGGGAGGTGATGTGGCCAATCATGCATCCCGAGTCGGAAAGTCGGCTTCCTTGGGCAGCACTGCAGCCTATTGCAGCTGCTCACTTTATTGGAACCCTTTAGGGTGGGATCGAACCTGGGTGCATTACGTGGCCGAGAATCAGAGTACTGTGCTCAAGCTCACTGTGCCAAACAATGACTGAAGTATTATTTATTTCAATGTTCAAATATATTTAAAATTTCCTGTTCTTTACTGGATTATGAAAAAGAAATAAAGACAAATAACGAACAATAACTTCCCATTTGAAAAACATTATTTGAAGTATTTGAAAAAAATATCTGGGAAACAACTAAAAATATGTATTTCATATGAATTGTTTGCTTTAATGAGATGTGTGTTTTTACTTTCTTTACCATGATCAATGGATTGCATTCTAATCAAAAATTTAAAACCGAGTTTTCACCAAAAAAGCATGTTTTTAAAAAAGGAGTGTTAGAAAATGGTCCGTGTGTTTGTGTGTTTGTGTGTGTGCGCGTGTGTAAGCCTCATAACTCAAAAACGAATATTCAGTTAGGTATCAAATTGATTTTTCCATAATCAGAATTCATAAGAGATAGACAAAATGTTGTTATATAAAAAAGGCATTATCACACAGTGTATGTCATACCTATTTATTTATTTTATGGAGTTAAACGACATCCTATATATTCCTTGTTATTGGGTTAAAATTGCTAATAGCTACTACCTTTCTCAAAAGGGAAGTAATCGTTCGTGTTTTTTTTTTCTCTCTTTTTGCTTTACCCTTGACCATGCAAAGAAAATCAGATTTGCATGCTATAATTTAGCGACCAAATTTTAAATCATTTCACTCCCTTTACCTAGTGTATACACAATTATGATTTTTTCATAAAAATACCTTAAACATATATTTACTGAAATAAACGGAGCCATTTTTGAAAAAAAATTAAAAATAACCAACAATTTTCTATATAAAATGAGTTGGGGTGGAAAAATTATCCTGAAAATCTACGTGTTTCATTTCTAGAAGTTGAACATAAGCAGAAAATGTAACCGGCACTTTTAACTATGATGTTCACTCACGCGGGTCTTTTTCTAAAAATATTTTGTAACATTATTTAAAAAGTCTCAAAACACGTGTTTGGACAAGTATATTGAATTTTGGATGGAATATAATAATTCCGCTATTTACTATAACTGCGTAATAGAAATAATTAGTTCGTAATCTGTCAAGAAACTAAGTTCTAAAAGCGAACCCACTAAAAGAACAGCATATTACATGTTTTCCTGTGAAACAATTAGTAATACGAATTTCATATCTTCCTTTATATGCTTGTACCAAAAGTAGGAACCAGTTCTGAAACGCAAAGGGATTGATGCAGGCAATTTTTCCCCCCACGATAATAACTCTTGTCCCCTTTAGAGCGGGTTGCCATGGTTACAAATGGGATTTATTGACAACAGAAGGGCACAATGGAATACAATGTAGAATACTTATAGGTGCAATTTTCAAGAATGAAACCTTTTGCAACATTCGCTTTAACAAGTTTGACTGTGTATCGTCGGATAGAAGTATATGGCTTCGTATCTCTGGTTATTCAAATATATCCATGTATTTATATTGCATAACTAAACACATAAAAATACAGAAGTGTGATTATTTACTAAATATATAATTTTAAAATGCTCCGTTACAATGAAAATTTGGAAAATTTAATTTTGGTTTACCGGACAATTGGTATTATAATTCGAAGCTACATCAGAAAAAATATATGATGTGTTTCATTCACCTGAGCTTTTCTAGTTGTCCCACAGTGAAACTTACTTTACAAAAAGGTTAAACTTTTATTTACATCATGCTAACCGAGATAAGCATTAGCACAAATAGCCCTATTACTTACTTCCGTTTATCTTTTAAAATCTCGTCGCTATGTGAAAAAACATTGAAACTCGGTTCTGCTTTGCAAGAGAGATAAAAAAAAAATTCTTTTTCCGCTTGAGTAAAGTTATGTAGTTTACAATTGGAACTATTAACGAGAAATATATTGAAAACGGTCAACTCTACAAGAAATGATTTAACAAGCTATATAGGTACAGAAAATTCAAGATATAAGTTTGATTTTTCATGTAAATATCTTTAATATTTATATATTTTCATCAAAGTCGTGTCAGCTATTTTTGATAAAATCAAAATGTTCTAAATTGTCCGTATAAAGGATAGTATTGGATGGGGGATGTTCTTGTAAAATTTTGTGGCGCATCCTTGGGAGACACTAAACCTAAATACGAAGCTTGGTATTTAATGCATTTAATGAATAGCATAAAGCTAATAGAAAGTCGAACTGCTAAAGTACGAGCTCGGATAATAATAATAATAATAATAATAATAATAATAATAATAATAATTGTTTCGATACATGCTATACAATATATTAAAGAAATAATACGTCATGATGAGTATAGCGAGTTATAAAATTAATAAAAGTCATAGAAGATAATAATATTGTATTAATTTTTGCTACCAAACGTAGAGAGTATATTTTAATCTCTCCCTGCGTTCTATTACAAACTGAATATAGCTATGATAAAAACAAAGAAATATTATATATAAATCTGTAACGCAGTGAAATAATGATTTCTTAACTACAGTTTTCCCTCCTGTGAGTGAATTCCTTTATTTTGAGGTATCTAGAAGTTTAACAACTTCCGTAGACTATGAAACGGAACAAATGTTTAACTACATTAAGCCTCTACAGTTTCTCTTAAATGTGTTTATATCATTCATTTATAAGATGGCCCTTTCCAGAAAAATTTCTAAAATATACAAAAGTTATAGATTAAAATGTGTTTTCCCTCACATGCTGTTGTTTAAGCATGTGTTTTCTATTTTTGCTCTACGTTTATTTTACTGAATTGATTATTTTCTCGTTATACACACACATGTTGCCCACGTGGTCATCCTCAGGCTCTCAAGGTCCGGATTGAAACTTTGCGGAGGGTGATGGATGTTTTTTTCTTCTTTATTTTATTTTCGGGCCTAAAAATCCTTAGCATAGCTTCCTTCTAAAGGAGAGTAAAGACTGTGACCGCAGATTTACGACATGTTAAAGAACTTCAGTCCTATAAAGGTATATGAGCAATATATATGAGCACCTAATATTGAATGGAAAAACCAAAGTAGTTAAAGAAACGTTTGAAAAAATATTAAATTGGTGTTTTTTTATAATTTACACAAAGTATATGTAAGGTTTTTGTTTATTTTTTAAAACATTTAGTTCATCTTCTTCTCTTATCACCTGTTCCAATTACTATCGTCAGCCATCTCTTACAAGGTATCTTCCCGATCGGTTGATAATTCATTATTTTCTTTGGTAATCTATTATCTGTCAAAATGTCAACATGATCACACCATTTTTTCTAGTTTCGACTATTTTATATTTTATCTTTTAGTTTCATATTATCTATTTGGAAAAAATGCTATCTCATTTGGTCCGCTTACAAATAGCATTATCTTGAAGCACAGATTTAAGGGTCTAATGTGTTTTGAATGACTCTGTGAAGTTTCTGCTCTGTTTACATACATCGTACCACCTGGTAGTCGGGCAGAGCAGATGACGATCAACCATGTGGCGTATAGGTACACAACTGAACGTCTGATATAGGGAATAATAGCCATCCTAAAAAACGATAACGTTTTCATGAACATAACTTAAGAAAATAGCAACAAAAACTGCAAATACTGCAGCATCACATTGTCCTCAAACGCTTTGCACTTATTCACATGTATAGCCAGAATATGTATGACAAACAAACAGTAGGCTTAAAGGAATTAATAGCGACTTAATATGATGTATATCTCAGATTTCGGCAAATCTATATATAACACATGACGTATTACAGCCGTGTGATGCAGCATAGTTTTTTCGGATTCGCAGGTCAAGGCTGCAAAGGAAAGAGAAGTGTTTTGTATCTTACATCCACTTATCTATTACCAACAGTACATTATCCTTTGCCCCTGGCTTTGTCGTCATCGTCGTTACCGCTGACGTCAGAGAGGACTCGCTTCACTAGCACTGTCCATACGAATCCGCTATAAGAAGCTCATTTTTGTGTTACTCTGAGCAACACGTACCATAGTAAGAATTCGTATGCGATAACTTCTGAGTTCCAGTTAACTGACAGTGAAAATATAGCCTGTTGTAATTAAATCATAAATGAATCTATTAGCGTATTTTAAAAATAATAATGTAGGCTGTGTGTTACAGTCAGGGACCAATGAGAGCGTTTACTACGACCATGGTGCGGAAAGATTTATAGTGATCCCTGACAGTTGCCTTGCCTCATGGCCGCTTCGTCACACTGTTGCCACTTCCTCCCGTCCATGGCTGCAGCACCAAACCTCTCAGTCACTGGGCAGGGTCCTCTCGTGAATCATCATCGGCAAAGTCAACGTCACTATCATTAATATTGCTTATATTTACACATATGGGTTACTCAGCGTCAACTGAAACTGCATTGTTACATCTTGCAACAATGATGACACAATTTCTTACGTTGCATGAATCTATTGGCAGAGAGGCACACACACTCTTATCGGTTGAGACAGAGTGCTGGCTGTCAGGGTCACTATGCACCTCCCCGAGTTTAACTCTCGCTTATTGTTACCACAAGCAAGTTTCTTAATACAGTAAGAGTGGATTCTAAGATCCTTAACGTTTCAAACAAATTTTAATACGTTTAATTTATCTTGGCTTTTAAAATAATGCTAATATAACTTACAGTTACACCTTAGTTGGCTCCAAGTCTTACCTGAAACAAAAAAGCGAGAATCTTTATGAGTGTTCTCAGCGTAAAAGCAAAATCTGTACATGTGTGCATGAAAAAGTAAACTGGTTTACTGCCCTTCAAATCCGTACGAGAAACACTTCAGAACATTATAAATTATCTTATGAACATTAGTAACATAAAATGTAAAATTTTACTTGTAACACATTTGTTTTTCAGCAAAGAGGTTTATAACATTTCTCTACCAAAAATAAATGATAATTTGTTGCTCTATGTTATATATTTTAATTTCCCATTGCTTTTAAAAATAAACATCCTAGTGTCAAGAGAAACTGATCAAAAATTACAATAAAATGGCGACATTTAAGTGGTGGTGGTGGTGGTGTGATGGTGGTGGTATTTACGCCAATTACATACATTTAGAAAAATACTAGAATTTAAAATAATACCTATCCCTATTATATACTTAACAGTGTAAACACTCACATATATACACGCTAAAACACAAAACAAACAAACACTCCAATATACATCAACACACCCGCACTCATTATAAATATGCCCACGTATTCACACATAGTGTCCTCTGTCTGTATGAAGTTAAAAAGACTTCAGTTAATAACGTTTCCTAGCATGTACCAAAATGTGTGTCAAGCCTTTCTCTTCCCCACATAATGGTCAAATCCTCCTACCAACATCGTCAATAACTTGACGAGCTTTCCACCCTCCCAACCTAAGCCACGCTCTTCCCGTCCTCTGTTTCATACTCGATTCTAGTAATAAGACTAAGAACAAAGATGTCTTCCCATTCGAGAAAAATGGCTTAAAAGTGAAACCAATAACCCAGAATATCTCTAAAACGGTTAACTCTATATAAGTGTGTGTGTGTAGAATTTTATATATAACATTAATTGTGTGTTTTAAAGAGATCTACATTCTATTTATTTATTTTTAAGTATGTTTTTATCTCTCTCTCCCTCTCTCTCTCTCCCTCTCTCTCTCTTATGGTTCGCTAGTTATACAAAAGCCTACCAGAACGAAGAGGTGTTCAGAGGCTATCCACAGAAAATTCAAGATGTACATTTCGTTTTGTCACAAGTATTTTCAATATCGTAAACTTAAGGTTTGTTATTTAAAATACGTTGAGCCATTTTTGATAAAATCAAAATGTTTTAAAAATGTTCCATGGAAAGGATAGTTGGGGGAGGGAGATTTTCTTAAAAAGCTACGTGTTGTATCCTTGGAAGATACTCAACTTAAATACCTACCAAGTTTGGTATTTAATTGTTGAACCTTGTTGTCAACAGACACACGCACATGGACCTTTTTCTAAAAATGCTTTTTTCGGACTCAGGGAGCCCAAAACATGTATTTCCGGTGAAATCAAATCTCAACATCGAATTTTTTGCTGCAATGCAATGCCTTCTCTATACACTATGTGCATAGTACGTGTAGAGAAATGATACATTTCCGGTGATATCTCGGTATGGAATTTTGAATGGAGTACAATACCTTCTCTATCCACTATATGCGTTATACATATGGGCTAGAGAAAGTAAAAATGCCACTGGTCAAGATCTGGCGCGGGACTTGCACGAGTATGTCGCTGCGAGCATTCAAACAGGTGTCAACAAATTCTTCTTGACCAAAGTACTAGATCAGAATTTTACGACATATTATCATCGGAACAAAATAAAAAACAAAAGAAGCAATAAACAGGCAGAGAAGCTGAATATTGTTGGGCTGTCCTGTGCTCGGGCATTAACGTCAAAAGAGCCGTAAACAAAGGCAGTTTCTCGCATGATATACGGCGCATCGTAACGTGGTTTGAGAGAACGGATATCTTCTTATTTTTCGGACGAGTGTAAACTCTGCTCCCTTGTCAAGGCATTAATTAAGATAAAATGTTACGGCCCACAGAAGCGTAAACCGTCTTTATGATCCTCTTCCAGACCATCTTAATGAAATCCTTTCATAAATAATTTCGCACAAAACATGCAGTGTAAGGATGTGAAAGAAGGGGTGCAATTAAGTTATACTTCCTCCTGCAAGGGTGTGGTGAGTTGCAAATAACAGGAGGAAATGCTCCCAGCAGCGACACCAAATCGATAAAATTGTTTGATGAGCTTGCTTATACACGCGTCTGATTGCTGTACATGCTTTATTATAGGAAATTCGTGATTGATGCTACATGCACAATGAGATGCAAACGCAGACGTAACGTAAGCGCAAGACTTTGTACTCACGTTATTTAATGTAAGCATTCACATAGAAACACGCAAATCGCTGCGCAATACAATGCAAAGCAATACTTTGCAAACTCCAAACTATATCATTGCGTTGTGTGCAAAGAGGAGGAATTCTGCTTCTTTTCTGTATGTATTGCCTACGAGTTCAAGAACAGATGATCGCGCTGCTGTACATCAATGCAAAGAAATAATTCTTATTTCATTAAATGTGTAGCTTTATCACTTTCTACATTCTCTATGCTTGTACTATTTTCAATAATTTTGAATGAGCAATTATTGTGACATCACTATCTCAGCATCAGTTATCGGTATGTAGTTTTCATAAACTATTTATTTGAAAAAATTGAGTGAATTGGTATTGTTTGTATTGCTGTATTGTATTGTTTGTATTTTGTTACTCAATTTGAAAATGCGGAGATGTCCGTATGTACGCACTCTAGAAACCCGTGCCAGCTTCTCGCGTTACGATTACGACTGCATTGTGAATGGTCTTCCGTACTGCTTGCGTTTATGCTGCATTACGTTGCGCTTGCATATCGTTGGGAACGTAGCTTAATGTAATCTCATTTACAATGAGATGCAAGCGCAGACATAACGTAAGCGCAAGACTTTGGACTCATGTTATTTAATGCAAGCATTCACATAGAAACGCGCAAGACGCTACGAAATGCAATGCAACGCAAGAGTTTGTAAACTCAAAACTCTATCCTTGCTTTGCGTGCGACGATCGCACTGCAAGATTTTACAGGGTCTGATGTACATGCATGCTCTTCTATTTGGCCGTGCAGTGCCGCGCCATCTCTACTTTCCCTCAAGAGTTATGATTTAATGGATGTAACTCGCATCTGCGTCTAGATTGCTTGGTTCTCATAAATCGAAGGCGCAGAGAGATAATTCTTAGTTCATCAAATGTTTAGCTTTATCACTTTCGGGAATCTCTACTGAACAATAAATTTTCAGTAACTTTTAATCAGCAATTATAGTGATGTCACTACCTGAGCGTCAGTAATTTTTACTTTCTCTAAACGTACTATGTACATAATGTATAGAGAAGGTATTGTATGCACCCAAAATTTGATACCAAAATTTCAGCGGAAATACATGTTATGGGACCCCTGAATAAAAAAAGCATTTCTAGAAAAAGGGCCGTGTGTGTATCTGTGGACAGCATAGCTCAAAAACGAAAAGTCTGTTAAATACCAAACTTGATGTTTAAGTTCAGCATCTTCCAAGGATACGATAATAAGATTTTAAAGACCATTCCCCACTCCCAACTACCCTTTACATTGAAACATTTACAAAAATGTTTATTTTCTCAAAAATGACTAACGATGTTGATTAAATGTATATCTTGAATTTTCTGGGAATAGCCTCTGAAGACATCTTTATTCTGAATGAATTTTGCGGAGTTTGCATAACTGGTGAACCATAAGAGGTAGACAAAAACTTACCACACAAAAAATGTAGAACCCGTTAAAAGATATAGTTTATGCTATATGCATTTTTGTCCTGAGTTAACCGTTTTTAAGATATTCCTTGTTATTGATTTTAGTTTTAAAATGCGTATATTTTTCTCATCCGGGAAGGTGTCAACACCTGGCCATGCCAAAAATTGAATTTCTATACCATATAAATCACATTTTAAAGCATTTGACTGTCGGTTTAACCTAGTGTAGCCCCTTATTTCCCTTATACTTATAAGGAACTGAGAAATAAAACCGTTTCTGCTAATGTTCAGTCTGGTTTGTGCGCCCGGTCCGAGCGGACGCTACCAGGAAGCTCTAGTGTTGTTTACAAGTGGTGGTGCAGTGACAGCGAGTGAGTGCAAGAGGGACTTACCGCGCTTTGTCTACAACCCTTTGTCAATACTTTTGTGTTATATTTGTGTGTTACAGAGTAGTTTCTCTGTGAAAAATGGAAATGTACGCCAGGAAGAATACAATTAGAGTTAAATTTGCGTTAAATGCAACGAGACCGACAGCTTATGAGGTACATGACTTTATTGCTGATACCTTACGGTTAAATGCGGAACAAGTGGACACCATTCAGTTAATCGCCAGTGAACGGGCAATTTACGTAAAACTGATATCAGCACTCCTGTTAGAGAAGACTTTAAATACCTTCTCGGACGAAACGAATTTCACCTACATGAATGGGGAAATAACTAAAGTAATACTTGACCACGCGACCGGTAATGCGCTATCTGTGCGTGTTTTTGACGTTCCACCTGAACTTCCGAATGAGGTGTTAAAGCAAACACTGCAACGTTATGGGACAGTGTATGATGTCCGAAAAGAACAATGGGGCCGCCATTATCGTGTTCCAGTGTTTAATGGTATACGTACGGTTAAAATGCAACTGAAGACGACTATTCCTAGCTTTCTTGTCATTGGCAGCTATAGATTATCCGTGTCTTATGCTGGACAGCCACGCTCATGTTATGTCTGTAATAGTGTGGAACATCTGAAGGAAGTCTGCCCTCACCGCTCCACTAATGTGCGCCCGGTGACTGTTGGACATCGGAACGACTTGGCAGCCGTTTCTCCGGTAACTGACCAGCAGAATGACAGTTTCCCACCTTTGAATGTCAGTGTACAGCCTTCCGTGTCAATTGAACCTCAGCAGCATGGTGCGACCCAGGATGAGTCCATGCATGAGCAGCATAGGGAGTATGCAACTGTGCTCCGCGAAGTCGCGGGTAAACGCGGTTTTCCGCCCACCTCCGAGGAGAGAGAGCAGGTCGGTTCTGATCCACTAGTTGTTGATGTAGCTGCAGGGGTAGAGAAACGGCCGACTGGACAACAGAGTGGTAAGCGCGCAAAGCTCCGCAAAACGAGTGGTGCAAAATTGTCCAGGAGCAGCCAGCTGGAAACTGAGCAAGACATGGAGGCAGAACAGCAGTACACTATTCCGGCAGAACAGCCTATACCACAGCTAATGGCGCCAGTGGCATCGACTTTTTTGAGCGAGCCGCAGACAGCAGTGTCGTCTGCGTCGCTTAGCATGGAGGAAACAGCAAGCAGGTCGTCATGTGACTCCCGGGATGCCGGAAGGGACGCTGGGAGTTCTAGCTGTGGTGATGGTGGAGGGCTGGCACCAGGGCAGAAAGCTGCGCAATTCCCAGAGGAGGTTACTATTGAGGCCCGCTCTGGGGCCAGTTGTCCCAACGTACCTCCTGATATCCGAGTCACAGTTTCACCTGTGGGACGGGGGTCTTGTTCTGCACGAGACCCTAGGCTAAAAGTACGCGAACTGCAACACAGCCACTCCGGGGATAGCCAGTCTACTCCCGCGGAGTACGCAGTTCTACATCCAGCAGTGGCGACCGGTGGGACCCAACCCTCTCGTTCCGCCCCGGACCCGTTACTTCTTCCTCCGCTTGGAGGGGAAGGAAGGAATTCTTCTGAAGAACCGAGGATTCGCGGACATATTGCAACACAGATCTCTTCAGATGGAGAAAGTGACACCAGCCAGTAATGTTCGTAGTATTGATAGCAGGTATTTGATGGTGCTGTTCTTGCTGGTACTGTCCTTGTGCTCGTGCCATCTTAGCATGATTTATCTGCAATCAATAGCGACTTTAAATGTGAACGGTTGTCGCAATCTTGTGACACAGAAACTGCTCAACACCTTCCTCGGAGTGAATAACGTTGATATTTGTTTTCTGCAAGAAGTAAACACTTATAATTTGGATACTCTTTATGGTTATAACTATAAAGTCAATCTGGGATCAGACGGAAGGGGCACGGCTATTGCCTATCGGGAAGGTCTTCAACTACAGAACTTTCAAATGGACCCCTCGGGGAGGATCATATCTGCGACCTTAGATGATATTGCATTAGTGAATATATACGCTCCTGCAGGTACCCAACATCGACAGGAACGAGAGCGGTTGTTTCAGAATGATTTAATTCCACATTTACAGCATGCTAAGGAATGCTTCCTCGCAGGTGATTTTAATTGTACGCTGCATGCTAAGGACCAAAAAGGTGCGCCCAACTTCAGCACTATGTTACATCAACTAGTGACGCAGCTCCAGCTGCAGGATGCCTGGGAAATAAAGTATGGCGCTGCTGTAACATTTACCTTTCTTCGTCACAACTCTGCATCTCGATTAGATCGTATATATGTTTCTCCAGGGATATCTACTGCTGTACACCGCATTTGCGTTATTCCGTTGGCGTTTAGCGACCATCATGCCGTCATCTGTCAACTCCAGGTTCAGCAACTCAGCATTCGGAAGGCCGGCCGAGGTTACTGGAAGATTAATAACGCCATTTTAGAGGATACCGAAGTCCTGGAGAATTTTAAAGTTAAATGGAACCAGCTACAAACCTCCTTCAGAACCGCACCCCGGAAGAGTGTTTGGTGGACTGAAATTGCAAAACCGGCGATCCGCTCGTTTTTTAAATACTGGAGTATTTTGCGGGCACGGGCGAAAAAGGAATTGCTGCTTTTTTATAACGAGGCCCTGGGGGACCTGTGTGCGAAGCAACGAGAGGGCTGTGATGTGACGGCAGCGATCAAACGACTGAAAGAGATTATTAAGATGAAACAATTACAGCACCTAGATGGCCATAAAGTCCGAGCTAAGGCCCGGCACATACACGATGAGGAACGGCATTCATTTTATTATTTTGCTAAAGAAAGGAAGGAGGGGCGTGCAAAATATCCAGAAGTCCTTCAGAATGTTGTCACTGGAGCCCCATGCTCTGGGACCAGAGCCATTCTTCAACTTATCGCGGATCATTTCCAAGCTTTGTTTCATGAGGAACCAGCACAAGACACATCGTATATGTATGCTGATCGTCAGCTATTTAAAACTGACGTCTCGCAAGACACCTCAGAGATGCTAACCAGCCCTATCACCGAACGTGAAGTGTTAGATGCTCTTCTTCAGGCGAGTCAACACACGTCTCCGGGTCCTGATGGACTGTCCTATGAATTTTATAGGAAGTGTTGGCCAATCATAAAGCACGCAATCATGCCAATCTTTGTGGAATTGTGGGATACAGCTTCTTTTCCTGACACATTTGCGGATGGAATTATAGTATTACACCCAAAGGCAGCTCGGGCAACCACAATGAATGATTATCGTCCAATAACATTGCTCAATGCGGACTATAAATTATTCGCTAAAGTATTGGCTAACAGACTGAAAGGTGCTTATGCTGAAATATTAAATTACAATCAGGCGGCAATGTCACAGAAAAATATCATTGCAACGTTAGTGGAACTTCGGGATGTACTAATGCAGCTCCGAAAGGAACATCAAGTAGCAGCTTTGATCAGTCTCGATTTCCAAAAAGCTTTCGATAGAGTGCACCATCAATATTTATGGAAGTGCTTGGAAGCAGCACATTTTCCTGTGCCGACGGTTCAACTGATTCAAGGTCTCTACAGAACAGCGAAGTCTCGGGTGTTGTGGAACGGATGGCTCTCCATCCCGATTCAAATCAGCCGGTCAGTGCGTCAGGGGTGCCCTTTATCTATGGGACTGTTTTGCCTGTCATTAAATCCTTTACTCCAGATTCTTCAAGACACCCTCCGAGGAGTTACTGTGTATAATGAGCGCTTCACTGTCACCGCCTATGCTGACGATGTGACAATTGCGGCTGCTGATAACCTAGATATGGCAGCATTACAGCATGGCCTGGAGGTGTATAAGGGATTGTCAGGTGCAGCGGTAAATGTGGCCAAATCGGAGATATTGGTAGTCGGGAACTGGCCGGAGCCGCTTAATCCGTTGGGCATGAAACTTGTTTCCACTACACGAATCCTGGGTGTCTCCTTCATGGAAAATGTGAACGACACCATTACTCTTAACTGGAGGGATAAAATCAACCACCTACGATATTCCTTATCCATTGAGCGGACTCGAAATTTGAATTTGCTGCAGCGCATCTGGTATATTCATACCTATGGTCTCAGTCAAATTTGGTATTTAGCACAGCTTCTGCCGATTACAAAATATGACGCACAGAGAATTGAACAACTTATCGGTTATTTCTTATGGACTGGTAAAGCATACAGGGTGAACAGACCTCAACTACGCTTGCCACGTTCCCATGGTGGATGTGGATTAGTGGACGTCACAAAGAAATGTTTGGCATTATTGGGGAAAACTGCCATCCGATCACTCAGTGGTAATGGTTCAGCAATCGATAGAGCGTTCTGGGAGGAGCAATTGCAAGATCCTGATACGGTACGTTCCGGCTTTAAACCTATCGTCACACATTTGAAGCGCCTTCAGGACACATGCACGGAGATCACAGCATTTGAGCAAACCCGGAACCACTACCGTCTATTGATTGCCGCTCCGCTTGCTCCTAGGATTGAAGAAAAACATGCTCGGAGATGGAACATTATTTGGCAGAATGTCTTCTCTAAACATATTTCAACTGATTGGCAAGAGACGGCTTATGAAGTGTTAAATGAGACCATACCGACAGCAGAAAAACTCTGGCGACATGGGCGAGTACAATCTAACCTCTGTGCACTCTGCTCCAACGTTGATACTTTGGAGCATCGCCTTATATCGTGTCGGCAGGTTGCTGGCATTTGGTTGGTGCTTAATAGCTATCTAACCAAATGGTGCCAGCCAGAGACCCCGCCGTGCCTGGAGAAACTCTGGCGCCTGGAATTTCATTTCTCGAATACCTACCTTCAACGTAGTGTGATTTGGTTGGTAGCGGGAACACTCCATTGGATTTTGAAACTGAATATCGACACTGTGGCAAAGAGGGAAGACTGGTTTGGCTTCCTGAGACAAGAACGATGGAAAGTGATGAAGTCCGGATTTATCGGCGATATGCAGCCATTTATCACCATGTTTGAGGTTACAACCTAAAATTGTTAGTCCCTCGGTGGACTATCACCTCCACACTAAGAAGCACTGACAATGTTGTTAGGTTCAGCTTCCCGCTTCTGTGATTAAAAAAGAAACTATTATGGTCAACTAGCATTAAAAAAAAAACTTTGCTAGAATTGAAAAAAAAAAAAAAAAAAAAAAAAATGTAACTATTCGGGCTAAGGATTCATTAACCCGATATTAATTATGTTTATTTTTGTGGTTTAGTTTTAGAAGATGATGGTTTATTTGCACTGATTTGTAGTTATTTAAAACGAGTGTTAGTAGAATTATGTAAAAAAAAAAAAAAAAAAAAAAAACGTATTGCATCCTTCTTCCACTACAAAGCATGCGTAAATATATAATTAAAGGCGATATCGATTAATAGGAAGGACATGGAAGAATAAGGTTCTGAAATAATTATATGTAGAAGAATGAGAAGAAAAATGCAGTAATTTGACTTTTATTTTATATTTGCTTCCTATATCTAAAGCAGGGGCTATTGTCTTTCCGAACATAAAAAAAAAGAAAGAAAAAAAAAAAAAAAAAAAAAAAAAAAAAAGGTGAGGCGAGATGACGTCACACATTAAGATAATTGAATGAAAAAAAAAAAAAAAAAAAAAAAAAAATGTTTATCCCGCTCGATTAGACTGAAGTAAATAGAGTAATAAGCTTACTAGCAATAATTTGTTACAGAGATGTACAGAAAGTCATGTGAATGGAGTACATCAGATTTTTCCTTTCTCTACCACGATATCGAAATTTCACTTGAAGTATAGTTTTCAGACTGCTCGAATTAACAAAATGTGATGTGTTCCATTTTCATAATTTCTCTAGCTGTTGCAAATACAAACTATTCTTCCAAAACATATTCTTTTATCTACATCGTGCTAATCGAGATAAACATTTGCAGAATTGGTCTTAATACTTGCTTCATTGTAAGTAGAACAGAAATATGGTAATACATTATGCTAAAGCGATAATAGAAACTTTTAAATCTGTTTGATATGTGAAACAATGAGATTCGTTTCGCTTATGGTGCCGTTTGAGAATAGGTGGTTTAAAACCGAAACCAGTAAAAACAAATACCTCAAAAACGGTCAACTACAAGAAAACTGTATATGACTTAAATTGTGTTTTAACGAGATTTATATTTTTTTATGTTATGTTTCTTCTATTTCTTATAGCTTAACCATTATGATAAATTCTGCAAAACTCATCCAGAGTAAAGAGACCTTCAGAGGCTATTCCCAGAAAATTCAAAATAGTGATTTTATTTGTGATTTAAATATCTTTAACATACGGATTTTAATCAAAATCGTTAGTTCCTTTTTTTTTGAGAAAAACATTTTGAAAAATATTCTACGTATTGTTGTGATTTCATTATTTCGTTTTTGAGCTATGCTGTCCATAGAAACAGCCACACACAGGGACCCTTTTCTAAACAAACTTTTGTCAAAAACCTCAAAGCATATAGTTCCGGTAAAACCTTGACATCGAATTTTTGGGTGGAATACAATACCTTCTCTACAATGTACATATATGCTAGAGAAATTAAAAACCATATTAGAAGAAGTCATTCTCCGTGGTGTAGTGGCTACCGTACTAGACTCTAAAACCCAAGATTGTAGGTTAAAACCTGGTGTGGGATGGCGGATATTCTCGGACACAAATATCCTGAACATGTTGGATAGGTAGAGTCAGACTGAAAAATTCAATGTCCCGGCCTCTAGCCGGTTGCTCTTCCACTGAGCTACCATGGCACCTTGCCAGCATAGCATTGAATTTCTCAACTGACTCGCATATTTCCTGGCTATGGCATTGAATTTTTCAGTCTGACTCTACCTATCCAACTCCTGTCCTACACACGGCTTGTGTGAAAAACTAATTAAACCAATACTAAATGACTATAATAGTTGGCTATACCTTGAATCCTGGGACTTAAAGTACTTACAACATATAAGGCGCAATTCGGGTTGTCATCTCAAAATAATTTGAGATCACCTTGTAGTTTACCGGGAAACATCGCATTCAACCAGTGCTCCATCATTCATGTATCATCTGTGTCACCGCCTGCGGTGCCATAAGTAGTTAAAGCGGGCGTTAAACACTACCAAAAAAAAAAAAAAAAAAAAACGTGTGTTGGATAGGTAGAGTCAGACTGAAAAATTCAATGCCATAGCCGGGATTTGAACCACGGATCTCACGGTCTCTAGCCAGTTGCTCTTCCACTGAGCTACCATGGCAACATGTCGGCATAGCATTGAATTTCTCAACTGACTCGCATGTAAATGATATATAATAAATAGTAATTATAACAGACTATGAATACTTGGATATAAAGATTTATTAAAGAACTATGAAAACAAATTTAAGCAAATGGCTGCAACATTTCAGGATTTCATAAAATTTATTACATAATATAAATATAAAAATATAGTTAATATAACCAAAATATAATTATTAATAAAAGAAAATGGAAATCAATTGCAAATAATATAATATATTTATTGTAACAGAAATTTAGTTTAGTTAGTGCTGAATACAAGTACATGTTGTTGATTAATAGTGATGGAGTTTTATCATTGTGTAGAGAGCAGAGTGAGACTACTTCCAAATTGCTACCTTTCCAGTAATATTCTGGTTTAGAATAATAAAATGTAATTTTAATTTCAATCTCAGCTTTACTCTCTTGTATCGGTAAGCTCCAATGTCTGTGACGGATTTGAAATGTTAAGACAATGGTCTATTATTAAATTACCTTTTTATTCGACCGAGCCAGGTGGGGATAAATCTGGGACTGACTTTCGAGAGGTTTCCCGGAGTCGACCTCTACGACCCATGTTTTTTTCGTTGGTTTTCCAGTGTTAATAGCGAATGCTACTGAGATTTCCTCATTCTTCCAAACTTATTGTCGCTTCATTTCATCCCAACCGGCCTTTATCAAAGTTTAAGTGTCGATATCTGCAACAGAAGCGCAGACATCGACATGGAGGTGACTGCGCTCTGGAAATACAGTTCTCGGTTGGGGGATGCCAGTAGTTTTTGTCTGCGGACTCAGGTGCTCTATCCGGCACCTGCGTTCCCCCGTCGAGAAGAACTGCTTGTGAGCTGTTATGTTTCCTCCACGGCGGCTTTCTCCCTGTCCGGATGTCGGCCACCCTTTGAAATTACACTTATCTCAACCTCTCCGCCAGGGATCTGACGTACAATAAGGCAATAGCTTTCAGGGTGGAATACCCTTTCATAATGTTCACACACACACACACACATATAGGCCGCGCCGTGGCCGATTGGTTAGACCACTCGCGGGATTTGTGGGGACAAAGCGGCGCAGTGGCGAATTTTCTCCGGGTTCTCCTATTTCCCCCGCCATCGCATTCCACCGGTGCTCCGTATTCGTTCTATATGTCATCGGTGTCAACGCTTACGGTGCTAGAGTAGTAAAAGCGGGCGTTAAACACTTAATAAAATTGTACAGTATTTTTCAGAAAATAATAACCCCCGCATGACTTTGAAGTTTGAGTTTAGGTGGTTTGTCTTTGGAAGCCAACCCTCACAGTTGCCAAGTCTTCCACTGACTGACCCCTAACTGAGGCGCGAATCTCGACTTTCAAGCAGAGTCTTCGAGTCTCCAGGAAACACAGATTTAACTACGTTGCCTCTCACGTACAAGCTCGTCTTTTGTTTGCTAATGGTTACTGCCCAGTGCCACTGGGGAGCGGTCTCGTTTAAAGGCCGTCATGTTTTGAAGAAAACGATATTTGAGTCAGAAGTAGGTGTTGACACTCCGGGAGTCTGTAACCCTTCAATCCTAAATAGGATGTTTTCATTTTTATAGGCAATTGCTTCGAGAAGCGATGAAAACACGCTGTATTTCAGTACGGTTACGTTGCCAATCTAAAACAAAGTTATAATACGCTATTTTGGCGAGGTACATCGACTACACCCTGAACAAGTGCGGTTTAAATTTCGCAGATCCCTTG
The DNA here is from genome assembly GCA_030762935.1 of Hymenopus coronatus. NCBI lineage: Eukaryota > Metazoa > Arthropoda > Insecta > Mantodea > Hymenopodidae > Hymenopus > Hymenopus coronatus. The sequence continues at coordinate 86,035,750 of CM060895.1, forward strand.
CTTACGCCTTGTCGTTGCTTCTCTCCTTCTAAGAAACACACCTTGGTTACGCTTTGTGCAATGTGGCTCTCAACATTGTGCTACGCTTTACGGCATAGTTATTGACCACTGCTCCGCGGTATTTTTAGGCATATGTTGGCAGACAACTATAACAGATTTCATAAGCAACTGCCTGGTGTGCCGAAAATGTGGGAGAATGTCATATAAATCTTTATCTAATCTTTATTTTATCTATTTTACTTCGTAGTTTATGCCAATTTCTGGGAAAATTAAAAATGTTAGATTGTAATATTTTTCGTGAAAATAAATTAAAAATTTGAATGTATGTGCCGGTAGCTATACGGGGTACAATTTCAGATGTTATTTATTATTTAGCAAAGATAAAACATATAGCTTCATTTTATGTTCTTCTCGCTTTAAATGTTTCATAATGATTACATCTTTAGCTCCATGAGTTGTACTTTATTGATATTATTATGATGAGTATTGTTATAAAATGTTACAAAGCTTATCTTTAAAACCAATGAAGTGAAGTTTCTCAAAGTCCTTAATTATAAGGTGCTTTGGCGTATATATGCATATACATAAATATACATATACATAAAGGTAATTAATGAACTATATCGAAATACTTTCAGAGAATAAGGTGTCGTCTTAAACAATTAATTTGAGATAGAAGACTTTTGGTCTGTCATTTCAAATTTCGAAGTTACGGATATGTTTCTAAAGTACCAGTCCGCCACTAGCTGATGATGATACCATTGGAGGATACAACAAAACAGGACCGTTGGAGAGCGTACCTTTCTGGTGTAATGGTTACGGCATTAACTTCGTACAATAGGCAGTACTTCTTTTCGAGTCCGAATCTTTCCACTAAATAGCATTTCTTTGTATGGACTTTAAAGGAAAAAGAGTTACATCTATGTCAGGAAAGACGTTACACATTAAGCCTCAGGAGCAATTAAATAAATGTCTCTAGAGTAACACAAAAAGGAAGGTAATCCATGGAGAGTGTCGCACTGTCAAATGATCTTTTCGAGTTTTGAGAGAACTTTATGGCAGTAAAACTTAAGAACGCGAATAGCAAATTGCTGAAAATCGATATTTCTAAACTAGATTATCAGTTTTAAAGACATTGCAAGCCAGGGTTTTATCTGACTTTGATGTAACGTTGACTTATCTGCATTTCAAACCAGTTTGTTTAACACCCTATAAATGTATTGTGTTTAGCCATGGACCATGTATTTCCTATCTAAAATTAATTATATCAGATAGGTCTATAATCACTTTAATTATTTTGGTGTAAGTCATTAACATCCTGTGTATATACATGTACATGTTCAAAAAATCTGATGTATTCCAAGCACATGGCTTTTTCCACGCCTATGTAACAAATTATTGTTAAAAAGCTTATACTTTTATTTACTTCATGCTAATCCAGAAAAAATTAGCAAAAATAGTCTTATTACTTGCTTCCAGTAAGTAAAAGGGAAATAAGGGAGTAGCATAGGTTAAAGTGATAGTCAAAAGCTGGTTGCTATGTGATTGAAATTCCGTTATTTGTATGGACAGGAGTTGACAAATTCCCGTTTGATAAAAGTATAAATATTTTAAAGCTGAAACCAATAACAAAGAATATCTCAAAGACGAACAACACTACGAAAAAAATGTATATAACATATATTGTGAGTTTTAACGAGTTATACATTTTCTGTTAAGCTAGCTTTTGTCAATCTCTTACGGTTTACTAGTTATGCAAAATTCCGTAGAATTCATCCAGAACAAAGTATTCCCCATAGGTTAGTCCCAGAAAATTCAAGATATACATTTTATTTGTCATCTTTAATATATAATATTTTAAACAAAATCATTAGAGCTACATATGTTTGAGAAAATCAAACTTTTCGAAAAAAGTTGCATATAAAGCGTCAATGGTGGGTGGGGCATTTTCTTGAAAATCTTCTTGTCGCATCCTTGGAAGATAGCAAACTTAAACACCAAGTTTGGCGTTTAACGGTGCTTATGCAGTCCACAGACACAAACGGACCTTTTTCTAAAAATGTGCTTTTGGATTCAAGGGGACCCAAAACATGTATTTCCGGCGAAATCTCAGTATTGAGTTTTTGGGTGCATTACAATTCGTTCTCTATACACTATGTACGTAGTACGAGTAGAGAAAGTAAAGACCTACCAACCTACCTAAGTACCCACCTAACCATGCTCCTACCTATCTGCTTACCTCATTCCCTCCATACTTACCAGTTTTCTTTCCTTATAAGTACAATTACGGAACAAAACTGGGTATATGTAGGGAACCAGTTACTGCTGAGTGACAGTTAATCTAGTTGGAAAGGCTTCAGTGCTTCATCAGCGAACTAATTAATGTGAAAGTCTCGGCAGTAATAACTAAATTAGTTAATCAGTATAAACTGGTCTTACCGAAGCCCACGACTATGAAACTTTTGCAATGTCGTATTTGTTACGTTACGTAGTCGACTTACCCTCCCCGCTGTAGGACTGACACCCTCCCAGGACTTACAAGCGGGTGCTTAAGGGTCAGAAGCCTTTCGGGAAGCCAACGGCATGTAACCACAGAATGGAAGATCTGGAAATAGTGGTCGGCCGGTAGCCAGGCATAAAAATGACCATATGTGATGTGAAATGCAAACGAAATTGATGATAGGAAAGGCCACGATGAAGTAATTGGTGGAATGAGTGACAAAGGAAACAAGAGGACCCGGAGAAAACTCGCCCTGACGCTGTTTCATCCACCACAAATCCCACATGTGGGTGCTTGGGATCGTATCTGGGCTGCCACGGCGCCGTATGTTGTATTTGTTAATTCATAAATTCCTAAAGATAAATAACCAAGGACGAAACTACTAGATATTTCATCGTTACTCCTCCTTTTTATCTTGTAAAAACCTAAATACACAACTCATCAAATTCCATCAGAAGGAACAGAAAGCCTGACAAAGAAATGAATCGCACAATCATTCAACCACAAACAAGCACACCTACGTCATAACTTTAAGAGCTTTCGCCGGCTGCCAGATTTTTCTGGAAAACTAATGGCAGTGCAAATGGGATGAGTCTGATGGCGCCTGCAAGTTAAATAGCATTCATCTTTCGGGGCGAGAGAAAAACTCCAGAAAAATAAATCGCGGTTTGGCTAAAGATTCCACATCCAGGACGTTGTTGATCAATCTGATGAAGGGAACTCTGCGCAAAGACGACTTCCCTTGAAATATGGTGCAGCGAATTTGGCGGAACTTACAATTTATCATATTAAACAAAACAAATGGGGAGAAATGTAGCTTATCTAACCTACTTATAGAAGTCATTAATTGACCAGTGATGAAAGCAACGCGTTTATCGCTTTACCCGCTCGGCCATCAGCTGTAGTGAAGCTGCTGCTTACAATGGAGATATTCTATATTATATCTTGGTTTAACACTCCATGTGCACAACAGAAGCAAAATTAAAAGAAGTGGTGACTCTGGTGACAAAGTGGCCAACTTGACAGATTTTCAAGTTCTATGACAGGCAAAATTTAGTTTTGACGGACGACGGATTTTTTTGATGGATATTATTAGAAGTTATTAGTTACTGTTACATTGTTTTTCTTTAGCTTTCCTTCCAGTAGCTGCTCTTACATTGTTTGTAATTAATCACTGAACAATTAGATCTTTTGATCATCTTTCAGATCTAACCAAGAAATGTATTCAAAGTGCTGATCTTGAGTATTTTTGTTTTTGAAAGAAAATATGGAAATTTATATTTTTTACGTAATTTGGCGGAAGTTTAGGTGTTGATGTGACCGAAAAATAATCATGTGTAGGCAACACTGGTCTGGTGTACGAGCAAGGGACCTCTCACAGCAGGTGAAACACTTATTGTCTGTTCAGTGGTGTTTTAGCTAGAGATGGGGTGGTCTTCTAAGCAGTTAGGGACTTAGCAAGTGGAAGTAGGTAGAGTTTTCTTAATCTGAAGCAAGCGAGAAGTGATAGAGTGGAAGAAGGAAGCACCGTTACCGATAATATTTGAGCGTTTACTGTGTCTGTCTGATTTCTGTAGATTTTGAAGACTCATCATCCGACTCTGAATTAAGTATTGCAATACTGTTGACTGTTTTGCCACGCGCGGAACGAGTTCGCATACGTGTACGTCTCTCACAGGTGAAAGTGTTACTTGAGCGATAAGCCACCCCAACCCACTTGCTGTAACACCGCTGAACAGACAGTACTCCCAATTCTCTTATTATGCAAGTGGGCTGGTTAGTGCTATGGCTCATCTATGCTTCAGGAGTGGGGGAATTTCACGATGTTTAAACCAAGCTGCACTATATGACTCACAACTTCGTGGTACTAATCAATGATTTATACCTATTGTGGTTGAATCCACTGCAAATGAATAGATCCATTGAATAAACATAATCCTCCTCCTGCTGAACATATAATGAATTAACTCTTATTACTAGGTGATTCTAATATAGCAGGTTAGAGCGGATATATCCAAAATCAGACCCTTTCGATCCGGGTATTTGTAGTCATACTTGCTATTCCGATATTTCTTAAGGGACACTCAATGAGAAATATGACTTCAATCGGTCAAAAAACCTAAATTCCTTTTCTATAGAAAATAGTTGTTGAAACCTTTAGGTATATATAGAAAATATACATTTAGCTGTCCTATCTTTGTTTCGGACTCTACAACCATCTAAAGATTGTACACTTGTTTCGTGGCATCATATCTTATAAAACATAGTTTTCTCAAAACTACATTTTTACACGTTAAAATGTTCCAAGCACCACAGTTTATTTTAAATATATCCATAATGTGCAGAGGTCTCTATTGTAATATTACAAATAACAAAATTATCTTAACATCAATAGTATTTTTTCCAAAAAAATTTTTCAAATTAAAAAAAAGGTTATTAAATTATCACCGTTGTGTCAGATTTAAAATTCCAATTCATAAAACGTCAAATAGTTTTCTCAAATTTTGAGGCGTAGCAAACATTTTAATAATGTAATATATTTACATAATAACATTTATAAAATAATTAATATCTTGCAAAATACTTATTCAATTTGAATGAAATTTAGTATTCGGATTAGCATAACAGCACCTCATTCATAGTAAAATGTTCAAGAACTTTATATAGAAATATATAAATTTGAGATATCGTTCTCATGCATCTAAAGATGTTTAATCAATGCATGTGTATAGGTCCCTTCATCATTTGTTATTAACACTGTGCATTTACAAAAATTGACCACAAACATTCAAAACTGTTTCTTTCGAGAATACATATTATACATATTATGTACAAACTTGGATATCTATTACTGACACTTGCTTCATTGTTTTTGATGATAGCCTGGAGCGTTTCGACAATTTTCATTGTCATCCCCGGGAAGGTTTGCTGATGTCTGAGAGACAGTGAAGATTGTCGAAACGCGTCCTGGTCACCATCATCAAAAACAGTGCATCAAGTGTCAGTAATATATGTCCAAGTTTGTACAGCATGAAAACTTCACTAAGGGTATTGGCTTTTATTATAATACTTCAATAGATATTATATTAATAATAATAATGATAATAATAGTGATAATGACAATGATAATAATAATGATGATAGTGATGATGAGGATTATAACAACAATCAATAATAATAACAATAATAAAAATAATAATAACAATAACAACAACCGTCGTCATCGTGATCATAATAATAATAGTAATATAATAATATTATAATAATAATATAATAATATAATATAATGTAATATAGTATAATAATATAATATAATAATGTAATACAGTATAATAATAATAATAATAATAATAATAATAATAATAATAATAATAATAATAATAATAATAGTCTTAAAGTTCAGATTCTGTTCGCTGTTTATGGGGAAAATACAATTTTCCTTTAGTAGGTTACTTCCACTCTGGACAAAATTAATATTTAAATGTTCTAAAGTCTATTTCTTGCTTTCTGTTTGTTTCCTATGTTCAATAACTCATAAACAAGCACGTTTTCCCACATTCTTTGCTCTAAACATTTAAATAAACATAGACCAAAAATATGTGTGGAACAATTGTTTGGTTTAAACATCGTGGCACTCATGAAGCATAGATGTTCTATAGTATTGATAGCTCACTTGCATAATAAGAGACGTAGGAGTTATTGCTAAATCTGCTTTAACATGATGCCTATGTGAAATTCTACCAAAAATTGAAAAAAATTAAACAATTATTTTGTTTCATAATAAAATAATGTGAATCTAAAATTTAAGAAAATATATCGCCTTTCACATTGACTCCTAACTTTAAACCTTATTTTCACAAAATGTTTGCAATACTTTTCCATACTCAAAATGTCCACACGATGCAATATGTTTCAAAACACTGCCTCTCAAAAGCACATTAAAGAAAATGGTCATATTACTTTTTTCGAAATAATGTCCCTATGCCCGCCTGGGTAGTGTGGTGATAGAGTGTCTGCCTCACATTCAACAGATCGCGAGTTTGAATCTCACGTCGAATAACTTTAAGCTCCATAGACCGTGAGATCATTTGAATATCATTTCACTAATTTCGTCCATCATCCAATGTGGCTAACCAGGTTAGAGGACGTTAAGCTACAAACAAAACCTATTTTGTATAAATCAATATCAAGAGTTTGGAGAGTAGGAAATGTCATAATTTTTCTCCATTAATTAGGACAAATATATACGAATGTAACAAATTTGTGTAAAACTGGATTTTTTTTTTGTATGTTAATATTCTTTAAATGTATTATATAGCTCAATTTTACTAGAACAAAGAATTTAGAAATTAAAAAATTATTATAAAAATAACCATGTAAACTACAATTTTGATAGATTTGAAAATACCATTATTGCTGTATATAATAACTGGTATACATTGGATTAATATATCTTAGATACTATGGACTTTTCAAATGTAATAGTTGCATCACTTCAAGTGGTGTTGCACCCCCCCCCTCTCCCGCCATTTCTCATCATTATTCCCGTCTTACACATATGGAATATCACGACGTTGAAACTAAGCTGTACATGATGCCGCATTGTTTGGGGTAGGTCATAAACACACGGGCTAACGATTGCACCTCAAGGGCTGCGGAGTATCCTGCCACCTCGTTAAAGGTAGAATAAATTATAACAACACTGATTTCAGCAATTTTAGTGCTGGCTGTAACGGGGAGGTTACATGAAAAACTATTACGAAATACTCTATAGATTCTTTGAAGAACTTGAGAGTGCACTTCTAAAAATCTGATGTGTTACATCCGTATGACTTCCTCTACATCTAGGTAACAAACTGTTGTTACAAAGCTTTTTTTTCAGTGTTTAACTCCCACTTTAACTACTTGTGGCACCGCAGGCGACGACACTGATGATACATGAATGAAGATGGAGCACCGGTGGAATGCGATGGTGGGGAAACCGGAGAACCCAGAGAAAACCCGCCCGGCGCCGCTTTGTGCACCACAAATCTCACATGCGGTCGCTTGGGATCGAACCGGGCCGTCTAGGTTAGAGGCGAGTGGTCTAACCACTCGGTCACGGCGTGGCCTACAAAGCTACTTCGTGCTAATCGAGTTAAACATTAACAGAAATAGTCTTATTACTTGCTTTCTGTAAGTAGAAGGGAAATAAGATAATTCACTATGCTAAAGCGACAGTTCAATGTTTTAAGAGTCGGTTGCCATGTGGTCGAAATTCATTTATTTGCATGCCAGGAGCTTACACATTCCCGTGTGTGAATAGCTTAAGTATTTTAAAACTGAAAAAAAAAACATTTGATGACTTTTTCTACATTTCTGCAACAAATTATTGTTAGAAAGTTTATGCTTCTATTTACTTCATGCTCATCGAGAAAAAAATAGCAGATATAGTCTTATTACTTGCTTCCTTGTAAGTAGAAGCGAAATAAGGGAGTACCATAGGTTAAGTGATAGTCAAAAGCTGGTTGCTATGTGACTGAAGTTCCTTTGTTTGTATGGACACGAGTTGACAAATTCCTGTATGAAAAAAGTATAAGTTTTTCAAGACAGAAACCAAAAACAAGGAATATCTAAAAAACGATCAATTCCACGAAAAAAAGGTATATAACATAAATTGTGTGTTTTAATGTGCTCTACAATTTTTGTATGATAAGTTTTGTCTATCTCTTATGGTTTAGCAGTTATACACAATTCCGTAAAATTCATCCAGAATAAAGTAGCCTTCAGAGGCTATTCCCAGAAAATTAGAGATATACATATTATTTGTCACGTATATCTTTAATAACGATATTTTAATCAAAATAGTTAGAGGCATTTTTGAGAAAATCAAAACTTTCGACAATATTTCCATGTAATGTTTAGTTTGGGGTGGGGGGATTTTCTTGAAAACCTTCATATCGCATCCTTGGAAGATACTGAACCTAAATATAAATTTTGGTATTTAATGGTCTTTTCATCTTTGAACTATGCTGCCCAGAGACATCCTCACATACACACAGACAGACAGACACATACATGGACATTTTTCTAAAAATGCTTTTTTTTTTGTATTCAGGGTGTCTGAAAACATGAATTTCCGGTGAAATCTCGGTATCGAATTTTGGATGCATTGCAATACCTCCTCTATACACTATGTACATATTGAGAAAGTAATAAAAGGAATATCTCAGCTACACGAAATAATGCATATAAAATGTATATATTCTAACGAGATCTACAATTTTTGTGTAGTAAGTTTTTGTCCGTTTCTTATGGTTTAACCATTATACAAAATTTTGCAACACTCATCCAGAATAAGGAGGTCTTCAGAGGCTATTCCCAGAAAATATATTTAATAGTATGTATTTTAAACAAAATCGTTAGTATCATTTTTGAGAAACACAAAGTTTTCAAAACTTTTTCCATGTAAAGGTGTTTGGGATAGGGGTATTTTTTTGAAAATCTTCGTGTTGCATCCTGGAAGATACTTAATTATATACCAAGGTTGGCATTTTACAGACTTTTCGTTGTTGATTATCGAGTACGCACACATACGCACACGTAACGTTTTCTAGTTTTTTTTTTGGGGGGTCGGGTATATAGGGGACCCTAAAACATGCATCTCCGGTGAAATATCCTATCGAATTTTTGGGTGGAGTGCAATATTTTCTCTACCTACGTATTTGTACTATGTAGAGATAGCAAACCTGCAACAATCTTCGACCAGACCAAGGATAAACGCAGACTTTCAGTTTTGTATATGTACAGTTATAAGCCAATGCAGGGTAAAATGTGTAGCATTATCATGATTATGTGACCCTTTCAGGCTATCGTGTTTTACTTAACTGAAAGCAGAAGAAACCAAGGTCTTCTGTAACGGACTTTCTTCCTCAGTTTACTTTCTCTACGATATATAGGTGTTATATGTCATACAGACCGTTTCAGAACGATGTCAAAAGAAGATAGCAGTCGATTAGCTTATACTTTGACTTGTCCCAAACTTAATGTCGCAACCTTCAAACTCTTCTATTTAAAGTTTTGTGTGTGGGACCTTCGCTACCAACCGGCATCTCTCTTGGAGTGAGCCAGGCACGTGTCATCTGTTTATGTACGACTGCCTAATCCACACACACACACACACACACACACACACACATATATATATATATATAAAGTCTGAAGTGTTTCGCTCGCACAACCTTCTCTATTAAGTTCTGAACACGAAATATTCCTACAAAAATTGTTCTTTTATCTACAACATGCTAATCAAGATAAACCTTACTAGAAATGGTTTTATTACTTAGTTCCTTAAAAGTAGAAGGCACATTAGGGAATACACTAGGCTAAAGCGACAATCAAATCTTTTAAATGGTGTCGCTAAGAATTTGTCAATTTTAAAGGCGGTTGTGTTTGCAAGGCCAGGAGTAAAACAAAAAAGAGGTATTAAACGAAATACAACTTCTCGTTTGAGAAACGTTAAAGCGGTTTAAAATTAAAACCAAAAACAAGGAATATCTCGTAAAGCTTACATGAAAGCTTTCTTAGAAATTATTATTTTATCAAACATGGTTCCAAAGATTTTAATTACAAATGTAATACGTTTAAGATATTATCCTGAAAAAACTAAATATATATCTGGAATTTACTCTGAGGGCCAAACAACCTCTTCATTCTAGAAGACTTTTGCATAATTGATAAACCGTAAGCGATAGACAAAAATGTAATGCCCAAAAACTGTACATTTTTTTGAAACACAATTTGTGTTATAATTTTTTTCGAGATATTCCTTGTTATTAGTTTCAGTTTTAAAGTACTTGAACTTTTCTCATGCGGGAATTCATAAATCCTGGTAATGTAAAGAAATTAATATCAACCCATGTCAACCAGTTTTTAAAAGAATTCACAGTCGCTTTCGCCTAGCGTATTATCTTATTTCCCTTCTACTTACAGAAAGCAAGTAATAAGAACATTTCTGCTAATGTTTAACTCATTAGCATGTAGAGAAAGTCATGTGAATGGAACACATCAGATTTTCTTTTAATTGGATTGTAATTAGGGAAACTGTAATGTTTATATAGCAAATAATAAAATATTTATGTGCTGGTTTTATTTATCCCGCCTGATCTTCTAAATTTTTAATTTCAAGGAGAGTTTTTAATGATTAGATCATTTCCCAATCTGGTGGCGTGTCATATTGCGCATTAATCTAGGAACGTTCACATAAAATTGAAGATTTGCTACTTACAATGCAGAATTCTCCAAACACTGCTTATCTGAAAGCTGGAGTCTCAAACAATATAAAGCAGAGGATGGAAAATGCAAATCTCATTGTAGTTGGCAAAGTTGGTTTTAAGCACTACCACCGCTTTTGGTCGTCCTCAACTTCGAATATTGATAAAGTGGTGGGTTTCTCCCGACGCACACACGCGAGGGACCCAATTTTCTTGGTCCCAAACCGTCAACTTTCCCGGCTGCTTGTAAAAGCACTGGCTTTATCAATGGTAAAAGTCAACAAAACTTCTTCTTTTCAATTTCTCCTTTGTTCTCCAGGTCTCCGCTCTTCGGGACAGGAGATTTGGGATTCAAGCAAGCGGAAAATGGGGCGGTAAGCCACGCAGTGGCACAGTTCATGAGAACACGACAGGAATGTCTGATGTCTTCCTACCAGCTAAAAAGCAAGCATATTCCAATCTCAGTATTTGCAATACACGGCTCAAATATAATAGTCCATTCGAAAACTATCTCTTAGTTACATTTTGAAGCAAACTTACACATCATTTGTGCTGAAACCTTCTCTATATCTATATCTTTTTTTTTTTTTTTCATTGTATAAAAAAAAAAAAGTTCCGGAGTCTTGCCGGGACTCTGGCAACACAAACAACCATGCCCAAGGTGGGACTCGAACCCACGATCCCGTGCGCTACGAAACACCAAAGTTAGGCATGGGACACATCAAAGGTTTAGAGAAATTCGCATTCGACCCAAATATTAAATAAGGATATTTCAACGGAAAGACATATTTGGGGCATCCTGAAACCAGATTACGATTCTTATAACCCCATCCCTTGGTAGTCTTCTAAATAAATGTAGAACTGCTGTAGCCTAATTTCTTTCTCTAGCACGCATGTACAATGTACATAGTGGATAGAAAAGGTATTGTATTTTGCTAAAAGAATTCTGTAGAGATTTAAGCGGAAATACGTGTTTTGGGGCCTCCTGAATTCAAAAAATTATTTTTGGAAACATGTCCGCGTCTGTGCGAGTTACTGTGTGTGCGTGTATATCTTGGGCAGCATAGCTCATGAAACGTAAAATCGGTTATATACCAAACTTCATATTTAAATGATTTTTTAAGAAAATCCCCCCCACCTATGACTACCCTTTACATGGAACATGTTTAGAAAATTTTGATTATGTCAAAATAGCTGTAACGATTTTTATTAAAGTGTCATGTGTTTAAGACCTTTCATGACAAACGAAATTTATTTCTGTGATTTTGTGAGAATATCCTCTAAGACCCCTTCATTCTCAACGAGTTTTGTTTAACTTTTTTATAACTTGTAAACTATAAGAGATAGATAAAAAGATACTGTACAATATATGTAGACCTTATTAAAATACACATTTTATATCGTATTCATTTTTATACAGTTAACTGTTTTTTAGATAGTCCCAGTTTTTGGTTCTAGCTAAAGTTTCTCAAGCGGAATACATCCTTCTTTTCGTCTCTCCTTTGTTTACACCTAGCAAACAAGAGACCCGAATTTCAATTGCTTCACTTGCTTCACACTAACTTTTAAAATATTTGACTATCGTTTAGCCTAGTTTATTCCCCCCTTTCCATATTACTTACGGAGCTCCTACATTCAAAGAAGAAAGTAATAAGACCAATTCTGGAAATGTTTAACTTGATTACCATTACGCAGATAAAAGAATAATCTTTTGTGAGGAAGTTTGTTTGTGGAACAGCTAGAAAAAGTCATGTAAATTGAATACATCATATTCTTCTTGAAGTGATGCATCTGTGAAATTTAATCAGAAATTTTAAAAATTAAAAATTTATTTCATTATGTATAGCTAAATCATATAAATCTTAAACTTTAAGAAAATATATCTTTCCCATTCAGAACACTTTTAACTACCAATTAACTAAAGCTATAAATGCTTATTAATAGGCTCTCCCAAGTTCAAACCTATTTTATCGCAAATTTTTTCAACCCTTATCCATATTTAAAATGTCTCGCACCATGCAACTGTTCACTAATTGGCTTTTAGTTTTTGAGTTATACTGTTTACAATCACACAGACATATGGAAGTTTTTCCAAATATTTTCGGTGAAATATCGGTGTAAAATGTTTTCTCTACCTGCTAAGTATAACCGTGGACACAGAAAATGAGTCATCTCCAAATTCCATGTGTCGATAGAAGAGCTTTGCGTAGCTTTATAAAAAGTGTGTTCATAATGCACACGAAAGAACTGTACAATGTCTGTGACTGGCAACGCAACGGTTAACTAATGAGTACACGATGTGGTGGTCGAGATTTAAAGAAGCCATTGCTTCCACTCATAAGTTTCTAGGTTCATTTCTCGCGCGATTTGTCATTTTTTATGTTTGTTAATTTTGTGACTAGATAAATAAAACATATAATTAATATTCATAATGGTGGTATGGTGCTACAACGACGTTACTAGTCGATTCACTTCAGTTGGGTGTAGGCTCATATTGGCATCGTAGGTAGTGATTTGGCTGACAGATTAGCTAAAGAAGAGAATAAATAATATACAATAAAATTCCCAAATCCACCATCAAATCGAAAGGTCTCGAGGAATGGCAGACTAGATGGAATAATACCACAAAAGGAGCAGTAACTAAATCATTTTTTCCGCTAATTAAATAAAGATTTACAATGAATCTTCCAACAATCCCAGAAATTACAGCCATTTTGTCAGGCCACGGAAACACTAAATTCTATTTACATCGATTTCACACAGTAGATGATCCTACGTACGAATGCAACAGAGCCCAGCAGACAGTTAACCATCTTATATACGACTGCGTAAACATAAAACATCAGAGAGCAACTTTAATCAAATAAGTTATTTAGAATGAAGATACCTTGGTCTGTCAGTAATCAACAACTAATATTCCGGCATTTACAATGATTTATAAATATATTAAATCCTTAGATATCTAAACCAAATAGATGTATAAATAAATTGTATAATTAATATGTAGTAATTCTGAGCACAGAGTAATTGTAAAAACAATTTAAACAGTCAAACAGCAATTAAAATTATTTTAATGACATTTTACTGCAATGAGTTTATTTGTAAAACAAAAACTAAGTGTATATTATTATTATTACTATTATTATTTATTGTATAAATTATCACCATATTATAATGACAAACAAATGTAAAAACTATGGTGTTGATATTATGTACTAATGTCTCAATGCATGTAATGTTATCATTGTAACGGGGCATGTACATGAATATTTAATAAAAAAAATCTGATGTGATACATTCACATGGCTTTCTATACATCTCTGCAATAAATTATTGTTAAAAAGTTTATGCTTATATTTACTTCATGCCAAGTGAGAAAAAATTAGCAGAAATAGTCTTATTACTTGCTTCCTTGTAAGTAGAAGCGAAAAAAGGGAATACCATAGGTTAAAGTGATAGTCAAAAGCTAGTTGATATGTAACTAAAGTTCCTTTGTTTGTATGTACAGGAGTTGACAAATTCCTGTATGAGAAAAGTACAAGTTTTTCAAGGCTGAACCAAAAAACAAGGAATATCTAAAAAAAAGGATCAGCTCCACGAAAAAAAAAAAAATATGTATATAACATAAATTGTGTGTTTTAATGTGCTCTACATTTCTTGTTTGGTAAGTTTTTGTCTATCTCTTACGGTTTACCAGTTACACAAAATTCCGTAAAATTCATCCAGAATAAAGTAGTCTTCAGAGGCTATTCCCAGAAAATTCAAGATATAAATATTATTTGTCAGGTGTATATCTTTAAAATACGATATTATAATCGAAATTATTAGAGACATTTTTTAGAAAATCAAAATTTTCAAAAAATTATCCATGTGAAAGGTAGTTGGGGGTGGGAGGATTTTCTTGAAAATCTTCGTGTCGCATCCTTGGAAGATACTGAGCTTAAATACCAAGTTTGGTATTTAACGGTATTTTCGTTTTGCAGCTATGCTTCCCACAGACAGAGAGACACACACACACACGGACATTTTTCTAAAAATGCTTTTTTTGGATTCAGGTAGTCTCAAAACAAGTGTTTCCGGTGAAATCTTGGTATCAAATTTCTGGGTGCAATGCAATACATTCTCTATACACTATGTACATAATACTTATAGAGAAAGTAAAAAATATAAAACATAATATTGTATTAATATAACTTTGACATTTCAAATATGTATTTACGCTTAAATAGCACTCTAACTCGTGTTAAATAACTTAGAAAAATGTGCAAATAAGTTTTTATTTTCTAAAATTACTACTTTGACTAGTGCAAGGGGTGACTTTCTTGTGCCCATGTCTTTGTGTGCATATTCTGCTATGCCAAATGCGGTATGGTTCATTGTTGTTGTTGTTTTTTTTTGTTTTTTTTTACGGAATAACACCGGGCTAAATTTAGTAATAAAAGTCCAAGCTTTACTTTATACTAAACTTAAATACCAAGTTTGGTTTGTTTTATATTTTTTTTAACTTTTGTTTTCACGCAACTGGTCGTTTTTGGGGAAAAAGTGAAAAGGAGAGAGGAAGATCCAGTAGAAAAGAAAGGACCAAGAGAGGGTAGTTGTATTATTATTACTATTATTATTTTGTTTATGTTTATTTCGTTTATTGTTGGTTGAGTTTGTAATTTTGTAAATGAGTCCCCCGCACAGCAGCGAGAGGCTTAAGCCAACAACATTGTCAGTGCTTCGTAGTGTTGATGTGATAGTGAATAAAGGGACCAACAATATTATCTCAAACCATGTGCACATATCGCCGATATCAACTTCCACTGTTCTTGTCTCAAAAAGCCGAACCAGTCCCCCTCCTGACCACAGTTCCGATATTCTTTTTCAAGATCCAGTGGAGGCTGCCCGTTACCAACCAAATCACACAACGTTATAGGTAGGTATTATGGAAACAAATTTCCATTCATTGAGAAAAAGAGCTGTTCGTGCGTTTTTGAGTACCATCCTTCGAACCACGTGTTTTCGTGCGCAGCATATTTTTATTGGGTAGATTAAACCCTTAAAGAAGCACCATAATAACAATAATTTTAATAACTCTACCGAATTCGAGTGTGAAATGTGTATATTATCTAAAATAAATACCCGCTATGTGTTAATTCATCATAATTACGTGAAGAAAAAAAATATTTGCTACCTGCGAGAAGCGAAACTGTGACTCTCACCAGAGGAGTAACATACGCTTTGCCTTAGAGTTACATATTGAAGATGGCAGGTTTAGTAACGCCATACAATCCAAACTGTATCATGTTTTGTGTCATTAATATTTTTAGCTAATGTTGGTAGTTTATTGTTGAAGGACTCTAAATTATATATTTGATTATGATTATTGATCATATGGGTTAGTAATATTAAGATATGGAACTTGTGATGACTTGTTGCTACATAACTGTATTGCGGATGGTGTACACAAGACTCTGTGCCGTGTAGGAATTACACGAATATGGCGTTCCAGGTACGACTCATTTTTTTTGTCCAAGGGTGTAGAGAAGGTCAAAATTGTTGTATGCAAAAGCTTTAGCGGATACATCCAGTATTTCATAGTGGGGTGGTGCTTCGTCCTAGGGATAAACAGTAGAGCAAGGATATCATTCTATCATAACTGTGGTTCCAGGAACACTTACAGTATGCCCATATAGGCTGTACTGGTAATAGAATTTGCGGCAAAGATGATAGGACCACACAGTTTTACCTGCCAATGTACCCTTCACCAATTGAGATTTTTAAATTGAGCTTTTTATTTATGGACGCTCTTTAACTGCTGTGGTTCTTGGCGTTCCTATTCTACACTGGGTGTTAAAGAACGCTTAATTTTGCTCAGAGGCCTCTCTGTCAGGCTTGAAATTCTTTTACGTGCCGTAAATCTACGACACGGAACCAATGGCTATACTTCCCTTCCAAAGGGAGCCATGCTAAGGATTTTTACGTCCGAAAAAATCCATCGTCCTCCGCTGGGTTTGAACCCGCGACCTTGGGTATATGAGGCTAGCATGGTAACCACATTACCACGGAGGGCCACAACCCTTCACCAAGATGAGATATGAAAGCATATCGAAACTATCTAAATGAGACGTTGACTAGCCGGTATATGGAGGAGGGGGAAATAGTTCAATCTGTATTTAAATAATTCTTCAGCCTGCCTGGGTAGCGTGGTGATAGCGTGTCCGACTCACATCTAACAGGGCGCAAGTTCGAATCTCGCTTAGGGTGAATTACCCAAATAAGGTTTTTTCAGGGTTTTCCTTTATCCTGAGAAGACGAAATTCGAGTAACTTTAAATTCCATGGTCTCCGAGATCATTTGAGCATCATTTCACCAATTCCATTCGTCGTCCGATATGACTAACCAGATTAAAGGACATTAAGCCACATAAAAAGTCTTCATAATCTTAAAACTATTAATGTTATACACAGTGGTATTATTTGCATTATAAATGGTTAATAAATACAATAAGCAGTTATAAACTATTCAGTATAATAATGATAAGACATCAAAGGTTTGAATTATTATTTCAATTGGTGGGAGATGGGAAGTTAATTGGACTAATCATTCCTTTATTGTCATATTACTAATATTTTAATTCCTCTAGCACATTTGTATAATATACATATTAGGCAATGAAGATATTTTATTCCATCCAAAAATTCTATGCTGAGATTTCACTAGAGATAAATTTCTTTAGGACCCATGAAAACGATAAAGAATTTGTAGAAAAAGGTACTTGTTTGTGTGCATGTGTTTTTTTATAACGTCTGCTTTTACTTCTTGTGGCACCGCAGGCGATGACACTGGTGATGCGTGGAATAAAGATGAAGCACCGGTGGAATGCGATGGCGGGGGATACCGGAGAAAACCCGCTCCTGCGCCACTTTGTCCACCGCAAATCTCACATGCGGTCGCTTGGGATCAAACCCGGACCCTCTAGGTGAGAGAAGAGTGGTCTGACCACTCAAACCTATTCAAAACAATATTTATCTACATGATGTTAGTCAAGATAAACATAAGCCAAATTAGTCTTATTACTAGATTTCTTGTAAGTAGAAGGAAAATCTCAAAATGCACAAGCTAAAGCGATAATCTTGTCCTATAAAAGTAGGTCCATAAGTGAAACAATGGAAATTCAAATATCTTTGCTTTCCAGGAGTAAACAAACGAGAAAAAAGATATATCCCGTTTGAGGAAAGTTTAAGTGGCTAAAATTGATCAATAATCCGAAATATCTCGAAAACATTTAACTCAAAAAACGGTTAACAAATATCCGTAAATTGCATTAATGTGTGATTTAATGAGATCTACATATTTTGTGAAGTAAGTTTTTGTATGTCTCTTACGGTTTTCCAGTTATATAAACGTCATCTAGAATGAAGGTTATCCCCAGAAAATTCAAGCTGTACGTTTCATTTGTCATAAAAATATCTTAAAAATAATGTATTTTAATCAAAATCTTTAGAGCCATTTTTGAGAAAATCAAAATTATCGAAAAATGTTCCATATAAAGGGTAGTTTGGGGTAGGGAAATTTCCTTGAAAATCTTCGTTTCGTGTCCTTGGATACAAACTTAAATACCAAGTTAGGTATTTAACTGTTTTTTCGTTTTAGAATTGTGCTGTCTCTGTTTCTAGAAATATTTTGTTTGAATTCGGGGTCTGAAAACATGTATTTCCGGTGAAATATCGGTATTGAATTTTAGAAGGAATACAATACCTTCACTATCCACTATGTACATTGTACATACGTGCTAGAGAAAGTAATAGTTCTGTCGATTGGTCAAAAAGGTTTTTATCTAATATATTAATTAATACATCGATTAATCGAGTTTTGATAGAATTGGAAAAATATAATGAAAAACACATTTATTGCTTAATTGTATTTAGTTTCCTGATAGTTAAATATATACATAGGTGTACAGGTAAAATTATTTTAATATATATTTGTTATAATATGTATTTATTAAGTTTACAATAATACATATTTGCGACACACAGTCGACTGGGTCGGGTGACCGTACATGCTGTCTAAAATACATGAATGTAAATATTACCTATATATCTATTTTACATATTTTCGCAACACTGGAAATACAACCACACACACACACACACATATATGCGCGCGCGCTACAACAGAATAACAGAGAAATAAAAGAACACATTAATATCACACATATACAACTCGCACTCATAACTACACCCACGAATTCACACATATAGATTACTCAAAACACCAAATATGTTTATAAATATTTACACAAATATTTTATCTCTTAGTGCACGGACATCAGTTAAGTATATGTCTAGGCTTGGCCAGTTTTGGCTGTTTAGAATCAAGTACTTCGAGTGTTTGAAGCTAAAAATACTTCCGGCAATAATTTTTCCCTAACATCCTCCAACTGCACGCAATCTGCCAAAATATGCGCGCAGTCTTCCGATACTCGCACAATGGACAAATCCTCCTACCAGTTTCTTCTACTACCTAACGAGCTTTCCGTTAAAAGAATTAATATTTATAAAGATCATATATATCAAATAAACTAATGTTTAAACCTTTACGTACGTTTTCTTTATACAACCAAAAATATAGTTTTAGATAGCTACTAACGTAATCACAGAAGTATAGTAACTAAGCACACGGGTTTCATACAAAAAGAAAAAAAGTAAACAGTCGTGTAATAGTATTGCGGTCAAAACACAGACTTCGGTATATACAGAAGTGCTATTGCTTCTGTCTTGACAATTGTTTATTACATCTCCTGCAAGGAAGCATTTCCAAATGATTCAGAGATTAATCTTAAGAAATAAATGTAAATGGAGTATTATTTATGGACGCTCTTTAACTACTGTGGTTCTCAGCGTCTCATTCTAAATTGGACGTTAAAGACCGCTTAATTTTGCTCAGAGGCTTTAGGTTCTTTAAGTGCCGTAAATCCACGACACGGGACCAACGGTTTTTCTTCCCTTCCAAAGGAAGCCATGCTAAGGATTAATATTAAGATCTCTGGGAGTTAAACACGTATGAGGAATGTAATACATAAGCATTTAGTCTTATTTGACCAAGTTTCCAGGAGATAGTCAGAGCTAGGTCTGCGCTTTTAGGTATGTAGTCCATAAAGAAATTAAATAGCGCTTTTGCACTATAGTTTTTGTTACTATACTAAATATTATAATTACCAGGCAATTAATTTAATCAAATCGATTAATGGATTAATTATGTTTGATCAATTGATATTGCTGCACAAATTGCTCAATTAATCGATTAGATTGATCAATTAAATCCCACAAACCTACTAAAAACGAAAAGGCTGTTACACATTGGTGCGGAACCTTCGCTGTCGGTGTAGCTTATAGTCTCGGAGTTGGCTGGGCTGCTGTACGTCTCGGGAAGTCTCGTCCTGGACCCTCGGTGTAGTAATTATGCTGAGACTTGTTTCATAAGTTTGAATTGGCCGCTGGATCTGTAACGTTGGTTACGCTCACACTTGGCGGAACTGGAATTTCTGTTTAGCGCCGAACCAACTGTCGAGACGGTTTTAAGCTTATTCTCTACGATGAAGTTGTTTGTTTTTCATAACCCGGGCTCACTTCAAGTAATTGCTAGCTGTATTGTAGATGAGTATAGGAATCTCAATCCCCTTGCTTGGTTTGTAGGATCTTTTAGACGAGAATGATTTTTAAGTTGGTATTTAAACATTTTATTTGTGGAAATTGTTGCAACAACGCGGCGTACCAAGGCACGCTACTTGAACTGATTTCTTTTACAGAAAGTGTGCCTATTATCTGTTTTATGGTATGTACTTACATAAATTATTGATGATAGTTAATGTAATACATGTTTTATACTCAAGCACTATAATATTAATCTTGATTTCTGAGCTGAACTTATAGTGTCTTCACTATTCAGAAACTGTGTACCGGAACTTTATAACCTTTTCTCTTCTCTCATAAAGTTGAAGATCATTGTTTTTCGTGAAATACATATGCATTTTTTATATGCTCTTAGTAATTAAATTAATAAATTTAAATAGTTTACATAAACTTTTCTAAATTAGTTATTTGTTAAGTTGTGTGCTTCTCCTTTGTTACATTCTTAAACAAATTACATGATCGGTATATCGTGATCTCTTTTGTTCTCCTTCTTCTCCCCCTTATTATATGTTTATTTAAGTTGCCTAGATTGCTTCAAGGTTAAATTCTGCGTCAATATCAAACTTGGTATCTAAATTTAGTATCCTCTAAGAATGTCACACAGGATTATCAGAAAACTCTCCCACCCTAAAATAACCTTAACATAGACTATTTTTAGAAATTTTCGATTTTATAAACAATGTCTAGAACTTTTTATTAAATTTCGAATATTAAATATATTACACGGAAAATAAAGAATATATCCTGAATATCTTGGAAACTGTCTCTTCATTCTAAATGACGTTTTATAAAGTGGTAAACCATAAGAGAAAAACAAAAACTATCAACACAAAAATGTAGATCTCATTAAAACACACAATGTATGCCATATACAGTTTTACTGAAATTCTCTGTTATTGGTCTCAATGTTGAAGTACTTGGACTTTTCCCAAACGGTAGATCCTCACCCGTTTCATCTCTCTTGTTTTCACTTCCGTAAAAAAGAACCAAATTTAAAGGATAACCGTAGAGCAACTGCTTTTAAAACATTTAATTATCGCTTTAACCTAGTAAATTTCCTTATTTCCCTTCTACTTATAATGAACTAAGGGATATTTAACTTGATTAGCGTGAAGTAGATAAAAGAATTATTTTTGAAAGTATTTTTTGTTTGCAGAACAGCTAAAGAAAGTGTTCCAACCACTGCATCTCTGTAACAAATTATTGTTAAACGTTATTTTTTTGCCTAATTTATGCTAAACGAGATAAACATTAGCAGAAATGGTCTTACTAATTTGTCTTGTAAGCAGAAGAGAAATAAGGGAGTACACCAGGCTAAAGCGATAGTCAAATCTTTTAATGATGCGAAATGATGATCAAATAATCTCGGGGTCTATGGAGTCTTCTAGGAATAAGGAAAAAGAATATTCACCCTAAGCCATATTCGAACTCGCATCCTATTGAATGTGTGGCATAAACACTACCCCACACTACCGAGGTGAGCAAACCGATAAATTGCAATAAGTTATTATTTTTATTTAGTAAGTAGTGCCCACAGCCTCGCGAGGTCCCTGGGCAAATGAGAAGCTTGAAGCTACTTGATTGAGAAGTAGTGGCTCCAGATCGAGGACTGGTTGGAAGGGATTCGAGGTACTTATTACATTTCACCCTCCAGGACTGCACCCCTTTTATGACGCCTTCGGATTGAAATGGGGGATGTAGCGGCCGGGTGGTAGGTCTTGGTCCCTTGCGGTCTGCATTGCCAAGGAGTTTATGTTAGTTTACCTTAAGAATCTTCTTCCAAATAACAATAAGCATAAATTTGGGCTTTAGAATCGTATTGAGTTACATTTGTGTAGTCTTATGATAATAATAACTGTAATAATAGCCTTCTAATTATATATAATATAATTTTCCTATCATTATTTTATGATAGTATGTAATAAAAGACACATTTCATAACCAACTTGGAATTGCTTTCATATCCTATACCCATCAGTAAACCCACCATTTTGAGGGAACCTATCTTTGGACCAATCCTATATTCCTGTACAGTTGTGAATACTGCTCAACACCAAATCACCGGTCATTTAATTATATCTTTCTAATTTCCAAATATTATATAAGTATATTTGAGGGCCATACGGTTACTCGTTATGCCTCTTAATTTTTCATTTTAGACAGCCGTTCACTCCATTTTAATCTCTCACTTTTGACTTAAGTTCTCATCTCTTTGCACACATTTTCTTTAAATAATGTCTTTCCTTAGAATAGCATTTTCAGGCTTCCCGAAGACACTGATGCACTGTGTCTACTTTCCTTTTACGTCCATAATGATGCAATCAGCTTTCATCACCTGGCACAATACTCATAAAAAATCTGATATGTTCCATTCATATAACTTTCTGTACATCTCTGCAATAAATTATTGTTAAAAAGAAATGCTAATATTGCTTGCTTCCTTGTAAGTAGAAGGGAAATACGGAAACACACTAGGCTAAAGAGATAGTCAAATCTTTTAAAAGCTGGTTGCTATGTGATTGAAGTTCCTTTGATTATATGGTCAGGAGTTGATAAATTCTCGTATCAGAAAAGTGCAAGTATTTTAAAACTGAAACCAATAACAACAAATATATAAAAAACGGTCAACTTCAAGAAAAATGCACATAACATAAATTGTGTGTTTTAATGAGCTCTACATTTTTGTGCAGTAAAATTTTGTCTATCTCTTATGGTTTACCAACTATGCAAAATTCCGCAAAGTTTATCAGAATAGAGATTTCTTAAGAAGCTGTTCCCAGAAAATTCAAGAATACATTCTATTTGTCATGTAAATATCTTTGTATGCGACATTTTAGAGTCATTTTTGAGAAAATCAAAATTGTCGAACATTTTTTAATGTAAAAGGTAGTTGGAGGTGGAGGATTTTCTGAAAATATTCGTGTCACATCCTAGAACTTAAATACCAAGTTTGGTATTTAACCAACTTTTCGTTTTTGAGCTAAGTTGCCAACAAACACACACACACACACAGATAACAGACAGATAGACACACACACGAACATTTTTCTAAAAATGTGTTGTTGTTTTTTTATTCAGTCTCAAAACATCTACGAGGGTTGGGGCAAAAGTCATGACAACTAGTTTTTTTCTTGTAGATATGTGAACGGATCACAAACGTATATGTATCGTGTGGATGTTCTGCAGACATAGTGTGTATGCAGAACAACGATGGCTCCGTGATAGTTTGCAGTAGCGCAGCGAGGGCTGTGAAATCAGTCAGTTGGTGAGTGTCGTGCGAGATGGAAGTAACCCGTGTTGAGCAGCGCGCTTACATTAAAATAGCCGTTCTCCGAGGGAGAAATGCGATGGAATGTCACAGTAAATTAGTGAAAGCTCTTGGGAATAATGCTCTACCATAGCGTACAGCAGCACAGTGGGTATGAATGTTCAGCAATTGTGTCAACCAGTGATAGCAACGTTCACGACCTGTCACTGTGCAGATCGCCGTGGCAGCGTGTGGTGACAGAAACAGGGGACTACTTTGAGGGTATTTAGGCCCAGGTTTGTCATGTTAACAGAACATGTGTACTGTGTTGTCATTCTTTTACACCGTGAAGGCCATATTGCCCTGTATACTATCGTAATAAATTAGTATGATAGATATTCAGTACTATTCATTGTCCACACATGTAGTTAACACCTTGTCCTTTCGTCTGTATATGTCACATTTTCCAACCGGACTGGTATCTTTAAGAAAATAAACAGTTGCCATGACTTTTGCCCCAACCCTCGTATTTCCGATGAAATCTCGGTACCGAATTTTCGGGTGCAATACACTGTGTACATAGTACCTGTAGAGAAAGCAATAATCTCCTTTATTTCAAAATCTATAAGGGTTTTTCTCTGAAATTTGAACGCGGGACCTTGTTGCTTAATGTAGAGCGAATACCATTGTTATGTTTTGAAGTGTTTCTGTGCTGGCGTCCATCACACAGCTCCATATGCATGCTGTAGTTGAAATTCAACAGCAGATGTTTCCTCTTTAATAAGGAATTTAATGACAACACGCTTTCGAAATTAAACTTCGCTGACGGCCAGTGTGCATCGCCTATGAGCATTTGATAATTATGTCACAGCAGTGTAAAGTTTACAGATTACGATAATGCAGTTTTTATTTTCTCTACAACTACTAAGTACAGTAGTTAAAGAAGTTATTATATTTCAAACAAAAATTTGAAGTCAAGATTTTGCCGGAAATATATGTTTTGAGGTCTCCCGATTCCAAAAAAACAAAGTTTTAGGGAATGGTTTGTTTGTGTGCATGTGTGTCTGTCGACAGCATAGTTCAAAAACGGAAAGACCATTAAAACACCAAGCTTGGTATTTAAGTTAATATCTTTCAAGGATATAACACAAAGATTTTCAAGACAATCAGCCCCCCCCCCCGCCGATACTGCCTTTATATGGAAAAGTTTGAAAATTTAATTTTCTCAAAAATAGCTCTAACATTTTTAATAAATCACCGAATATTAAATATATTTACATCACAAATAAAATGTATATTTTGAATTTTCTGGAAATAGCCTTTGACACAAAAACGTACTACATAAAAATGTAGAAATCGTTAAAACACATAATTTATTACATATACATTTTTGTAGAGTTGACCGTTTCCGAGATATTCTTTGTTGTTGATTCCAATTATATAATATGTAACATTCCTAAAACGACAAGTCACCTTTCGTTTCTCTCTCATTTGTTTTTCTTCAATTGTACATATAACGACCAACTTTTAAAAGGTTTGGTTATCGCTTTAGCCTATTGTATTCTCTTATTTTCCCTCTGCTTAGAAGGAAGCAAATAATAAATTGCTGCGTAAAGTTGTTTCGATTAGTATGATGTAGATACATAAATAATATTTTGTAAGAATAATGTTTAGCGGAACAGGTAGAGAAAATTATGTGAACGGAAAACATTAGATTTTTAGATACATTGTTAGAATTTCACTTGTAAAAGAAGGTTGCTCAATGACATTCAGCATGACCTTGTAAAATTTCCAGCCAACTACCTCTGATGTTTCATTACGATAATTTCTTTTTTTCTTTTCTTTTTCTTACTTTTTTTCTCCTTTTTTGCGTGTTTTTTTTTTTCCATTTCCCCAACATTTCCTTCGTTTTTCTATTTGGTTACCGTTTGCTTTTGGTTCTAATACACACATATATACATTTACAAACACAGATACGCCCATGCCCAAGGCGAGACTCAAACCACGATCCCGTGCGCCACGAAGCACCAAAGCTAGACTACTTTAGCGAGCGTGGCCACGGGGACTAGCATGCTTTGTACCTTCCTCCTCTTTTCCCACAGATACAATTGGTCCGACAACGCGACTCTCTGTAGTTGCATCTTGCATTAGCTCACCGGGGCTGCTTCTGCTATGTTTCCCTCTTTTCTGGGGAAGAAGGACCAGTCTGAGTGGACGTGTTCGCGTAGGAGGTGTGAGACGCAGCATTATCATTAAAGAGATGAGGCGCGAACCAATGTCGATGATAAACAGACGTATCCAGCGGAGTACATAGTGATTACACACCCTCGGGTACGCCAGCATCTGCATATATACATACACAACGAGGTACAGCAACGCGTCTGTCTGATCGGTATTCTCCTTCGTCCCTCTGGAGTACCAAACACTACCCTTGTGCCTTCCACCTTTGTTGCTTTACGGTTCCTCTGCAGCTTTCTTACTTCTGCGTTTTTCACCTGTTCCCTATTGTGGAGTACCCTCCAGACAAAATTAAGCAAACGACGATATTTAGGTAGCTTTTATCAACTCATCTCTATTATTTAAATTGCTGAATCACATTTAGTAATCAATTTTGAAGGATTAAGATAATCCAAGCGTGATTTTAATTTCGTTTTACTTTCTCTACACGTACTATGTACATGGTGTATAGAGAAGATATTGTAATGCACCCAAAAATTCCATACCGAGATTTCACCGTAAATACATGCTTTGGGTACCCCTGAATTCAAAAATAGCATTTCTGGAAAAGGTCCGCGCGCGCGCGCGCGTGTGTGTGTGTGTGTGTGCACAACATAATTCAAAAACGAAAAGACCGATAAATACCAAACTTGGTATTTAATTTTGGTATCCTCCAAGGATGCGACACGAAGATTTTCAAGAAAATCCCCCACCGCCAACTACCCTTTACATGGAACTTTTTTCGAAAAGCTTTATTTTCTCAAAAATGACTGGACATTTTGATTAAAATATCCTATAATAAAGATATTTACCTGACAAGTAGGGAGAACACATTATAACACACAATTTATGTTATAATTTTTTTCGTGGATTTGATCGTTTTTAGATATTGCTTGTTTATGGATTCAGCTTTAAAAAACTTATACCTTTCTCATACAGGAATTTGTCGACTCATGTCCATAAAAACAAATTAACTTCAGTCACATAGCAACCAGCTTTTGTCTATCATTTTAACCTATGGTACTCCCCTATTTCGCTACTACTTACAAGGAAGCAAACAATAAGATTATTTCTGTTAATTTTTTCTCCATTACCATGACGTAAATAGAAGCATAAGCTTTTTAACAATAACTTGTTACAGAGTTGTGGAGAAAGTCATGTAAATGGAACACACAAGATTTTTTACAACTTAGTATATAGCGTGGCGCGGCGCCTCCACCAATTCATGATACTCAATTTAAGGGACATCAACTTAGGAATTTCTACTTGGTTAGTAGAGATTTAGTGTAACCGTAGTAATTTAGCTGAAGAACTTATACATTTTCGCTACGCATAATTGTGTACGAGAAGCATTTTGAACTGGAGCTTTCAGAATCTCTATCTACGCCTTTCTCTAGAGGGAAACTAAAAATAACTGTCAACGAGCAGCTGACAAAACCTCGCTATCCAGTACTTTTGTTATTCTAAGAAGTCAATGCAACGCTACCATTGTCCCAGCATCTGCAGTAACCTACTGTGCTTACGATAATTACGGAAAAGTTCTAATGGACATTTATACTTTTAATATTTTCTTTGTTGTCATCCTATGGTTATAATAGAGATTACAAAATTTACTTCAATCTAACCTTCGAAATCAATGGTTAAAACTAAGCACAGGAGTTCTTTAAATTTGGGATAGAACAGAAGTAAATAGGCTTGAACGTCAATAGAGACGTCGCTGGTAACAAATCTCCACCATCCCTCGTACGGTATTTTGGCGCTTGTGCTCAGGGCCGGTCAGAGACCTGTCACCTCTACTGTTTTGCATTATTTTTAGTGATTACTTCGTTCATGACACGTGATCGCAGCAAGTGGCCAATTCAGTACATTGGCACCTAGAATTCCAAACAATCGGAACTCATTATTTCTGCATTTTAATCGTTTTATCACATCCACGTGCAATTGTTTCTCTAAATTTATCGCACCCATGTGCATTTGTTTTCTCTCTGAACTAATATTCTCATAATAATATGTGTGTAGTGATATTCCCGTACATAATGGCGGAAGTTTCAAAACGTTTTGGGGGAAAGATCTAGCGCTGAAATATACATATTAGTTGGAAACGCAAAGCCGCAGAATACTAAAAACAACAGAGAGTGTGTGGAACCAGTTCAACGAATTCTGTAAGCAACGAGGGCATGATTTATGATATGGACCTCAAGTTGCATATTTAGTGCAAATATACGTCAAGACAAATGGGAGTTTAGAAATATTATTCTTCGTGTCCGTATAGGCTAATTGTTGTTATTTTTATTCACGGAATAGTCTTATTAAATACAACTCGAGCTACAAAGTTTGTCTTGATAACATGTCACATTATTACAAAAAAAAATGGAGGAAAAAAGGCACTGAGTCAGAAATGTAACATTATAAGTAATGTTAGAAAACTTATAGGAAGAAAGAGAGGGGAATACTAATATAGATGGACAGAACCAACAGCCAGGCTGATCAGATACTTTTAAGAGTATAAAAAAATGGAACAAAAAACGGTTACAAGCATATCCTACTGAGACATCCCCTATGTGATGACTAAGGGCAACAGGCTTATACAAAAAGTAAGAGGATATTTGATTTTAGTGAACATAACTTGAAGCCAGATATGACAAAACCTGCAATATTTAACATGCAACCCTCAAAGTCGGTTAGTATAATATAGTAGTGTTTATACAGTTTGAAACGAATCGTTAGATGCCAAACATATAGACACTGAGTGCAGAGACGGTCACTGATTCCTAGATAAATAGTACTGAGTGCTTGTATTATTCAGATTATATAAAAATAATATAAACAAGGCTGTATTTCAATTACGTTGTTTTACTCTTGCAATTATTCGCTAGTATCTGTGTTACCTCCGATAAAACAATTTTCAATTGTGAAAACAGATATTCGAGATCAGTAATTTTGACTTTGCATAATTCACTTGTGAAAACAGTTGCTCACACAAATACGTAAAAGTAAATAAAACCAAAATTTTAGCTGCAAAGAATTTTAATTGCGTTGTTTTGCAACCGTTGTTTACACAGAATAACGCCATGTTTACCGTGTCACTAATATTTAAAAAGGTGTTATTTTGCACGGTTATTATTAGCTGCAAATCGCGCCCTACCTTTGCATATTCCACATGCACAGGATTTACAAAATCCAAACGTTTAAAACGTTCAAAATTTTTACTCTTCGATTTTTTAGTAACTAAATAATATACTTCTTAAATGTCAGCTACACGTTAGTACTTACAAGGGTTTGCAAAGAAGGAAATGATACATCTACACCACTTTCCAGTTCCAAATAGAGGACAAAGAATTTAAATGCACTGTGCATTGTTGATTTTTTCTTTTGGTTACTGTCAATTATTTATTTGTCCCATTTCAACAGGACATAAGAACCAATTATAAATATGTGATGTGCTCCAATCTCACGACTTTCTCTACATCATTGTTAACACTTATTGCTAAAAACACTCTCTCCTATATACTACATGATACTGGAGGTTAACATTAACAGAAATAACTGTCTTAATTCTCCCTTGTGAGTAGACGGAAAATAAGGGAATACACTAGGCTAAAGTGATATTCAAATAATTTAAAAACTGATTGCCTTGTGGTTGAAATCCGTTTCTATGCAGAGCCAGGAGAAAAGTGTGAGAAAAGTTTAAGTTATTTAAATATGAAGCATATAACTTGAAATATATCATAAATGGTCAATTCCAGGAAAAAAGTATATGACATAAACTGTGTGTTTTAACGAGATCTACATTATTTTTGTAGTAAGTTTTTGGCTATCTACCTATTATGCAAAATTCAGCAAAATTTGTCCAGAATAAAGATGTCTCTAGAGGCTATTCCCAGAAAATTCAAGATATAATGTTATTTGGCCTATAAATAGATTTAATATACGGTATTTGAACCATTTTTGAGAAAATCAAAACTTTTGAAATTTTTTCCAAGTAAAGGGTAGTTTAGGATGGGGGAATTTTCTCAAAAGCTTCGTATCGCATCCCTGCCAGACACTAAACTTAAATACCAAGTTTGAGATTTTACGGACTTTTCGTTTTTGAGTAATTGTGTTCACGGGCACACTGACACGAGGATGTTTTTCCAAAAATGTTTTTTTTTTATACAGGAGACCCTAAAACGTATATTGCCGGTGAAATCTCGGTGTCGAATTTTTGGGTGGAATGCAATACCTTCCCTATGCACTATGTACATAGTACGTGTAGAGAAATAAAAAATCTGGTGTGTTCCATTCACAAATTTTCATTAATTTTTTCCACAAAGAAACCTTTCTTACAAAAGATTATTCTTTAGTCTACATCATGTTAATTCAGATAAAGGTTAGCAGAATTGTCTTATTGCTTCCTTTTAAGCAGAAGGAAAATAAGAAAATACACTAGGATAAAGCGATAATCAGAAGCTTTAACACTGCTAGCTATGTTAAACAGTGAAATTCGGTTCTCTTTGCTTGCCGGAGTAAAATGAAAGAGGGATGAACCAGAAAATGACTTTACATTTGGGAAAAGTTTAAGCAGTTTAAAATTGAAACACAGCCCTTCTGGGTTGAGTGATGGTAGCATATCTGTCTCACATGCAACAGGTCGTGAGTTCGAATCTCACTTATGGTGAATTACCCAGATAATATATATGTATATTTTTTTTTTCCTTATCCTGAGCAAATATCGAATAGGATTAATTGTTTTTTCACACAAGCCGTGTGTAATACAGGAGTTGGATAGGTTGAGTCAGATTGAAAAATTCAATGCCATAGCCGGGATTTGAACCACGGATCTCCCGATCTCTAGCCGGTTGCTCTGCCACTGAGCTACCATGGCAACATGCCGGCATGTTAGTCGAATGCGAGAAGACCAAGACTGCCACTGGTTCCCGAACCAGTAAATAAATGTCAATGACACAATCAATACCATTTCTAAATTCTCCTGATAACCTATTTGGCCATTATGGTGGTGGTACTACCAGCAATACGCGAGGATTTTGCTAGAGGCGCCGTTGTTGGGTGAACTTTCGAGATACTCTGGAACAGATTCAGGAGTTACTTAATTGAAAAAATAAAATGTTCCACTCTAGAACGGTGCTTTGGTAGCTGGTGAAAAGCAGCCAAATGTCACCCAGGCTACTGCAGCGCTCGTGCGCTTGACCCACGTGAGCCATTTTCACTTTCTTCAATATTTTTACTTTAGCTATCACAAATGTATAATGTGCATAGTGGAATGAGAAGGTATTGTATTGCACTCAAAAATTCCATGTCGAGATTTCATTGGAAATATATATTTTCAGGTACCCTGAGTCCAAAAAGAAATTTTAGAAGAAGGTCCACGTGTGTGTGTGTCTGTTAGGACAGCATAGCTCAAACATTAAAAGTCTATTAAATACCAAACTTGGTATTTAAGTTCAGTAACTTCTAAGAGTGCGACATGAAGATTTTCGAAAAATTCCCCACCCTCAACTACCCCTAATATGGAACATTTTTCAATTTGGATTAAAATACGGTATATTAAAAATACATCATAAATAAAATGTACACTTTTAATTTTCTGAAAATAGCCTATGAGGAGTTATTCCTTCTGGTTAAATTTTGTGGAATTTTGCATAGTGGTTCAAACGTAGGAGATGCAGAAATTTACAAGATGTAGATCTTGTTGAAACACATAATTTATGTTTGTATGTTTTTCTTGTAGAGTTAACCGTTTTCGAGATATTCATTGTTATTGGTTTCATGTTAAAACTAATTAGCTTTACTCAACACAATGATGCAAAGCCAACTGAATCTCAATGGTTACACATAGCAACCATGTTTTAAAAGATTTGAATATCGCTTTATCCCAAAGTATTCCCTTATTTCCCTTCTGCTTACAAGGAAGCAAGTAATAGGTCCAAATATGCTAATGTTTATCTAGAGAAAGTTATGTGAATGGAACACATCAGATTTATTTTTCATAAAAATCTGATGTGTACCATTCACATGACTTTCTCTAAATCTCTGTAACAAATTATTGTTAAAAAGGTTATGTTTCTACTTACTACATGTTAATCGAGAAAAATGTAGCAGAAATAGTCTTATTACTTGCTTCCTTGTAAGTAGAACCGAAATAAGGGAACGCCATAGGTTAAGTGAAAGTCAAAAGCTGGTTGCTATGTGACTGAAGTTCCTTTGTTTATCTGGACAGGTGTTGGTAAATTCCTGTATGAGAAAAGTATAAGTTTTTCAAAGCTGAAACCAAAAACAAGGAATATCTCAAAAATGGACAACTCCACGAAAATAATGTATATCATATAATTTATGTGTTTTAACGTGTTCTACATTTTTTGTGTGGTAAGTTTTTGTCCATCTATTACGGTTTAGCAGTTATAAAAAATTCCGTAAAGCTGGTCCATAATAAAGATAGTCTTCGGAGACTATTCCCAAAAAGTTCAAGATATACATTTTATTTTCAGGTAAATATCTTTAATGTACGATATTTTAAACAAAATGGTTAGAGCCATTTTTAAGAAATTCAAAATTTTCGCAAGGGTAGTTTGTGGTGGGGGGATTTTTATCAAAATCTTCATGTCGCATCCCTGGAAGGTACTAAACTTAAATACCAAGTTTGGTATTGTACCGATTTTTCGTTTTTGAGTTATCGTGTTCACAGACACACATGGACCTTTTTCTGAAAATGCTTTTTTTGGATACAGGGGACCCTAAAACATATATTTCCTGTGAAATCTCGGTATCGCATTTTGGGTGAATGCAATACCTTCTCTATACACTATGTACATAGTACGTGTAGAGAAAGTAAACAATTGGTTACAATTAATACAGTGTGTCAGGAAACTCTCTGTGCACTGGAGCACACGGTATTATATCAGTGTATTCCTGGATACTGAGACTACGTCTTGCTAGCCATAATCTGAGCTGTTCACCCTTTAGCTTCCTTTCACTTGTTAATGCATTGTTACACCTGAGAGAGTTAATATGTGCAGTCAGCGAGAACTTTACACCAGGCCCCCAAGCAACTGTGTGTGAGTTGTGACACCTGGTGCAACAATAAGTACTACGTCTAGAAGTTTCTTGATCGAAAAGTATAAAAATGTGATGTGTTCCATTCGCATGACTTTCTCTAGCAGTTCTACAACAAGTTTTTCTCACAAAAGTTTATTCTTTTATCCACGCCATACTTATCTAGATAAACATTAGCAGAATTGGACTTATTCCTTGTAAGCAGAAGCGAAATTAGGGAATACTTTAGGTTAAAGTGATAGTCAAATCTTTTAAAAGCTGGTTGCTATGGGATTGAAGTCCAACATACTTCCATATGAAAAAAGTTAGCATTTTACATGAAACCAATAAAAGAAAAAGTCAATTCCACAGTAAAAATGTTAATAACACAAAATTTGTGTTTTAACAAAATTTAGTTTTTGTTTATTTCTTACAGTTTACCAAGTTTGCAAAAGTCACCCAGAATAACAGGTCTTCAGAGAATATTCCAGATATGCATTTTATTTGTAATGTAAATATATATAATATACGGTATGCTAATCAAAATCGATACAGACATTTGGTATTTAACGAACCGTTTGTTTTTGAGCTATGCTGCCCACAGGCACGCACGCACATACACACACACACACATACACACACGTTTTTCTAAAAATGCGTTTTTGGATTCAGGTGGTCTCAAAAACGAGTATTTCTGGTGAATCTTGGTATCGAATATTTACGTGGAATACAATATCTCTTCTAAGCTGAAGTAGATAGAATAACAACCTTTGTAAAAAAAAAAAAAAAACGCGAGTCAGTTGGGGAATTTACTGTTGTATTTGCGTGTTACCATGTAGCTCAGTGGTTAGAATAGATGGACGGAGACTAGGAGATCCGTGGTTCAAATCCCGGCTATACCATTAAATTTACCTTTCCAAATCTGTCCTACACATTGGCTAATGTGGAAGAAACGATGTAAAATTTATATAGGAGATCCAAATTTGCTAAAGCACCAAATCTGGATCATGTATGGAAGTAATGCCGAAAGAATTATTTCACAACTGAACAGCTGATTAAAAACTAGGAGGCACAGAACTTAAAGTACTACGATATTGTAAGTCGCCATTGGGGTATGTCA
Organism: Hymenopus coronatus; assembly: GCA_030762935.1. Classification (NCBI taxonomy): domain Eukaryota; kingdom Metazoa; phylum Arthropoda; class Insecta; order Mantodea; family Hymenopodidae; genus Hymenopus; species Hymenopus coronatus. The sequence goes on from CM060895.1 coordinate 86,069,795, forward strand.
TCTCAAAATAATTTGAGATCATCTTGTGGTTTACCGGCAAACATGCGAGTCAGTTGAGAAATTCAATGCTATGACGGCATGTTGCCATGGTAGCTAGTGGAAGAGCAACTGGCTAGAGACCAGGAGATCCGGGTTCATATCCCGGCTATGGCATTGAATTTTTCAGTCTGACTCTACCGATCCAACATCTCTCCTTTCCTTGTACCATTCCTTTAAAATAAATGCATTAAACCGTATTTATTTGGCGTGCAAAACTATCCTTTCCTTGCAACTTTGATATTAATAAGTTATAAAACTTATAACATTGTGGCTTCTGCACACAAATATAAGTAATTTAATATGTTATTATGAAAATAGGTGGCTCCAAGGATGAGATAGACCTCTCACCTCCCACCTAGGCGGCCCGGGTTCGATCCCAAGCGCCCGCACGTGGGATTTGTGGTGGTCGAAGCGGCGTCTGGACGTTTTTTTTTTTTTTTTTCCAGAACGTCCGGTTTCCCTCGCCACTCATTCCATCAATTTCTCTATCACCACCTTTCCTATCATCCATTTCGCTTGCATTTCATACCAACTACTTCCTCATGATCATGTCTGGCTACGGGTAGACCAGTCTTTCCAGGTTCTCCATTCTGTGGTTTCGTACCGTTAGGTCCCCGATAGGCTTCTGAACCCCAGGCATCCGCTTTGAGCGGGAGGAGGGTGTCAGTTCTAAATATGGGGAGGGTAATTCGACTACAAAATGAAATTATTAAAAGGTTTAATGCTGCTAATTTTGAAAGGGACCAGTGGATACTAATATATACACTTCTGAAATGCGTTATATTGGCTATAACCAAAGTAAATTGTTACTTAATGTACATATATGCATCATCCATAACAAACACAAATACCACACTTTGTAATGATAATTTCTCATGAATGCAATTGTGACCTCTAGGTTGTTATATTACGGTGGTTGTTTATAGAGAACATCTCAGTTAGGAATAAATATCAACAGTTTAAGTTACGTGAACATAACCTCGTTTACTCTTAGTAAACACGTATACAAATACTAATAAAACATACAGAAGGCAAACATCAATGTACAGCTTATTACTCTATCATTGAGAAAGATACAGATGACCTTGCCAGCTTTGATAAGCTTAGCAAATTAGATAATTTATCTTGTGAAGTTCCCCACCATGGAGTAGTGGCTACCATTCTAGTCTCTGAATTCCAAGATTGCAGGTTCAGATCTAGCGGAGGGTGTTGGATTATTTTCTCGGGATCGATCCAAAGCGTTCGCATGTGGAATTTGAGTTGGAGGTAGTGGCAGATTTCCCCCACCACTCGTAACCTTTCCTATCATCCACTTCCTCACGCTCATGCTTAGCTACGGGTCGACCACTCATTCCAGGTTCTTCATTCTGTGGCTTCATGCCGGTGATTTCTGATAGGTTTCTGACCCCTAAACATCCGCTTTATAAGTTCAAGAGGGGGTGTCAGTGCTAAATATGTGAAGGGTAATTTGACCACGAAGCGAAATTATTAGAATATATAATGCCCGCCTGGGTAGTGTGGTGGTAGAGTGTCTGCCTCATATTCAACAGGTCGTGAGTTCGAATCTCACTTTGGGTGAGTTACCCGGATAAGGTTTTTTTTCAGGGTTTTCCCTTATCCTGAGAACACGAATGTCGAGTAAATTTGAGCTCCATGGACCCCGAGATCATTTGAGCATTTCACCGATTTCATTCATCGTCCGATATGACCAACCAGGTTCAAGGACGTTAAGCTACAAAAAAAATCTGGTATGTTCCATTCACATGACTTTCTCTCCACATATCTGCAACAAATTATTGTTGAAAGGCTCTTCTTCTATTTACTTCATGCTAATCGAGAAAAAATTAAGAGATATAGTCTTATTACTTGTTTCCTTATAAGCAAAAGTGAAATAAGGGAGTACCATTGGTTAAAGTGATAGTCAAAAGCTGGTTGCTATGTGACTGAAGCTCCTTTGTTTGTATGGACAGGAGTTGACAAATTCCTGTATGAGAAAAGTGTAAGTTTTTCACAGCTTAAAACAAAAACAAGGGATATCTTAAAAACGGTCAACTCAACGAAAAAAATGAATATAACATAAATTGTGTGTTTTAATATGGTCTACATTTTCTGTTTAGTTAGTTTTTGTCCATCTCTTACGGTTTAGCAGTTATGCAAAAATCCGTAAAATTCATTCAGAATAAAGTAGGGTTCAGAGGCTATTCCCAGAAAATTCAAGATATACATTTTATTTGTCAAGTAAATACCTTAAATTTACGAGTTTTATTCAAAATCGTTGAGCCAATTTTCAGAAAAGCAAAATATTCGAATGTTTTTCCATGTAAAGGGTAGTTTGGGGTGGGGGAATTTTCTTGAAAAGTTTCGTGTCGCATTTTTGGAAGATACCAAACCTAAATACCAAGATGGTTTTTAACGGTCTTTTCATTTTTGAGCTATGCTGCCCACAGACACACACACAGACAGATAGACACACGGACATGTTTCTAAAAATGATTTTTTTTGGGTTTAGGGGCTCTCAAAATATATATTCCTGGTGAAATCCTGGTATCGAATTTTTGGGAGCAATACAGTACCTTCTCTATACATTATGTACATAGTACGTATAGAGAAAGTAAATATATATAATATATATTTAATTTACACAATATAAATATATTTAATGTTCTGAAATGCGTTATATTAGCTGTAACCAACGTAAATGGTTACTTAATGTACATATATGCAAACGCACTTTAACAACCACAAATACCACCCTTTGTAATGATAATTTCTCATGAATACAATGGTGACCTAGTGGTTGTTTAAAGAGAACATGTCAATTGGAAATACATAGCAACAGTTTAAGTTACGTCAATATAACCTTGTTTATTCTTAGTAAATTCGTATAGAAATACTAATAAAGCATACAGATGGTAAAAAAGGTAAACATTAATATACAAATTGTTACTCGGACTATCGTTGAGAAACATACAGATGACCATGTCAGCTTTGATAAACATAACATGAAATTAAATAATTAATCCTGTGACGTTGCCCACCATGGAGTAGTGGTTACCATGCTAGTCTCTGAATTCCAAGATTGCAAGTTCAGACCTAGCGAAGGTTAGATCCCGGGTTAGATCCAAAGCGCCCGCACGTGGGAATTGAATTGCAGGAAGTGGCGGGTTTCCCCCGCCACTCATTCTACCAATTGCTCCATCATATCCTTTCCTATCATCCACTTCCTCACGCTCATATGAGGCGACCACTCTTCCCAGGTTCGCCAGGCTTCTGACGCTAGGCATTTGCTTTTAAGTCTTACGGGTGTGTCAGCCCTAAATATCCGACTACAAAAATAAAGCCCTATGAAATGGAACGAAATTTCCAATGTTTCTGGCCTTGTGTCAAAAGGTATCCATGCCAAGTTGGTCGAAATCGGTGCAACGGTGTAGGATCCTATAAAGGGCATACATACAATCATACATACGCTGAGTTTTATATATTAAGATTTTGTTGCATAATAGAGAAAGAACATTTCATTTGACAGTAGAAAAACTAGAGCATTTTACTATTGGGCATTCTGCTTGCATCAAAGATTTCGTTTATTATAATGATTGAATTAGAAATCACAATATTAAAATGTTTACATGAGGATTGAGAAGGAATGGGGAATGAAATCGGATGCGCTTTTGTAGTGTCAGTGAAATTCATTCACGAATGGCTAGTCTCTCTATGGAGTGCTCATTTGGTCCTAGCTCAGAATTCTGATTGTTGCATTTTTAGTGATTCACAAACTGAATTTGCTGCTATAAACAATAAATACAATTTAAATAATTTGGCAGTAGAAATTAGAGCTAAAATAATGTCATATGAGAAACATATAATGGGTACGAGGCCATACCAGTACACAAGAGAATGAAAGAGCTAATGAATTGGCAAAATTTACTGCTACCTGTAATTTAAATTTTAGCCACAATTTATGTCCCATATTTTACGATTGAAATAAACTTAAGGAGTGTATTATATCACATTGGAACGAGCAGTGGATGTCCAGCTATAACGGAACCACTACAAGATACGAGGTACGTCCAGAAAGTAAGTTCCGTTAATAAAATTAAATTGTGTACAGATACAGAATAATTATTTATTGCACAAAATTCTACAACTCATAAACTACTTTTCCACATAACTGCCGAAATTTTGCAAGCATTTGTGCACAAGTTTTTGTATACCTTCTTCATAGAAATTTGGCGCCTGTCTTTTCAAAAAGTTGGAAACATTTTCTTTCAGCTCTTCGTCATTGTTGAATTGTTGACCGCCAAGGAAAGACTTGAGATGTAAGAACAGATGAAAGTCGCTAGGAGCGAGGTCAGGGCTGTACGGAGGATGGTCAAACACGTCCCAGCCAAATCCCTGTAGGAGGATTTTCGTCACATTTGCAGTGTGTGGTCGTGCGTTGTCGTGAAGAAAAACAACACCTTTTGACAGCAATCCTCGGCGCTTATTGTGTATTGCGTGGCGCAATTTCCTAAGTGTCTCGCAATAAACATCTGCTTACCACGCGGTAAGAAATCAATGAGTAAGATGCCTTTCCAGTCCCAGAACACTGTGCACATCATTTTTCGAGGTGTCAAGATTTGTTTCGGCTTAACCTTTGCTGGAAATGAAGTGTGCCTCCATTCCATTGATTGCCGCTTACTTTCAGGGGTGTGGTAAGAAACCCAAGTCTCATCTCCTGTGACTATCTGTGTCAGAAATTCTTCGCAGTCTTCATCATAACGGGTTAAAAACTGAAGTGCACTACCCATCCGTTTTGTTTTGTGTTGCTCAGTAAGAATCTTTGGTACCCAACGTGAGCAAAGTTTACGAAATTTCAGTTTTTCGGTAACAATTTCATGAATTAGTGATCGTGAGCCTTGGGGAAATTCCATAGTGAGAGCACTAATTGTAAACTTGCTGTTTTCCTGGATCTTGTCATCAATCGCATGAACCAGTTCTTCTGTAACTAAAGATGGACGCCCACTTCGTTCTTCACCGTGCACTTCACTACGTCCTTCATTGAACTGTCGGACTCATCTTCTCACCACTGAATCACTCATCGCATTTTTTCCGTAAACTTCGGAAATTTGCCGATAAATTTCAATTGGTTTCACTTTCCTAGCATTCAGAAAACGAATCACAGATCTGATTTCACAAGCGGCGGGATTTTCAATCAACACCGACATTGTAAACAAGCACAACAAAGCGTATGTGGCTGACAGCAATCTCAAAATGGCGCACGTTTCTTCTCCTTCATACAGAGCGTCTACCGCGCATGTGCGGAACTGCGATCGCAGCGCTGCAGCGGAGATAAATTGAAACGAAACTTACTTTCTGGACGTACCTCGTATATTTTTTATTTTCCAACAGTTGAATGTTGCCTTCACTGTAAAATATCACACCAGACTTCATGTTAACCAAAGCTTTGTCAGGCCATGGTAAATGTTTTTATTTTTGAAAACTTAAGATACAAAGACAGAACGGGTATCAATGTATATTTTCTGAACATCAAATTGTTGATCATCTTTTATTACACCTCGCAGTCCAAGAGCATAAAAGAAGAATCTTCGATGCCCATTTAAATGTTGTTATATTAGAGCCGACAAACCACTCTATAAAATATTTAGAATCAAATACTGTATTAGGGAATTCCAAAAGTTATTTTGTTTTATTCGTAAAACTTTAAGCATTCTTGCTACAATATACATAATTTGTTTTGTTTTATTTCACTAGTATGACCTGTACATAGTCATGGCTAATTTGCTTAATGTTATTGTAAATTCATTTGTATAATAACTATAAATCTACGGCGGCGCCGCTCACCTAGATTCAAAGCGAACGCATGCGAGATTTGTGGTGAACAAAGCGACGCGGAGGCGTGTTTTTTCCGGATCCTCCGGTTTCCCCCGCCATTTAGTAAAGTTAATGATACATTATGATATTTCGTAAAAAAAAGTAGAAGCGGGCGTTAAACACTACCAAAACCAAACTAACCCCCATACGCTACAATGCTGAAGACTTGAATTGTTATCCAGATACCAATCTAAACAGTAGACACTAAACAGTATTCTAAAATGGATAGAGATAATTCGCGCGAGAAATACATAATTGATGTATAAAATCTAATAAGTGGCAATTGCCACATTGATGTTGCAGATCGACACGGGGTTTATTTTTTACTGAAAGTAGATAAAGATAAAAATAGCATGTTTTCCCCATAGGCCTAAGTGTGACATGAAAAAAAACCTACAAATTAGAATGAGTCGCCAAGAACATCTAATTCCCTGATATATTAGCGTTTAAGCATTATAAAACTAGAAAATTACAAATATGAATGTTTATAATTCAGTTTTTTACTTTCTCTATGGAACTATGTACGCCCATACGTAGAGGTAGAGAAGGCACTCGCCTCTCACCTAGGCGGCCCGGGTCCGATCCCAAGCGACCCTATGTGAGATTTGTGGTCGACAAAGCGGCGGGTTCTCTTCCCCCTCCATCGCATTCCACCGGTGCTCCATCTTTATTCCATGCATCACCAGTGCTATCGGCTGCTTGCCATAGTAGTAAAATCGGGCGTTAAACATCATCAAAGAAAAACTATAACTCTAATATACCATCGGGTGAAATAGGGTTTTATATACCTGTATATTCAATAAACAAATAAATAAAGACAGTTGAATGGACACATCAGATTTTTAGAGCAAAATGTTTTAATAACCAACTCCACAGCTCACCCCTAATTCACACGTGTCCGAGTCGCCACTGATTTCATTTCGAAGGGTATTTTAACGAGGGGATGTTGTTCATGTATATGTATGTCCATAAGGATTGATGACCATGCAACAAATTACGTATTTAAGCAATAAGTAAAACATAAAGAAGTACTAAACCAAAAAATGCATTAATGATCACGTCGGGTTGTAAGAGACGGGCAGTTTGATAACTCCAACTCCAATAGCCGAGATGAAAGGAAGCTACTGTGTAAAGACGACGGAGTGTCTGGTGCTGGCGATTGTAACGATCCATTTTGCCGTGCATGACCCCCCCCCCTCCCTTCCTCACAACTGCGTGGTCCGTTCCGAGCATCACTGTGGAAATGAACACGCTGAACTATCTGTTGGCTTTAGAAAATAGCACGTACAGCTTTTTAGTTTCTCTACGACGTTTAATGTACATAGATAGAGAATGTGTTGCATTCCACCCAAAAACTCGATACCGAGATTTCACCGGAAATAGGCGTTTGAGGGTCCCCAATATCCAACAAATCTGATGTGCTCCATTTACATGACTTTCTGAAACTTTGCGTTGAGAAGTTCCCGTATGAGAAAAGCATTAAATATTCTGTAACTGAAATAAACAAGGAATAGCTTAAAAACGGCCAAATCCACGAGAAAATGCATATAACTAATTGTGTGTTTTAACGAGCTCTACGGTAAATATCTTTAATATACGATATTTTAATCAAAATCACTAGAGCCATTTTTGAGAAAATCAAATTTTTCGAAAATGTTTCCATGTAAAGGGTAGTTGGGGGTGAGGGGATTTTCTTGAACATCTTCGTGTCGCATCATTGGAAGATACTGAACTTAAATACCATGTTTGGTATATAAAGGACTTTTCGTTTTTGAGCTAAGCTGTCCACGGACACACATACACGAGGACCATTTCTAGAAATACCTTTTTTGATCTCAGGAGGTCCCAAAATATATATTTCCGGTGAAACTTCGACACCAAATTTTTGGGTAGAATAGAATACCTTCTCTATCCACTATGTACATTGTACATACGGATAAAGTGAAAAGCATTTTCGGAAAAAGATCTGTGTGTGTCCATGTGTCTGTGAACACGATAACTCAAAAAAGAAAAGTCGATAACACAATTTGAGGAAAAAGCCTTTAAATGGAAAAATTTTCCAAAATTTTGATATTCTCAAAAATGACTAATTATTTTGATTAAAATACCGTATATTAAAGATATTTACACGACAAATAAAATAATACCTTAAATTTTCTGGGAATAGTCTATGAAAGGCTGGATGAATTTTGCAGAATTTTGCATAACTAGTAAACCCTAAGAAATAGACAAAAACCTACTACATAAAATATGTACATCTCGTTGAAGCACAATTTATATCATATACATTTTTTTTTCGTGGAGTTTACCATTTCTGAGATATTCGTTGTTATTGGTTTCACATACGGGAATTTGTCAACTCTCGGCAATACAATGAAACGGTTATCATCTACAAGACAACTAGATTTTAAAAACAATTAACTTTCGTCTTAACCTATTAAATTCCTTTATTTTTCTTCTACTTACAAGAAAGCACTTATGCTGATGTTTATCTCGATTAGCATGAAGTGGATTGAAGAATAAGAACAATCTGTTACAGAGATGTAGAGAAAGTCATGTGAATGGAACACATCGTGATTTTTACTTCCTCTGCCACGTACAATGTGCATAGATAGAGAGGATATTGAATTGCACCCAAAATTGCAACAGTGAAATTTCACGGTAACACATGTTTTAAGGCCGCTTAAACCACAAAAAGCATTTTTGAAAACAGCTTTCTAAGGCTGTGTAACTGAGAGTGCTATAATTCAAATGAAATGTCGGATAAATATTAAAATTTAAGTTCAGCATCCAAGAATAATACAAAAATCTTCCCAAACTACTCTTATTTTTTCGTAGACTGCACATCCTTCATTTGTGTAGGACTGACACCCCCTAGGACTTACAAGCGGATACCTGGGGGTCAGAAGCCTGTGGGAGAGCCAACGGCACGAACGAGAGCCTGGAACGAGTGGTCGAGCCGAAACCAGCCATGAGCGTGAGAAAGTGGATGATAGAAAAGGTGATGATGGATCAGTTTTTAAATGAGTGGCGGGGGAAACCGGGAGTCCCGAAGAAAACCCGCCAGACACCGCTTTGTCCACCATAAATCCTATATGCTTAGGTGAACTGCTGTTTATATGGAACATTTTTATAAAAAAATGTATTATATCAACATTTCTGTAACGAATTTGATTACAGAGCGATGATGAAGATCTTTTAATGATGAAAGAAACGCATATCTTGATTTTTTGGGGAGGAGTAGCTCTGAAGTATATTGCTCCTGGATGATTTTTGCGAAACTGATAAATCATAGAACGCTAACACACATACTTTGGCTAAATACCTAAATCTTTTGTTAAGTTAAGGGTAACAGGCTAACTTCTGATTCCCAAGATCGCCGGTTTGAACCAGGCGTGGGGCGATAGATTTTTTCGGGCGTTAAAATTCCTTCCCTTGCATTGCATCTTTCGTAAGAGAAAATAATCCGGTGGTCCCATCGTAGATTTCCGGCATGTAAAAGAACCTCAAGCCTTGAGCAGCATTAAGCGGTTTTTCACTCCCAATGTGTAGGGTGGACTATTTATGTTATTTACGTTAGTGAAAGATACATTTCAAAGGGCTTTATAGAAATGTTTAGTCTTTATGAGGATTCAGAAAATAACATAAAAAGATGGGTTCCCATTTAAATAAACAAAATTGATCTTAAAATGACCTTAAGAACGTCCTCCAAAAAACACGACTAACGGTGATTACTTTCCCCCATAATATCGGGCAACTATTTTTTTACATTACTTTCTCTCTACGAGTTTATTTCGTAGATTCCATACAAACTCAGCTTAAATGGTCCACCTCGTAGAATGGTACGCTGAGAACCACAGTAGTTAACAGTGTCTATAAAAAAAAAAACCAGTTTCATTTTTGTGAAATAAAGAATTTCGGAGAATTTTCTTATTTTGGGTTTAAACTACCCAACACCTTTATTTTTCTCAAATAACATTGTGGAGAAATCAACACTCGGTTTTATTTTCCCTACCACGTAATATGTACATAGTAGGTGGAGAAGGTATTGTATTTTATTCAAAATTATACGTCGAGAATTCACCGAAAAGTTATGTTTCGAGGCGCCTGAATACAAACAAAGTAATTTAGAGCAAGTTCAACGAGCGCGTGTAGTGTGTGCATGTGTGTGGTTGTTTGTTTTGGTCGTGTCACAGCCTGTTTGTACAACTATGAAACCGCAGGCGATGTCACTGGTGATACATGGAATGAAGATGGAACACCGGTGGAATGTGATGGCGGGGAAAACCGGAGAACCCGAGAAAACCTGACCCTGCGCCGATTTGCTCACCATTAATTTCACACGCGGTAATCTGAGATCGAACCAGGGCCGATTTGGTGAGAGGCGAGTGGTCTAACTCGGCTACGGCGCGGCCTCTGTATGTGTGAGTGTGTGTGTGTGTGTGTGTGTGTGTGTGCAATGCTAAGATTTATTATGCCATCCAAAAAACACAGTACGTGGGAACTTTTTCAAAATTTAGGATTTTCTCAAAAATGGTTTCAACGCTTTGGATTGATTAAACAACTCAGGAGAGTTTCATCTTTATTGAAATGAAACTTTCTTTAGTCAATGACAAGTAAAGTGTTCTGATTGTCTTGTTTTTTAAACCCACAACAATTGGTGATTGTGATTAATCCCCTCTCCAATGGTTCTTCAAACAGAGAATAAGGATAAACTCGCTCAGGTCCAGTAAATGTTTGAACAATTATTTTCTTGATCGGAGATACGCCTTTTCGTTGTTTAGCATTCCCTTATGTTCAGGTATCCACCCAACACTAACCTTATAGTGCTTTGCCAATTGCATAAGGTAGTCGAGTAGTTTCAGACCAATTTACACTTATTACATAACTTGCTATTACTTTTAACACGCCAGTTACAGAAACTAAAAATGTCGTTTCATCTTTAACCCTATTTTAGATTCTCCTTGACAAAAGTTTCAATTCATAAACTTCAGCTTGAAATACATTAATATCGTGACAAAGTTCTGCATAATATCACACTTGGTGTTTCTCCATGTATTCTAACTCCAGATCCAATGCCAGTCATCTGTGTACTGGATTAGTCTTTTAGGATAATATCCTTAAGGACTTATGTAGTACAAACTCACAATTTAAAAGTATTATGCAAAGAAATATTACACTATTTTTGTATTTTAGAATAAAAAGTGAGTGATGTTACAATGTGGAAAATAATCGCAAACACATTCGTAAAACTTGTATACACAAAAAATCCTCGATACCTCTTACGGTCTCTACTTCTTACATAACGAATATTTAATAAAGGTATTGCACTCGAGCCAGAATTCCAATTCCAAGATTTTACAGAAGATACACGTTTTAGGTCCCCTGAATCGAAAATAGGACTTCTATAAAACTTTCGCCCCATCACCTGCGGTGCCACAAGTAGTAAAAGCGGTCGATAAACACTACAACAAAAAGTAGGGCTATCTATCTCATCCTACAGTAACCCTGTTAATTCAATAATTTTTTTTTGGAATCTAGTGTTCTCTGCTCAATTTATAAGTTCGAAACATTTCTTTCGATATTTATTTACTGTTTCATTAATTCAAAAAGCAATATTTCCTTTTTACTTCATTTACTACTTACAGTAAATAGGAAAATCATTGGATTACTTTTTTTTTTGTAGTGTTTAACGTCCACTTTGACTACTTGTGGCATCGCAGGCGGGGTAAACCGGAGAACCCGTAGAAATCCGTCCCTGCGCGGTTTTGTCCAGCACAAATCTCACATGCGGTCGCTTGGGATCGAACCCGGGGCGCCTAGATGAGAGGTCTTACCACTCGGCCACGGCGCGGCCACGTATTGGATTACACCAAAAAATTGGGTTTCAATTATGTTTTGAGGTCCTCTAAATCCAAAAAGGGTATTTCTAGATAAAGGACCGTATATGCGCGTGAATATGTATATATGTTTGTGTATATATATATTTATATATATATATATATATATATATATTTATATATATATATATATTGTGTGTGTGTAAGTAAACAGCATGACTCTAAAACGACTACCAAACTTGAGATATAAGTTCAGTATCTTTCAAGGATCCAACGGGAAGATCTTCAAAAATCGCCCTTTATATAGAAACATTAATATTTTGACTTTTCGTATAATGTCTATAATGATTATTAAACCACCATATATTAAAAATATTTACATCACAAAATTATATCTTAAATGCTCTAAAATTACCTCTGAAGTACATTAGATTACTTTTGCATAACTGGAACACTACAGACAGACAAATTCTTACTGCACAAAACTTATATATTTCTTAAAAAAATTAAATAGCGTTTTATTTATGGACGCTTTTTAACTGTTGTGTTTCTCAGTGTCACAATCTATACTGGGCGTGAAACACCACTTAATTTTGCTCAGAGGCATCTCTATCAGGCTTAAAGTTCTCTTACGTGCCGTAAATCTACGACACGGGACCCACAGCTTTACTTCCCTTCCGAAGGAAGTCATGTCAATGATTTTTGCGCCCGAAAAAATTCTATTTTCCCCCGCCGGGTTTGAATCCGCGACCTTGGGTATATGAGGTTAGTATGGCATTAGTATGGTAGCCATTACACCACGTAGGGGGACATTTCTTTAAAGCCACAATTTAGTCAAATATATTTTTTGTGGAATTGAATATTTCCGAGATATTCCTGTAATTGGTTAAAATGCTGTGTCACTTTTATTGTCCTCAAAAAGAAGATTTACACTCGTTTTTACTTTCCCTAGCACATATGTACGATGTACATACTAGGTAGAGAAAGTATTGTATTCCATAAAAATTCATTGGCGACATTTCACCGTAAATACGCGTTTTAGAGCGTTCTGAATCCGAGAAAACGTTTTGTAAAAATCCGTGTGCTTCTGAGTGAGTTGTGTGTGTGTGTCTATGGACAGCATAACTCAGAAGTGAAATAAAATACCAAACTTGGTTCACCTTTCTAGGCTGTGATACGTAAACTCCCTCTCCTTAAACTACCTACCTTTCACTAGGAAATGTTTTCGAAATTTATTATTTTCTCAAAAAAGACTAACAATTTTAATTAAAATACCATATACTTATTATAGGTTTATGACAAAGAAAAAGTACATCTGAAATGTTATGGGAATGGCCTCTGAAGACCTCTTCGTTCTGGACGACTTTTGTATAACTGGTAAACCGTAAACAAAAGTTCTCTACACAAAAAATGTAGATTTCGTTAAAACACACAATTAAGTCATACATTTTTGTTGCAGAGCAACAACAGAGTCGCTTCTTATTGGTTTCAGCTTTCACCTACTTAAACTTCTCGCAAACGGGAAAACATCTTTCCGTTTGTTTACTCCTAGCAAGCAAAGAGAACCGAATTTAAGTTGTTTCTTAAAGCGGGCAGCTTTTAAAATATTTGACTATAGCTTTAGCCTACGGTATTCCCTTATTTTCTTTATACTTATACAGAAGCAAGTCATAAGACATTTCTCCTATTTTTTGTCTCGTTTAGCATGTTGTAGATAAAAGAATAACATTTTGTACGAAACGTTTGTTTGCGGGAAAGCTACAGAAAGTCATGTGAACGGAACGCATTAGATTTTTTCCTGGTCATGCAGAGATTTGACTACTACTGTAGCCTAATGTATTTCCTTATCTCCATTACACGTGGAAGGAAATAATTAATGTTAACATTTAACTGGATTAGCATAAATTAGATGAAACAATAAATTTTGTAAGATAAGTTTGTTGCAGAATAGGTGCATAAGGTCATGCGAATATAAAACATTATATTTTTACTTTAATTTCGGAATAGATTAAATTTTTGATATATTTGTTCTCCTTAACATGTAGTTTTGGGTACTTTTTGCATTCTGCCTTATGCTTTGTTTACGCTTGTTTCTGATTCATAAAAGGGAAAAACCACCATTTTTACCTTCTCTACAAAGCAGAGAAGGTACTGTACCGCACAAAAGTTCTATACTAAGATTTCATTGTAAATACACGTTTTAGAGTCCCCTGTATTCAAACAAAAGCATTTTAGAAAAAGATCCGTGTATCTGTGACCACGATAACTCAAAAATGAAAAGTTGGTAAAATACTAAACTTAATATTTAAGTCTATTATCTTTCAAAGAAATGACACAAAGATTGAAAAAAATCTCCCTATTCTAAACCATCTTTTACATAGAAACAATTTCGAAAATTTTGATTTTATCAAAAATAGCTCTAACGATTTTAATTAAAATACCGTATATTAATGATATATACATAATAAAATGTATGCTTTGAATTTTATGGGAATAGCCTCTGAAGACCTCTTTATTCTGGGTAAATTTTGGTGAAATTTGCATAAACTGGTAAACCGTAACAGATAAACAAAAAGCTACTACACAAAATTGTATATATTGTTAAAATACATAATTCATGTCAAATACATTTTTTGTGGAGTTGATATTCCTTGTTATTAGTTTCAGTTTTAAAAATACTTAAACTTTTCACACACAGGAATTTGTCAAGTCCTGACCTTGCAAGCAAACGAATTTCACATGGTAACCAGGTTTTAAAACATTTGACTATAGCTTTAGCCTGGTGTATTCCCTTATTTTCCTTTTAATTACAAAGAATTAAGTAATAAGACAATTTCTGCTAAACTTATCTTGATTAGCATGGAGTAGAGGGAAGAATAAGAATTTTAACATTAATTTTTTGCAGAGATGTAGCGAAAATCATGGAATGGAACACATCAGATATTTTATAAAAGTATATTTCCCATATAGTAGGTTTTTAACACATATCTTTAATTGAATAAATATAAAATAAACAATACTTTATAAAAATATGATGTATTCCATTCACATGACTTTCTCTATATCACTGCAACAAATTTTCTATTTACTTCACCTAATGGAGCAAAAATTAGCAGAAATAGTCCTATTACTTGCTTTCTTGTTAGTAGAAGCGAAATAAGGGGTTACCATAGGTTAAAGTGATAGTCAAAAGCTGGTTGCTCTGCGACTGAAGTTCCTTTGTTTGTATGGACACGAGTTCACAAAGTCCTGTCTGAGAAAAGTATAAATGTTTATAGCTGAAAAAAACAAGGAATATCTCAAAAACAATCAACTCCACAAAAAACATGTATATAATATAAATTGTGTGTTTTAAGGTGCTCTACATTTATTGTGTGGTAAGTTTTTGTCCATCTCTTACTGTTTAGCAGCTATGCAAAATTCCGTAAAATTGACCGAGAATAAAGTAGTCTTCTGAGGCTATTCCCAGAAAATTCAAAATATACATTTTATTTGTCATGTAAATATCTTTAATGTACGACATTTTAATCAAAATCGTTAGAGCTATATTTTAGAAATCAAAATTTTCGGAAAATGTTCCATGTAAAGGGTAGTTTGGGGTGGGGGATTTTTCTCAAAATCTTCGTGTCACATCCCTGGAAGATACTAAACTTAAATACCAAGTTTGGTATTTTACCGACTTTTCGTTTTTGAGTTATCGTGTTCACAGGCACACGGACACACGGACGTTTTTCTGAAATTACTTTTTTTGGATACAGGGGATCATAAAACATATATTTCCGGTGAAATCTCAGTATCGAATTTTTGGTGGAGTGCAATACCTTCTGTATATACTATATACATAGTACGCATAGAGAAAGTAAAAATTAGAATACTTGGGTTTAGTAGAAGTAATAAGAAATGAAGTAACCTTGGAATATTAACCTGATGCCACACTCACCAAAGATTTTACTGGATCAGTGATGCTTTCACTAAGAAAGAAGGAAAAATGGAATGACATAATTCTAACTCAGGAAGGAAACATCCGCAAGGGATACTATTGGACTGTTACGAACAATCTGCGAAGTTTAATTGAGAAAGATAAAGAACCCTATGTGGCACTTGTGGATCTGAAAAGACAGTTTACAGAGTAGATTTGAAGAAACTTAGGAACACGGGAGAAAACCGGTTTGTACTGAAGAAAAAGAGAATGCTCCTAAATGAAACAAATCTAGGTCAGGACAGGCAAAGACATTTCTGACGGAAGTAGAATAGAGAAAGGGGTTCGACAGGTTCCTTTGTCATCCACTCTATCAGGGACGTATTCTGTGGGCTGGCTAGACTAGTTGCAAAGCCTGTAGACTTGTAAAGAAATAATTTATATTAAATTTATAAATTAAAATTCAAGGGTCATTCAAAAAAATAACCGGAAAATGTTTATTTAGTTTTTTTATTACGAGAATGGAATACAACAATTATTATTACTTTCTCTACGTGTACTATGTACATATTGTATAGAAACGTTATTGCATTCCACATAAAACTTGATACCGAGATATCACCGGAAATACATATTTTGGTTCCCCCCTGAATCCAAAAGAAGCATTTTTAGAAAAAGTTCTGTGTGTGTCTGTGGACAACACAGTTCAAAAACGAAAGCGCCATTAAATACAAAATTTGTTATTTAGGATTTGTATCTTCCAAGTATGCGACACAAAGATTTTCTAGAAACTCCCACCACCCCCTTGGGGTATAATTTTAGAAAATTTCGATTTTATCAAAAATGGCTCTATTTTGATTAAAACCTCTTATATTTAAGATATTTACATGACATATAAAATGTATATCTTGAATTTTCTGGGAATAGACTCTGAAGACCTCTTTATTGTGGATGATTTTTATTGAATTTTGCCTTACTGGTAAACCGTAAGAGATAGAGACAAAAACATATCACTCAAAAAACGAAGATCTCGATAAAACACACATTTTAAGTAATATGTATTTTTTTCGTGGAATGTGCCGTTTTTGAGATACTCCTTGATATTGGTATCAGTTTTAAAATACTTAAAACTTTTCTCATCCGGGAACTTGTCAGCTTCTGGCCACGCAAAGAAAAGGATTTCAACCCCATAGCAACCATATTTTAAAATATTTGACTGTCAGTTTAGCCTAGTGTATTCCCTTATTTCCCTTCTACTTATAAGAAACTAATTAATAAGACCGTTTCTGCTAGTATTTATCTCGATTAGCATGAAGTGGATAGAAGAATAAGCTTATTAGCAAAAATTAGCAATGGTGTCAGAGTTTGAAAACAATGTGATGATCTAGTGTTTTTATTTCTTCGCTATTTTCAAAGATGTGTTCATTGGAAAAAATTCACAATGTTTTTTAGAATGGCTAGTGTTCTCTACCTCAGACATACGCCAATTGTACCCGTAAAAGGTCACACGGTATACCCTCATCTGTCATTTGCCCTGCCCTAATCGGGTTGATGAGGGAAGAATATCTAACGTACTGAAACTTCAAGCTACGTAACCATACGCTTATAATTCCATATCTGCTTAGGATCCACAATGTACTCAGGATTAAACTAAAAAATATTGATCACAATGGCATTATTATGCTTTATTTCAATTTTGTTTTATTCAACAAATACATCATTCAAACCAACATGTAAGCATTTGTACTTCGTTTTTCAAAATACAAAATCCCTCTCCTTGCTCTACAAATGTTATAAATTAAAGTTAAATCTCAAATAGTAGAATCTAATTAACACATTCCTTGACAATAGTGCAGTGAACTTCGGCTTTTGAGAAAATGACGATTTAGAAATCGCCAATGCTACAGTGCCTCGTGGACTGCAATGGCAGATTCATCAGTTGCGGCGTTAATGAAATATATAAGCCAATCATTATGTTTAGGAAGGTTTGCGACTGAGTCGGTCCCTCGTTTCCCCACTGAGAGTCACATGAATGTCGATGGTGTGCAGTTATACCAAATACAGGAGTTGGCCTTTGCGTGATGCATTTAAACACGTGTCGTTCAAAACACATAAAAACCTGTGCTTCATTTAGGACAATTCCATCAATAAACGGACAAAAGTATATACACACTTGTGTGTTAGAAAAAGTATAAATTTGCAAAAACGCAAGAAACATGTGATGTATATGTATGCAGGTCTTTCAAAAGACACTTATAAATTTAAACAGATAAAAAAATTATATTTATTTGTTGAAAATTTAAGTGATTTTTGAAAAACCCTATATGTTCATTATGTTCTCTCATCTAAAAAAGAAATAGGCTACATAAAAAAGGCTTAATTTATATGTAAATCTTGATGTTGCAAAATATTTATACATTCTATACATAAATGGTAAAATTAAATATCTGAGTACACATTGCAGAACAAGCTATCATTTGTATAGACGAGTAGGTTCTTGTTTTTATTCAGGATTTATTAAGGGCACAGTGGTTTTCCTACCCTAAAGATTTGAGGCAGCAGGAGTAAAACTATTTCCATAATTTTCGTTCGTTACACCTCTCGCTTGTAGCCCAATGTAGCAAACACTTTTATGATGTAAACCGCCGAGCGTAAAACACAAAAAAAAAAAAAAAAAAAAAAAAAAAATCTTTTGTGCCTAACAGGGAGCACAGTGTAATAAAAAGCCCGGCCACCAGGGCGTCGAAATCACATTTTCCCATTTATGCTCGCAAAAGTTTTAAAAAATAAACGATTCTGGAAGGGTTCCCAGTCGCAGCAACTTGACCAAAAAGAAGTTTAAGTGCGGTAAAGTTGGCAGGCCTTGCCGTCGGTTTGGCGTCATTCTGTGGGGAATACTGCCTATTCTGTTGTTGATTTTGATAATACCGTTATACCACAGTCCTGTTCGACCTGCGTTTATTTCATTAAATGAACGGATCGTTACTACGATTGTGACATTGATGATCACAGCCCTCTCTAACGGAGACTAATGGTACTGCATCATCATTTCACATATACGTAACATTAAAATCTAGGCAGGAAAATGCTTTAGGGCAAATCTGGGCAACAAATAGCTCCGTATATCACCGTGTACGATTACAGACCAACATTCTTGGCAATATAGCCAGCATTAGCGTAAAGTTAGGTCCCACTCTATAAAGGAGAGTCACATAAACGCTCAGCCCGGATGAAGCTTTTATCGGATTTCTTCTTTCTTTTTTTTTTTTTATCCATATGGGGAAGAAAATCCACTTCTGCCCTTACATAAGGGAGACCATAAAAGCTTAGCCTGCTTATGAATCTGTTCTAGCAATTTTAATATTATTAAAAATATTACATATTAATTTTGATTTCTCTAGCACGTTACAATGTACATAATAGGCAGAGAAGGCATTATATTCCACACGAAAATTCAATACCGGATTTCATCAGAAATATGAATCCAAAAAAGAACATTTTAGAAAAAAAATCGTATGTGTATTTAGGCTTAATATCTCTCAAGGATATTGCACAAACATTTTCAAGAACAGTTCCCAAGTCCACACTATCCTTTACATGGAACATTTTTCGAAAATGTTGATATTCTCAAAAATGTTTCTTATAAGTTGTGATTAAAATACCATAAATTAATTATAATTACATGACAAATAAAATTAATATTTTGAATTTCCTGAAAATAACATCTGAAGTCCTATTTATTCTGAATGACGTCTGCATCACTGGTAAACCGTAAGTGATAAACAAAAATATAAATCTCGTCAAAACCCACAATGTATTTCTTTTCATTTATGTTGTAGAGATAACCGTTTCCGAGATATTCCTTGTTATTGCTTTTAATTTTAAATTGATTTTACTTTTATCAGACAAGAAGTCGCCCGTGATGCTTTTGTTTTACTTCTGACCATGCCAAGAAGCGAAAACCATATCGATAGCTTTTAAAACTTTTTTTTCTTTTGTGTAGTTTAACGTCCTTTAACCTTGTTGGTCATATCGGACGATGAATGAAATTGGTGAAATGATGCTCAAATGATCTCGGGGTCCATGGAGCTTAAAGTTACTCGACATTCGTCTTCTCAGGATAAGGGAAAACCCCGAAAAAACCCTTATCCGGGTAACTCACCCTAAGCGAGATTCGAACTCACGACCTGTTTAATGTGAAGCAGACACGCTACCACCAAACTACCCAGGCGGGCTTAAAACATTTGACTATCGCTTTAGCATAGTGCATTCCTTTAGTTCCCTTCAGATTATAAGGAACTAAGTAATAAGATCATTCTGCTAATGTTTACTGGAATAATACGAGTATGGGGTAGAAAGAAGAATATTCAATAAAGAGATTTGTTTGTAGAACAGTTAGAGAAAGTTAAGAATGAAACATATGCGTTTAATAGTAAGCAATATTAATTTTAATAATAATATTAATATTTAAGTATGAATATTAAAGGCTATAATTTTTTTTCGCATTTCACTTCTTTTATTTGAACATTTAGGTTATTGGCCAGTTACCCTGTGAATTTCTGTTTAATGTATTTTTTAAGAAACCACAGTACTCCTTATCTGTTTAGCCATCTTTTCTTCCATTTCATCCACCGTCCATGGAACCCCGAGTACTTAATTCTTTAAAATCTTGCATTTAAAAGAACAGAAGTTAAATTTAGAACCGAAATTTAAGCGACCCTTTCTTCTTTCTGCGCTAATTTTTTCCACCTATTTACTATTAAAGTAAATGTAGCGGTTTTATCCAAATAAATAACAAACATACTTCATGTCCTTCTATATCATTTAATGAACCCTACTTATCTTAGTTACATCCAATACAGATAGACGTTCCAGTTCAGGCGTGTTCGAAGGTAATTCTTGCGTACTAACGTCAGTACGTTTCCTCCGACTGCTATCAAGGTGCGGAAATGTTGTTGAATAACACATACTGTCATATATACATTTCTCAATAGCTAATGCGCTATATTTAAGCAAACATGAACAGAATATCAACTTCAAAACGCGGGAAGTATCATTTGAATAACATTTTTGGAGGCTTCACACGAACATAGCATTTTCAATCGAAAGAGGTTGGGAGCTATTTAAATTAATTTCTAAGCATCCATTTTCCAAATTGGGATTATTTGCATTACATTAATTAATGGGAATGTTTGACCTCACATAAATTTGTGAGAAAGGCTTCTCTAAAAGTAATTGTATCAAAAACTATCATTGCTGTAGACTAAGGTACGATCATTTGGACGATCGTTTAAGCTCTGTACATCATCATTCGCAGCAGATATTGATGGATCCGTTCAAATTAAAACATATCATCGATTAAAAAAAAAGCGCGAAATGCAAATGAGGAAGCCCGTCCGTTTGCAAACATTAAATTACGTCGCATAGCAGCATGCCCCAATGCTTCACACGGAGTGGAATGGGTTACAGCGCCTTCCCCTCTGCTCCTTTAATTTGGACTTCTTATACCTGCGGTCTTTGTTCCTTGATTAACTTTTATTTTCCTAAGTATTATTCCTTTGCTGAAATATAGCTTATATGGTGTTGCCTATGAGAATCTACTTTTAAGACAGTAAGATATTGAAAAATATAGGAATACTGTGGACTACAATGGCAAATCAAGGATATCCTCTTCATCATATAAAGCAATTAAAGGTTTATATAAAGTTACAGCAACAACAATAATAATAAACCAGGAATGGAATGGAATTCGCGAAGGCGACACGCTACAAATTTCTTGTCGAAACACTCACTGTTGCACGCAATGCATTTCCAGTGAAAATTGAACGCTGGGCACGGCCTTGTTGCCCATTTTATACCTGTTGATCACTTGACTGGAAATATCCAGAAACCATCGCACATGTAAAACACTGCAGGTGCTCAAGTGTAGCCAGAACACGTGTCCACCCGCACAAGTGTACAATCACAGCGGTGATATCAAAAGAACTTGTTTATGGCAGAGGTGTCCACTAACGCATATGTATCAACTCATGGGTATTTGAGTTGTTGTAAATGTGTACGTGTGTATAATTTGTTATCAACGGGAAAACCATCATGAAAGCGAAAGCAGGAAAAACGTCGGGAAAACAGAAAAAAAAAAGGTTCACTTAAATGCAAGATATTTAAAAAAAAATAAAAAAAGCAAGCTGTTTACACACGATCGCCTCTTACGACCGCAGAGTATAATCACAGTATTGCTACAGAAAAATGAGCATAGCCTCTAAAATTCAATATGCAAATTAAGAGAGTTAAACAAAGAGTATCCACAAAGAAAACAAATCGTGGAAAATACCGAGCTCGAACAAAAGTTAACATATAGAATAAAACCATAGAACAAGTATCAAATATAGATAGAGATAAAGATATGAGAATTCATGGATTTTCACCCCTCTGCTCAACGCTCTTATCACTTGAGCTATCGCGCCGAGATTCTCAGTGCAAGCAATGAATCATTGAAGCCTAATTCATCTCTCTCAATTCATTTGCCTTACGCAGCCAGTATGAAATAGCAGTCAATTATCGAGCTACATACATTGCATAAAATATACGTGTTGTACAGAATAATTCAAAATCACTAAGCCGGTGCTTCTTTCTCTCTTAAATAATTTACTATTCTGTGGCAAAAGTCTGCTTACACATTTTGAAGCGTATAAACAGTTTTCCTAATTCTCTTTCAGCCTGACTCTACCTACCCAACAGTTCTCCCACTTTCTCATGTTCATATATGCTTTCTTTATCGCTTACCTTTAGAGGCAAAGGAATTACTGAATTTTCGATACTAAATTTTCAAAGCTACTGATTTTGAGGTCCACTGTTCGAGAAAAAACATATGTATTGTTGTATACGAGTGAATATCGTGAATGAAAAATAGTGATATAAATACTGCATTTCATACTGGTAGCAGGTGCCATTCAAGGATATCAGGAATATTTTTTTTTCAGAAAAGCTACCTGCTTCAAAAAACATGATTTTTGACTAAAATATAAGATTGTTAAGATTGTTTCAAAGGGGATAAATTGTTCATAAATGTCAATAAAAAGCGTGTGAAAAATTAGGTTTAGATGAAATCGAAGACATAAAATTAAAACTTATTCATAAAAAAAAATAAAGAGCTTATTTAAATCAACAATGTTCCTCAAATATGATTTTTTGTGAGATCGTCTGGTAAGTTCGTGAGGTAGCGCGGCTGTTTGTCAAGCGGAAGATCTGGGTTCGATTCCCAGTACCGGCGTAGGGATTCTTCTTCCACTGGGAGACCTGGTCCGGGGTGCACTCAGCCTCGTGAGTTCTTGGGAGGGGGGCCAATTGAGGAGCTACTTGATGGAGAAGTAGCGGCTCCAGGTCATGAGAACCGCATTAACCAGCCGGAGGGGTTCGAGTCGCTGACCACGTCGCTAAAGCGATAATCAATTTTTTTAAAAGCTGTCGTTATGTGAAACAATTGAAAATCGGATCTGTTTGCATTCCCGGCAGTAAAACAAAAGAGATGAAACTAAAGTTGACTTCCCACTTCAGAAAAGTTTTACATTGAAACTACAACAAGTAATATCACGAAAACGGCTAACTCTACAAAACTATGCATTTTAATGAGAACTACATTTGTTGTGTAGGAAGTTTTGTGTATCTCTTACGGTTTACGAATTATACAAAAGTCATTCAGAATCAAGAACTTTTCAGAGGCTATTCCCAGAAAATTGAAGAAATATATTTCGCTTCCCATGAAAATATTTTACACACGTGGAATGTGAACCAAAAGCATTAAAGTCACTTTTGAGAAAATTAAAATGTTCCAAAAAATGTTCCATGTAAAGGGTAGTTGTTTTCCCCACAGACACACGCACGTGTATGCAGATACACAGACATGTTTCTAATTATTTTTTTTTTATTCAGCAGATCTCAAAAAAATATATTTCCAGTGAAAACTTGATATCGAGATTTTGGATGGAATACAGTATTTTCTCTAACTACTAAGTGTATTGTAGATACGTGCTAGAGAAAGTAAAAACGCATGTAATTCATTTTAACATATTCTTGTGTGGATGGTGCAAATAAACTGAGAAGTAGACGAAATAACAGTATTCTGATTTGCCCTTAAACGTATAAGGTTTTGTAGCTTTTGGAATGTAAACTTAATTCTGAACACCTTGAAATATACATAAAAGGGGGAGGGGGTAAGCTGACCAATATGTTCGCACAAGGTAGCACTGTGCAACAGAGGCTTAAACCCGAGGTGGAGTTTTGTGATTGCTGTTCAATAGATGTCTTTACACACCACTTTTCCTTCAAAAACTGGCTGAACAGTGCCGTTTGACTACGGATGGTAAAAGCATCAGAATGTGGCACCTTGACACGAAGCAAACATGGCATTTCTTTAAATTATAAATACAGTTCCGAAGTATCGTCGGGACTCCGGCACTATTTTCCTGTGTTATTTTCTTCTTCCTCCTCCATACAAATACCCATGCCTAAGGCGGGACTTTAGCGAGCGCTGCCATAACCAGCGTTTTGCTAAGGATATAGTCCTGAAAGGCTATTAATGATAATAACTCCATGACACGACAGCTAACAAGGAACCTTAGTCTTCCGTCCAGCCCCATCATCGAAGGGGTGCAGTATTGGAGGGTGAGTCGTGGACAGCGCCTCAAACAGCTCATGACCTGGAGCCGCTACTTTTCCATCAAGTGGCTCCTGAATTGGCCCCCTATGGACCTCAGGGGGCTGAGTGCACCCCGGTCCAAGTCTCCCACGCTAGTACTAGGAATCGAACCCAGGTCTCTCACCTGGCAAGCAGCTGCGCTACCACCGCGCTAAGGGGACGTCAAGCTATATTGCAAAATAGTTCGTAATATGATCTACTTGTAAAGCAACGTAAACTAGATTTTTAAAAAGTTTTAAAACAGTGAATAGAGTATGCCGTTTGTTTTGTATGGTCTTAATGTTTATAAACCCACCCCATATTCACAGACAATGTCAACACGCGAGCGAAGCTGTGGGTTTTGATAGTATGTTTATCGTCTCATATTACCGTTTTTGGCTTTTAGTTGCTGTCTGCAGAATGCTCTTTGGCATAAAGTTACAGCATGTAATTTAAAAGCGGGACGAAGCAGTGTTCATGAATATACTTGGAGTTGTTTTGAAGGTTGCTTCTATTTTATGCACGTTGTGTGTTGTGCATGAATAACGTGTGAATTTCAAATGCGAAGCGAAATGAATGTCCGTGTTGCACTGAGTTTATACATAGTAGAGGTGATTTTTCTCGTGATAAAGTGCACCATTACTGTGTTGATGTGACACGTTTACTCGCAGTGACGTGCCAGCGTTTGGGGATATTTGCTTTTGTTTAGGAATATCACAGAAAATATAAAATCAAGGCATGATTAGTGTGGTTCTCTGGAAAAGCAGAAAGCTACGACAACTCTAATTTGAAACCCCTTTTTGTGATAGTTGTTTCAGATGCATTCTGCCCCTTCGTTTAACTGGGGAGTATTTAATTTTTCTTTTACTGGGGTGAATTAATAATCACAATCCAACGAGCTGCACTTGCATCCTGATGTGTCTGTTTGGAGTTGTAATAACATTTATTTGCATTCAAAAAGCATTGAACTATCAATAGTATTCTATTCTGTTTCCCAATAATTTGACCAATATCCTCTTTTAAATTTCATTAATTAGACATATTATTTCAACATGAATAGGAGCATGAATATGTTTAGAAATTAATCCAATTCTTTCCATTCCTCTGCTCAGTGTTTCAAATAGAACAGAAAAATTTTTTTTCTTATATAGTGTTTAACGCTCGCATATGGCACTTCAGGCGATGGTGCATGGATTGTAGATGGGAGCACCAGTGGAATGCGATGGCGGGGGAAACCGAAGAACCCAGAGAAAAAACAATTCCCTGCGCAGCTTTACCGCTCACATGTGGTCACAAATGAGTAATCTAAACACTCGACCACGGCGTGGCTACAGAAACAGAGTTATTTCTGTATTTATCGCTGAGGATTATTTTTAATTTTTCTACTTAGTACATGGGTAGATAAGGTATTACATTCCACCCAAAATTTTGATACTGGCATTTGTTTAATTTATTTAAACGTGCTTCTGTCTATGTTTCTAAATCACTCTGCTAAACCTCACTCGAGGTCGGTTGATAGAAATTAAAAATTAAGAAAACAAACAGGCCCATATTAGCGCCGCCGGTATACCGGAATTTCGTACCGCAGGAGGTATTTTTACATCTACGCTTAAGATCAGAAGGTCAGCTCCTAACCAACTGAGCTATTCCGACCATTGCTGTAAATCATTATCATATATTTTAAATTACCATACGATTTTTAGAATGTTGTATAATGCAAAATAAATTGTTATAAGAAATTAAGTAATAAATCTTCGGTGCTTAAATATTTTGGAAATAGTTGTGAGCAAACATTCCTGTAGTTAAAAATGTAAATATTTCACACCTCTTATTTTGGTTTGAAAGCAACACAGGAATGCTTATTCCACGGTCAAGTCACGTATGTTGCTTATGCCATTACGATTAATAATACCACAGGAACGAGAAGCGTGACAGTCCAATAACATATTATTTAAATAATTCAAAACAAAGCCGAAGTGCAGAAATATATACCAATTAAGTACCTTAAAGGCTAAAGAAATGTTTAAGATTATGTAAAAAGTTCTGATGTGTTCCGTTCACATGCGTATCTTTACATGTCTGTAAAAAGAATACTTAAAAAGCTTATTGTTCCTTCTACTTCATGCTAATCGAGATAAACATTAGTAGAGACAGTCTTATTATTTAGTTCATTGTAAGTAGAAGCGAAAACACTAGGTTAAGGCGATAGTCCAATATTTTAAAATCTGTTTGCTATATGACTCAAATATACATGGTCAGGAGTTCACAAATTCCCGTATGAGAAATGTTTAAGAATTTTAAAATTAAAACTAATAACAAGGAATGTCTCCGAAATAGTTAACTTCACAAGCAAATATTGTAAATGACATTCCTTGTGTCCTTTAACGAGTTCTATATTTTTTGTATAGTGTTTTTTTTTCTCTATCTCTTAGAGTGTACCACTCATGCAAAAGTATTTCAGAATGAAGAGAATTTCAGAGACTATTCCCAGAAAATTCGAGATATGCCTACATTTTGTTTGCCATATAAGAGAATTTAATATACGGTATTTTAATCCAAACATTTAGTCATTTTTGAGACATTAAGACTTTTCATATCGTATCTTTAGAAGAAGCTGAACTTAAATATCAAGTCCAGTATTTAATCCACTTTTCGTTTTTAAATGATTGTGTTCACAGACACATGGAAACACACACATACACACGCTGACTTTTTATGGATTCAAAGAACCCTATAACTTATATTTTCAGTAAAATCTTAGTATTAAAGTTTTGGCTGCAATGCAATACGTTTTTGTAATTATGCAAACAGATCAGGTATCTCATTCTTAAATGGTAATTTTATAATTTATCAAATACTAAATGACATTAAAGTCCTTGGTGCTGCTGAAATTATCCTAGCACTTTGTTATTAGTTGAGTGATAATATTCATTTAGTGTTTTATATCAGTGTACTCCTCAGTATTGAGAAAAAATATCGTAACTTTTGGGCTGAGCAACTTTAATGAAAGTACTTCTCCCACCAAAATCAATCACAATTTTCTGTCCAAGATCAGGTCTTCATTAGTAACTCAACACTTGCTTCGTTCTTCAGTGTTTGTTGCTTTCCTCTTCGTCTCAAGTATGAACCAATTACTTATCATTTGGTAGCTTCGTTTGCTCGTAGCTTCAGCTTCTCATCATCTATCCCAGCCAATTTATTTTATTCCTTTGTATCGCTTTCCCCCATTGTTTTTTCTTACTTCTTTGCTTCCTTCTGTCATCACTCTTACTAAAAGTCTCTATTCTTATTTTTTTTTGTTTATTTCATACACTTCGTTGTTTTTTGTAACCATGTATAAGGAACTTCAGTAATTTTCTCATTTTATCAAGTCCAAACGCCACATTTCAAACAAAGCCCAACTAATCTCTTTCTTATTTCTTCAAAAGATGATTATTTTTAAAATTAAATCTTCCTTTGCCACTGTCATCCTATGCTTGAATCCTTGAAAACAGCTCATATTATCTAATAAGGTGTATCAAAGTATGCATTTGAATCCAAAATGGATGTCCATTTGTTACCTGCTCTTATCGAATACGCAAATGTATATTTTTTTAATTTCTCAATGTAAAGATAGATTTTTTTTGTATTCTATTTAATTTCCTCATTTTGCAATTTAACTTCATCATCACATTACTTACGACTTTCTCTTACTCTGGTTCCAGTTATTTTATTCCTTTATTGTTTTTTCTTACTTCATTACTAAATGTCTCTATTATTATTTTCTGTTTATTTAAACACTTCGTGCTTTTCTGTAAACATATTTAAGATACTTCATTTTCTCTTTTTTATCACCAAACCTAGTGCCACGTGCCAAACAAAGCACAACTGATCTCTCTCTTATTTATTCAAATGTCCAAATATGATAATTATTTTTAAAATTAAATCTTCTCTAAAGTAGATGTTTATTTCATACCTGCTTCTTATCGAATGTGCAAATATATAATTTTTCAATAGGTTTTATACTTTCTCTACACATAATGTATACATAATAGTGTATAGAGCATCCAAAAATTCGATACCGAGATTTCACCGAAAATACATGTTTTTGGTCCCCCTGAATAAAAAAAATATTTTTGGAAAAAGGTCAGTGTGTGTGTGCGTGTGTGTGTATGTGTGTATGTGTGTCTGTGGACAGCACATCTCAAAAACGAAAATACCAAACTTGGTATTTAAGTTTGGTATCTTCCAAGGATGCGACACGAAGATTTTCAAGAAAATCTCCCCACCCCAACTACCCTTTACATGTTACTTTTTTCGAAAATTTTGATTTTCTCAAAAATGCTTCAAACAATTTTGATTAAAATATCGAATATTAAAGAAATTTACCTGACAAATAATATGTACATCTTGAATTTTCTGGGAATAGCCTCTGAAGACTACTTAATTCTGGATGAATTTTACATAACTGCTAAACCATAAGAAATGGACAAAATCTTACCACACAAAAATGTAGATCACATTAAAACACACAATTTATGTCATATAAATTTTTTTTCCGGGAGTTGATTGCTTTAGAGATATTCCTTGTTTTTGGTTTCAGCTTTGAAAAAATTGTACGTTTGTCATACAGATATTTGTCAACTCGCGTCGTTACAAACAAAGGAACTTAAGTCATCTAGTAACCAGCTTTTGACTTCACATTAACCTATGTTACTTTCACCTTTAGCTTCTACTTACAAGGAAGCAAGTAATAGCAATATTTCTGCTATTATTTTCTCGATTAGCATGAAGCAAATAGAAGAATTAGCTTATTAACAATAATTTGTTACACAGAAGTAGAGAAAGTAATGTGAATGGAACACATCAGATTTTTTTCTGTATTTAATTTAATTTCCTCATTTTGCAATTTAGTTTCAATATCATATTAAGACGTTTTCTTCCTCTGGTTCTATTCCCTATTATCACAAAATAATATTTGCTACACTCTTTCCCCTTTTATATCTTCACGAAATCATTTTTCACAAAAATTCTCACCTAAATGTTAAACAGAGTGTGAAAAGTAGTCTTCTTGTCATATCCTACTTTAATTGCCTGTTATGTATCTTTACTTTGTTGAGTTGAATTACTTGACACAAATACGCATGGCGTTTCTAGCCCACGTCATGTTTCTTCATAATCTCGATATGCTTCTTCCAATCCATTCCCTCAAATGTGTAAAATTACCTTGATCAATCAATCTTTAATTTCGTACGTCATAGACTTAATTATTTCAATCTTGTGTCACACCGCTACCCTAAAAATGCTTTTGATTTTTCTAACATGTATGTACAATAACGTGGTAGATAATAATGTCATCCAAAATTTCTATACCGAGATTTTCCTGAAAATAAGTATTTTAGGGTCATCTGAATCCATAAAACAGCATTTTTAGAATTACATGCTAGTTCACACGCGCGCGTGCGTGTATAGGCGTATAGATAGATAGCATGGCTTAAAAAGGAAAAGCCCGTTAAACAACAAATTTCGTTAATTCAAAATCTTCTCGAGCTTCTAATCAGGTAAAAACTTGGCTTGACACCAACTTCTTCGAAATGTTTGTATCAAGCCAAGTTTTTATCTAGTTAGAAGCCCGAGAATATTTTGAATTAATACGTCGCCAAGAAAGCGTTAGTTCTTATTTTAACAAATTTGGTATTTATGTTTATTATCTTCCGACGATGCGACACGAATTTTGAGATGATTCCCGCCATCCCAAACTACGCTTTATATGGAAAAAGTTTTGAAATTTTTGTTTTAGCTTTAACAATTTTGATTAAAACACAATATATTAAATATATTTACATGAAAAATAAAATGCATGTGTTGAATGTTCTGTGAATAACTTTGAAGATGTCTTTATTCAGGATGAATTTTGTATAGTTGGTAAACCGTAAGAGCTAGAGACAGCTCTCGTAAAAATAAACACTTTATGTCGTACACACTTTTTGTAGAGTTGACTTTTTCCAAAATACCCCTTATTGGTTGCAATTTTAAGCCTCACAACTTTTCTTAAGCGAGAAGACACCTTTCGGTTCAGTCCTTTTGTTTTACTCTAGGCAATGCAAAAGAAAACCAAATTGTCATTGTTTCAGATGTCCAACTTGAATAGTACTCTGAGAACTGAGTGCTTGAAGTAAATATTGTGCAGTTGTTTTTGTGAAACGAAGTGAAAATGTTAACTATTGAAGAGAGAACATTGTAAAACGTAAATTTCTTGAACGTTTTTCACATTCGCTATTTCCTCAGCGCGAAACATGACAGATTTATTACTAAATTCCGTGAAACCGGGTCCGCACATCATGCTCCGAAAAGCAGTAGACCTAAAATTTTAACTGAAGCGAAATTTCAGATGTAATGTAAAGAAGCTCCTCTAAATGAATGCGGAAATCAGCACAGGAAATAACTATTTTTGTGCAGACATAACATAGAGCTGTTAGTAAGGAAATGAAACTGCGTCCCTATAAAGGTAAGGTGCCTCAAAAACGAAATGAACTAACGAAAGAAATCACAAATTATGTAAACACGATTACGCGGGAAAACCTACACGGTGTCCGAAACAAGAACAAAACAGTCGACGAGGCAATTCTTGGCACCATGTAGTATCGTGGGTAGGTTGTGGCGATATATCACATCGACAAAAAAGAAAAGAGTTAATAATAATAATTTAGCAATTGATAAAAAACTAACATCCAAATTAATTTAAATCCGTAATTAATTGAAATTTAATTTAATTTAAAAAAAATAAAAGTGCCTCGCTTTGGTGCTTCGTGGTGCAGGGGATCGTGGGTTCCAGTCCCGCCTTGGGCATAGGTGTTTGTGTGTTGTGTGTGTGTGTATTGGAAGAAAACATCAAAACGGTAATCAAATAGAAAACAAAGTAAATGTTAGGAAAATGCAAAAAGCGAGAAAAGGGTATACAGAAAAAAAAAAATTAAAACATTAAAGAGAGGTCATGAGTAGAGCTCGGTTCGGGGTCACGAAAATGTCGGATTGAAATTCGGTGCACACAGAGTATAACTAAGACGTGATAGAGTAAACGTGGTCTCTACAACCCGTTTTGAAACGTGTATCAAGCCAAGCATTGCTCACTGCCAGCATTTGTTCAGTTGCTACTAATAAACAAACCAGTGAACACTGAAAAACAGCGCAGATTGAAAAATGTCGAAAATACGAAAAGGTAGGCGTTTGACACTGAACAAACTTGTGGATGATTCAAACATATTTTGAGTGGCAAGAGGAGAACTTTTCTTTCGATTCAGTGAAGATGTATCTTGTAATTCGCCACAATGAATTCTGATTTATGATCATTGTCTTTACAAAGCTCTGCACATTATTATCCTGAAATGTTGCTTTCTCTAACCCGCATATACAATGTACATAATGGATAGGGAAGGTATTGTATTCCACCCAAAAATTCGATTTCGAGATTTCAACGAAAATATATATTTTATATCCCCTGAGTACGAAAAAAAAATTAAATACAAGATCCGCATGTGTGTCTGTAGACAGCATAGCTCAAAAACGAAAAGATCGTTAAATACCAAACTCCGTATTTAGGTTCGGTATCTTCCAAGGATGTGACAAGAAGATTTTCAAGAAAATCCCCCACCACAAACTACGCTTTACATTGAAAATTTTTCGAAACTTTGATTTTATAAAAAATTACTTACAATTTTTATTAAAATTCCTTATAATAGAGATGTATATCTTGAATTTTTTTGGAAATAGCTGCTGAAGACCTCATTCTGGATGAATTTTGCTTAACTGATAAGCCGTAAGAGTCAGAAAAAAAACTGACTGTACAAAAATGTAGATCTCATCAAAATACACAACTTATATCCTTTGCGTTTTTGTTGTGGAGATAAGTTTCCGAGATATTCCTTGATATTCGTTTCAGTTGTAAAGTACTTACTGTGACTGTTTTTATTTTGTTCTACTCCTGGGTAAACAAAGAAGCGATTTGCCATGGCAATCGCATAACGATAAAGTTTAAAACATTTGACTAACACTTTGGCATAGCGCCTTCCTTAAGTTCTCTTCTAGTTATAAGAAGTTCAGTAATAAGAACATTCTGCTAATGTTCATCTCGATAAGCATGGTGTAGAAACAAGAATAATCTTTTGTAAGAAGTTTGTTTGTAGAGCAGCTAGAGAAAGACATGTGTAGGTAACACATCAGATTTGTTGTATTAAGCTTTATACTTTTATTTGTAAATTTATAAGACGTAAATTCAAAATCTTCTCGGGCTTCTAGCCAGGTAATAACTTGGCTTGACACCAACGTTTCGAAGAAGTGCATCTTCCTCGTCTTCAGGGTGAACTGATCAGTTCACCCTGAAGACGAGGAAGATGCACTTCTTCGAAACGTTGGTGTCAAGCCAAGTTATTACCTGGCTAGAAGCCCGAGAAGATTTTGAATTAACACGTCGCCAGGAAAGCTATAGTTCTTATTTTATAAGACGTGTTTATTTTGTAATTATATTATGAAATAATTGTTTTATTGTGTTACTTTATGAATTAGAACGATACATGTAATATTAATACATATGTAAGCCCTCCCCACTACCCTTTCTTTATACCACTGACTGCTCTGTGTGTCCATAACTGTGTGCGCTTAGGAACTTAAAACTGAACTCAAGTCATGATTGAACGTGCTTGCGCATTCACCTCGCTGTGGAGACACATTTGAGATACCCGTTATAATAAAGTACCTATTTATGTAATCTTCATTAACTTTCTCAGTTTAACGAAATATATTCGGGACCGTGGGCCGCCACTTGGACCACGCTGATATCGACTAATGACGTAAGAACCGGCGCTCTTGATATGCGGGAGCACACATCACGCATGGGGCTTGGAATGCGGAGTATCATGACGTAGTGTGAAGCCATTGGTTTCCACTGTGAGCCGAGATAATATGCATGTCGCTAGGTTTGTTTAATGCCATCCATTGTGTCCCCCGCCAGGATGTCAACGCATTCTGATAAACACGTGTCGGTATAATGCAACCGACTAGGGACCGGGAGATCCGCGGTTCAAATCCCGGCTATGGCACTGTACTATGTACATAGGGTATATAGAAGATATTGTATTGCACCCAAAAATTCGATACCGAGATTTCACCGGAAATACATGCTTTGAGATCTCCTGAATCCAAAAAAAGCATTTTTAGAAAAACGTCCCTGTGTGTGTCTGTGGGCAGCATAGCTCAAAAACGAAAAGTCCGTTAAAAAGCAAACTTGACATTTAGGTTTGGTATCTTCCAAAGATACGACATGAAGATTTTCAAGAAAATCCCTCCATTCTCAACTACCCTTTATGGAAATTTTGATTTTCAAAGAAATGGCTCTAACGATTTTGATTAAAATATCGTATATTAAAGATATTTACCTGACAAATAAAATGTATATCTTGAATTTTCTGGGAATAGCCTCTGAAGATTACTTTATTCTGGAGGAATTTTGCATAACTACTAAACCGTAATATATGGACAAAAACTTAACACACAAAAAATTTAGAGCACTTTAAAACACACAATTTATGTTATATACATTTTTTTGGGGGAGTTGATCGTTTTTGACATATTCCTTGTTTTTGGTTTCAGCTTTAAAAAACTTATACTTTTCTCATACAGGAATTTGTCAACTCCTGCCCATACAAACAAAGGAACTTCAGTCACATAGCAACCAGCTTTTGACTATCACTTTAATCTATGGTAGTCCCTTATTTCGTTTCTACTTACAATAAAGCAAGAAATAAGACTATTTCTGTTAATTTTTCTGGATTAGCATGATATACATAAAAGAATAAGCTTATTAACAATAATTGTTACAGACATAGAGAAAGTCATGTGAATGGAACACATCAGATTTTTTTACTTTGTCTATACGAACTATGTACCTAGGGTATAGAGAAGTTATTGCTTTGCACCCAAAAATTCGATACCGAGATTCCACCGGAAATACATGTTTTGAGACTCCCCGAGTATAAAAAAAAAGCATTTTTAGAAAAAAATGTCTGTGTGTGTCTGTCTGTCTGTGTGTCTGTCTGTGGGCAGCATAGCTCAAAAACGAAAAGACCGTTAAAGCCCAAATTTGGTATTTAAGTTTGGTATCTTCCAAGGATGCGACACGAAGATTTTCAAAAATTTACTGCACAGAAAATGTAGCTCACGATAAAACATACTATTTATGTCATATACATTTTTTCGTGGAGTTGATCATTTTTAAGATATTTCTGGTTTTTCGTTTTATCTTTGAAAAACTTATACTTTTCTCATACAGGAATTTCTTAACTCCTGTCCATATAAACAAAGGAACTTCAGTTACATAGCAACCAGCTTTTGGCTATCATTTTAATTTGTGTAACTCCCTCATTTCGCTTCTACTTACAAGGAAGCAAGTAATAAGACTATTTCCGCTAATTAGCATGAAATAAATAGAAGCATAAGCTTTTTAACTACAGTTTGTTGCAGAGATGTAGAGGAAGTCATGTGAAGGGCACATATCAGGTTTTTTAAATATTTGTGTTTATTAGAAAATGTATTCATACACACAGATTGGTACATATCTAACATTAATACAGGTCAAATAAATTATCAAATGTACACATAATATATCCACAATAATAGTTAATAACTTACATGTTCAAACGAACACAAAATTGAAATCTCAGATCAAATTTAAAGGGAATCTGGTTGTTGTCAGAATATTACATGGCTAAAACAAGGAGAAATTGAAATTACATGCTAGATTAATAATTGTGATGAAATACTAGAAAAGTCCAAATTTTGCAAATAAACCGAGCAAGAGTTGCCCAATACGTGAATCACTTTACTCCGCAATGCTGATGACTGACACTCAAATACAGGCACCACCAGATAATGTGCCCCAAAATATGCCCTAGGGAGGTTGAAAATCCTAAAGATGTCATCCTGCGCATGGGCCCAAGGAGTAGAGGACGGGCAGGTTTCGAAGCGATGCAGCAGGGTATCTGGTCGCCCGCATAGATCACAGTCCAGTGTAGACTACGTACCAATATGGTACAGCCGTTCATTGGCGAGGATGGTGTTGGTCACTACTTGATACCATCTGCTGCGTTGTAGAGTAGTGGGAACTGGGTGGTGCAAATTGCGCCGCTTTCGGCGCCAATTATACAGCGGGGCTTGCAGCACCGTCCTTGGAGTCGGAAATCCAACTCCTGTCCTATACAGGACTTGTGTGAAAAAAAAATTAAATGAACTCTAAATGACCTAATGAATGTCCAAACTATGAATCCGCCATTGAGGTACGAGTATGACGTCTCAAAATAATTTAAGACCACCTTGTGGTTTACCAGGAAGCATGCGAATCAGTTGAGGAATTTAATGTCAGGCTGACATTTTGCCATGGCAGATCAGTGGTGAGAACAACCGGCCAGAGACCGGGAGATGCGTGGTTTAAATCCCGGCTCTGGCATTGCGTTTTTCACACTGACTCTGCTTATCCAATTCCTCTCCTACACACGGCGTGTGAAAAGACAAATTAATTCTGCTAATGTTTCTCAATTAACATGATGTAGATAACGTATTAATCTTTTGTACCTAAGGAAAGCTTGTTTGAGGTATATTTAGAGAAAGTCGTGTGAATGGAACACATAAGATATTATATTCAACCCAAAAATTCGATGTTGAAATTTCAGCGGAAATATATGTCTTGAAGTCCCCTGATTCCGAAAAAAGCATTTCATAAAAAGGTCCAGTGTGTGTGTGTGTGCGCGCGCGCGCGCGCTTTTGAGAGCATAGCTCAAAAACGAAAAAACCGTTAAATACCGAACGTGGTATTTATGTTTAGTATCTTTCATGGCTGCTGATCGTTTGCATGGTCAATTTTTTTTTAAAATTTTGTTTTTTCAACAATGGCTCTAACGAGTTTCATAAAAGTAACGTATGTTAAAGGTATTTATATCACAATGATTTTTTTTTTAATTTTCTGGGAATAGCCTCCAAAGATGGGGCTTATTCTGGATGAGGTTTGCTGCAGTTTGGCTGACGGTTAAGTCGTGAGAGATATACAAAAGCTTACTCCACAAAAATGTATATCGGTGAAACACATAATTTATGTCATATATGTTTTTCTTCTACATTTGACCAATTTTGAGATATTCCTTGTTATTGATTTCATTTTAAGTCATCTTTACGTTTCTCAAACGGGAAAATGCAAAGTGAACCGAATCTCAATTGTTTCCCATAGTGACCAGCTTTTAAAAGATTTGAATATCAGTTTAGCATAATCTAGTCCCTTATTTCATTTCTATTTACAAGGAGGCATGTACTAACGCCAATTCTGCTAATGATTATCACAATTAGCTTGATGGAGATGAATGAATAATTTTTGTAAGAATCGTTTTAAGAATAGTTTCTATTTGGAACAGCTAGAGAAAGTTATACAGGCTGTTTCAAAACGACACCAAACGAAGATATGGACTTTGTTGGTCTTACCGTAAGTGATATGTGAATATAATTTTCAGCTCTAAATTCTGCACACACAAAACTGCCGTAAAATCACCATGGATTAGGCAATGCATAGGCCTGGCCCACTCCAAGAGAGATGCCGGTTGGTAGCGAAGTTCCCAGTCGCGTGGTGTGAGGGTGGTTTGATAGATACGCCGGCGCGGCACAGGTCACCTTAGTAATGGAAAACGTAGCATGTTATGTGTTTCGTATAACACATTCTGATGTTGTTTACGTAACGTATGACAGCCGTTGTTCCTTCGCTGCCTAATCCCAAATGTGTGCTATTTTTAAACGCACATAAAACTTTAAATAGAAGAGTTTGAAAGTTGCCACATCAAGTTTCGGACAAGTAAAGTGTAAGCTATTCGACCGCTACCGTCATTTTGAAACGGGCTGTATAAATGACTTTTTTTTTAATTTCAGGACACTTTGTAGTTGTGTGAAAACTCGGTATCTATCTGTTGTGTGGAATACAATACTTCTTTTACCTACTATAGGAAACCATAATGATGAAGTATTCATACAATCTCAGTTTCAGGAAATACATTGGGGGCCTCGGGCCGCCATTTGGACCACACTAATGACGTAAGAACCGGCGCTCTTGACATGCGGGAGCACACATCACGCATGGGGCTTGGAATGCGGAGTGTCATGACGTAGTGTGAAGCCATTGGTTTCCACTGTGAGCCGAGATAATATGCATGTCGCTAGGTTTGTTTAGTGCCATCCATTGTGTCGCCCGCCAGGATGTCAAGTGGGAATACAAAACGCATTCTGACAAACAATTGTCGGTATAACGCAACTCACTGCATTGAATAAATTATCGGTCAGTGCTATATGGTCCAAGTTAATTATGGGTTATTTTGCAGCAAGATTTAGAATGGCATAATTTACTAGCATATTGCGTAAGTGGTTCTTTGTCCCTTGGAGAGTGCGACTGTGCCTTATTGTTGGATCGACCTCCCTCCATTAGCGTATTGTTAACTCTATCACCCATTCAATATTTTATGCACCTGCTCACAATTCAATGTAACAGTCCATGATCCGCATCTCCGCTCGTTATTCCGTCTACTGATAAGGCTGGAAATGCAATACCTATGTGACTTTTTCTGACCATCAGTGCCTCTCAGAGCCACGTTAAAACACTGGCCTCTCACCCAGACCTCCCGGTTCGATACCAAGCGACCGTATGTGAGATTTGCGTGGACAAAGTGGCGCAGGTGCAGGTTTTTTCCAGGTTTTCCGGTTTTCCCCGCCATCGCATTCCATCGGTGCTTTATCTTCATTCCAGTGTCCTCGCCTGCGGTGCCACCAGAAGTAAAAGAGGGCGTTATACACTACTACCCCAAAAATATCTGATGTGTTCCATTCACAGGACTTTCTCTACATGTCTGCAACAAATTGTAGTTGAAAAGCTTATGATTCTATTTATTTCATGCTAATTAGCAGAAATAGTCTTACTTCTTGTTTCCTTGTAAGTAGAAGCGAAAAGAAGGAGTTCCATAGGTTAAAATGATAGCCAAAAGCTGGTTTTATATAACTGAAGTTCCCTTGTTTATATGGACAGGAGTTAAGAAATTCCTGTATGAGAAAAGTATAAGTTTTTCCAAGCTAAAACAAAAAACCAAGAATATCTTAAAAATGACTAACTCCACGAAAAAAATGTATATGACATAAATTGTGTGTTTTATCGTGAGCTACATTTTCTGTGCAGTAAGTTTTTCTCCATCTCTTACGGTTTAGCGGTTATGCCCAATTCCGTAAATTTCATCCAGAATAAAGTAGTCTTCAGGGGCTATTCCCAAAAAATTCAAGATATGCATTTTATTTGTAAGGTAAGTATCTTTAATATACGATATTTTAATCAAAATATTTAGAGTCATTTTTAAGAAAATCAAAATTTTCAAAAATGTTTCCATGTAAAGGGTATTTTGGAGTGAGGGGATTTTCTTGAAAATCGTCGTGTCACATCCTTGGAAGACACCAAACTTAAATACCAAGTTTGGGCTTTAACGGTCTTTTCGTTTTTGAGCTATGCTGCCCACAGACTCACACACGGAGATTATTCTAAAAAGCTGATGTGTTACATTCACATGACTTTCTCTACATCTGTGCAACAAATTAAGTTTATGCTTCTATTTACTTCATGGCAATCGAGGAAAAAACTATCAGAAATAATTATATTACTTGCGTCCTTGTAAGTAGAAGCGAAATAAGGGAGTGCCATAGGTTAAAGTGATAGTTAAAAGCTGGTTGCTATGGACTGAAGTTACTTGGCTATATGGACAGGAGTTGACAAAGTACTGTGTGAGAAAAGTATAGTTTTTCACAGCTGAAACCAAAAATAAGAAATATCTAAAAATTTGGTGGAGTGAAATACCTTCCCTATACACTATGTACATAGTGCATATAGACAAAGTAAAAGGGTCCGTGTGTTTGTGTGTGTGTGTCTGTGGACAACATAGCTCATATTTAGATCTATAGTTGTAATTGATATTTTATTAACTTGAATGTCTAGATAAAACAAATCGTAAACTTTTTTTACGTCGCTGAAGGAGAATCTGAGTTGGTTTCAGAAGAACGTAATGAGTGGGACACAGTACATAAGAATGAGACAGGGTACATACGAGGGGCGGCTGATAAGTCCCGGGTCTCACACAAATATGGCGCCACTAGGTCAGTTAGATGGTAGCATCGTATAGTTTAACTCTAGACTAGCTTGTATCCATAGTTACAGGTCAATAGCTTGTTTAGTTTTTGAATGACAGCATTTTAAACAAGATAACTTTAAAAGTTTTCATGAAAATGGAGGAAAAACGAGCAGTGATTAATAACTTCCATTTGAAAGCCTTAACGCCTAAATAAATCAAGAAGGGAATGGACAGTACATTGAAAGACTGTGCCCTTTCATGTTCAATGATTAAAAGGTTGCAGAGTTTAAAATGGGACGTATGAACACTAATGTTGAACCTCGCTCTGGACGCCGTGTAGAAGTGCAACTCCAGAGATTATTGAAAAACTTAATCGTTTAGTACTGGAAGACCGCAAATTAAAGTTGTTTGAGATAGCAGAGGCTGTAAACATACCAAAAGAACGTGCAAGTAATATTTTAAGTAATGTTTTGGACTTTCACAAGGTCTTTGCAAGAAGGGTGCCGCGTTTTATAACACATGATCAAAAGTTGCAAAGAGAAACTGTTTGTGTTAAGAATGTGGAGATCTACCGTAAATATCCCAGATAATTTTTGAGATGTCTTATTACCATGGATGAAACTTGGATACATCACTACATTCCAGAAAGTAAATCACAGTCAAAACAGGGAATTGCGCCAGATGAACAACTCCAAAAAAAGGCAAAGTCAATTTTCTCAGCTATCGCAGTTATGGCGATTGTTTTCTGGGATGCACAGGGAATTATTTTTATTGAGTACTTTGAAAAGGGTGAAAGTATCATTGGCGACTACTACGCAAGCTTACTGCAACGTTTGAGCAATGAGATGAAAAGAAAGTATCTCAATTGGCCAAAAAAAGGTATTGTTTCATCACAACAATGCTCCGGCGCATCGTTCAGTCATTACAATGGGAAAAAATGTGTGAATTAAAGTTGAAATTGCTTGAACATCCACGCTATTCGCCAGATCTAGCAGCCAGTGACTACCACCTGAACCCAAACCTTAAAAAATGTCTTGGAGGACGAAGATATCACAGCAACGAGGAGGTCATTGATGCGGTAAACAGCTATTTTGAGGACCTTGATAAATCGCACTACAGAGAGGATTTAATTAAATTAGAACATCATTATGACAAATGTATTAGCCTTTCTGGAGATTATTTGAGAAATAAAGCAAACAAAATATTAAATGTTGTTTTCATTGAGAGGCACGGGACTTATCAGCCGACCCTAGTAAAAGCGAGGGTTTCCTTATTCATAAGTCACAACACTGTATTATAGTTAGCATAAATGTGGAGTTAAACTTTATTAGTATATATTAGTTTCGTCATTGTTAGCCTTAGAAATTGCTGTTTTGACATAGAATAAAATATAGAAAGAGGTGGAAAGCATTAGAAGTAAAGGAAAGAAAGAGATTCGGAAGAAGCAGGAATGTTACTTTGTGACTTTCTCTTGAATGTAATTCATTACCTATACCAGCGTATACCCGTCACAATATGGATGCGCTGTCATTACTGTTATTATGCCAACGACATCTTGGTTTCCCACGCTGTTAACTATATGTGCCATCCTTTCCACACTACCTTAAGGGTGCTCTGACTTCGTCCTTTTCGCAATACCAACTATTTATGCTTCACTGCGCTTTTCAGATGCCAATGCATTATTAGACATTGACAATGGGAAAAATCCTGTTGACACTTCCACTGACCTCATTACCTTTCCATCAAATCTTTGTCACTTCTCGTCAAAAGAAGAATTAATATCGAAAGTGTTTCCAAATATTGGTGAAAATTACAAAAACTATGCTTGGTTGAGCGAACGAGCCATTTTAGCCGCAACTTGTAGATGTAGACCAGTCGAATGTAAAAATTCAGGGTAAAATTTTTGAACAAATGCATTTATTTAAGTCGATCAATTCCATTACCAATCCAAATGAAGTCGTCAATTATTTAACTAAATTCATTGGATTTGTTAGGATTCCCGCCACACAATTTACAGCTCAAGGTTGACTCGGTTATAATTATACTACACAATATCAATCAGTCGAAATTATGCAGCGGAACAAAATTCACTGTTAAAAAAAGTATGAAAATGTTGCTTTAAGTTACTATAATATAGGAAAGTTCAAAGGCGAGGATATACTTATTCCAAGAATACCGCTAATGTCAACCGACTTTCAACGCCTTGCATTCGCAATGACAATAAATCCCAACATCAATCGTTAGAAGTGTGTGTAATATACCTTGAATTGTTTTTTTTTTTTCATGTTGCATGCTCGAGAGTCGGCAAACTATCGGCGCTATTCTTTACTCTACGGAAGGAAAATTGTACATTACAAGGCATTACAATAAAGTGTTTGTCAACTTATTTGATTGTAATTTTATTTCATTGCATGGTCGCACTGTAAACGGAAGATTTTGTCCGCGTTTTCTTCATTAGGTACATCAGCCGGGGCGGGTGTGTATATATTATATAATGCTAACTTTATGGTTGAATGTGATTTTAATTTGATAGGGAGTCAGACTGAAAAATGCAATGTGCCATAGCCGGGATATGAGCAACGGATCTCCCGATCTCTAGACGACAGCTATACCACTGAGCTACCAGTCAGCTTGCCGGCATGGCACTAAATTCCTCAACTACTCGCATGTTTCCCGGTAATCCACAAGGTGATGTTAAAATTATTTTCTGATGAGCATCTCAATGATGACTTAAAGTGTCGTACTACTTTATGTCCCAGCATTCATAGTATAGCCAACTATTATGGTCAATTAGTATTAATGTAGTTTTTTTTTTTTGTTTTTTGTTTGTTTTTTTTTTGTTTTTTTCCACACAAGCCGCGTCTAGGAAAGGAGTTGGATAGGTAGTCTCAGACTGAAAAATGCAACGCCATAGTCGGGATTTGTACCACGAATCTCCCGGTCTCTAGCCGAATGCTCTGCCATTGAACTACCATGCCCACATGCCGGCACAGCATTAAATTTCTCCACTAGTTTGTTTCCCCACAAACCACAAAGTGATCAAAATTATTTTGAGATGCCATATCTCAGTGACTAACTATCCAACTTTTGCCCTACGATTTTTAATTATCTCTCATGCTTTTGTGTTTTGTTTTTTTTCACTTGGCTGTTGTTACTTTGCAATAACCAAAGGTATACCTTTAATACCTGTAGAAAAATCTTGTTTAAATATCCAAGGACAGAAAAGCATGTACGGCCATAAAGCCCATGCAATTGTTGTATATTTAAAGTGTATAGGTACGGAAATGTTTGTCAATAATAAAACCTACTACTATTTATTTGTATAAGTAATGTTCTGAGATTACCTATATTCATATGAATTTTTTTGGGAGGAAGGGCCTTTGTTTAATTTACCCCTCATCAATCAAATACATAGCTTCATTTTTAAAAAGTTACTGCATATTATTCCTGTGACAGCTTATCACTTTCTCTTCAATGTATATTAAGGAGGATAGTATCTATTCTACAAAATCTATTTTTATAGCATTACCACACAAAAAATGTAGATCACGATAAAACACACAATTTATGTCATACACATTTTTTCGTGAAGTTGATCGCTTTTGAGTTATTCCTTGTTATTTGTTTCAGCTTTAAAAAACATACTTTTCTTATATAGAAATTTGTCAACTCCTGTCCATACAAACAAAATAACTTCAGTCACATTGCAACCAGCTTTTGACTAATACTTTAGCTTTTGCTACTATCTTATTTCGTTTCTACTTGCATTTCTGCTAATTTTTTTTCTCGATTAGCATGAAGTAAAAAGAAGCATAAGCGCTTTAACAATAATTTGTTGCAGAGATGTAGACAAAGTCATGTGAATGGAATACAATAGATGTTTTGGATTCAGGGCGACTCAAAACACGTATTTCCAGTGAAATCTCGATATCGAATTTTTGAGTGGAAATCAATACCTTCTCTATACATTACAATATAATACATGTAGATAAGTTAATACAATTGGGTTAGCAATAACATTCGGAGGCTTTGGACTTCGAGGGATTACTGGTAAAGTTTCAGAGATATTTCCAATGGAATTCTGGTAGTTGTTGTGGCTTCCGGATACCCTTGAAATACGCTGGCTCCGCTAAATCAATCTCGGCAATGTGATTGCCTTGCTGTCAAACCGTTGTATTAGTCACTGTGGGCAGATTGATATAAATACTTCATGTATTTCCATATTTATAAGATGCAGAGAATGGCCGAGGCAGAAAAAGGACGTTTCCCAATCCTGCTAGAAAAACAAAATCGACAGATAAAAAATTACATTATTTATGAAACGAGCAATATAAATTGCCACAGGAAAAGCTTTAGGTTCCGGTGCTTTAATAATGGAAAACCTCAAGCCTCGCGATTCGACGAGGGAAAAAACAAGCTGGAAAGATATTAGGAGGGGGATGCGAGGGAGGAAATAGCCTCGGTAACAAAGCAAACCTGCCGAGAATTCTCTTTCCGAACAAATCAGCCTGAAAGCCGCAAGTGGCAAGGTATAGTTTAGACGCGGGTTTTAAAAACGGCCCAGTAACAAAAACACACACAACGAGCCTAGTGAAGCCTCATTACCCCAAACGCAAAGACCAATGGAGCGGGGCATGCCCCCATTAATGGGGTTTCCTAAACGTGCGCAATCGAATCAAGGTACGGCATTAAATTAATTAAATCTGCTTCAACATTGCGGCGGCCCTTGTTTCTATATAACACGATGTTCTTCTGCACCATATTTTCCTCGAAGGCTTTATCGGCTGGCGAATGTTCGCAGCTTTAAGCGCAATTCGCAATGGA
The DNA here is from genome assembly GCA_030762935.1 of Hymenopus coronatus. Lineage (NCBI taxonomy): Eukaryota > Metazoa > Arthropoda > Insecta > Mantodea > Hymenopodidae > Hymenopus > Hymenopus coronatus. The sequence goes on from CM060895.1 coordinate 86,114,126, forward strand.
CATTAGGGTTAAACCGCTTTGTACAGTCGGGTGCAAATAAACATGCTGTTGCTTTTGGTTTCTTAGAGTGCTTTTCTTTATTTAATGTTGGCATAATGACCTTAGCAGTTGCGTTCCACAACTACCAATCTGCCAATCGTTTATTATTTTAAATAAATTTTAGGAAACGGAAACATTTTACACAATGGCTGAAAAACATTTAGTGGATGTGCCCCTCTTCTATTGGTTAGATGTCAAATGACTGGTACATAAATTCTGATCAATGAAGAGAAGTCGGTTCCCAGATGAAGAGTGAAGGAAATGGGATTATAAGAAACAAACACAAAGTCTAGTTATTGGATGAAATTGCCTTGTGAACATTGTCTTCCTTAATTATAAATGTCATTTGAAATAAACAAAGGACATCCAGTACTGTGCTATGAATCTCTAAGAAACTGGTGTAAGAAATACCCGAATGGTGTTACTGGTCAAGTTTAGTATTTGTTTAATCCCCTTCAACAAAACCTAAATCAAAATTATAGATAAGTAAATACAATAATAACCCTCAAAAATGAATAAATACATATGCATACATACAAACATACAAGCACACGAACTTCATTACGAATTTTTAAATTTAAACTCTAACTTTAAAAGTTTGTCGCCCTCTGTCGTGTAGTGGTGCCATTCTGTAATGCCCAAGGTTGCGGGTTCAATTTGGCGGATGGTCATGGATTTTTTCTGACATAAAAACCATCATGGCTTCCTTTGGAAAGAAAGTAAACCTTTGGCTCGAGTAACCTTTATTTGCAATTAAAAAATACCATACCTTCCAAGGCTAAATCACGCTTCACGTCTGCAAGTCATGATTTCGTCCTATAGGCGATAAGCTGATCACGAGTTATTTGTGCACATAGAGGTAAAACATAGATTCTTTATAAAGTAACCACTTTACAGGTGTTCCAATAAACGCGATATTACGTGTTGGAGCCTGAATTCATTCTATACCGTAGCCTTTTAAATTCGCGATAATTGAGGGGAAACTCAAAGTGATTAAATTTAACCGAAACTTCGTAATATAAAAGACAACTGTAACAACAGTGAATTTTTAAAAGCTAGTGACTGGAATTTGGCATATAAATAATCTAAAGCAAGTGTATTTAAGTTGGAAATTTGCAAATGTTGGATCATCCACTAGAATGCTTATTAGACTGCATAATTGAATTTTCTGCCCAATGCATCTTCTAGTATTTGGTTTAATTAGTTTGAATTTACATAGTTCCTATAATGTACATCTGGGTAGAATACTGGAATATTAGTAGGTATTCCTATAATACAAATATTTAACAACTTTCATTTTATTCTTCTCCATTTTATTTATATGAACTTGAATAGGCGTGTGAAATATATTCAAACTTAGCTCTCACATATACGTTATGGTAACAATTAAGTTTTTGGAATTTCTAAATATACGTTCAAGATTTTTAAATACATCTCTACATCTCTGTAACAAATAATTGTTAAAAAGCTTATTATTTTTTCTTTATCATACTAGTCCATATAAACAGTAGCATAAATTGTATTTATTATTTGGTCCCTTGTAAGCAGAAAGGTAAACAGGTAATATGTTCCATTAACTTGATGTCCTCTAGCTGTTCGGTAAACAAACCTTTTACTCGAAACATTAATCATGCTAATCAAAATAAATATATGCAAAATATAGTCTTATTACTAGTTTCCTTGTAAGTACAGGGGAAATAAGAAGATTCACTGGCTAAAGCGTCAATCTCGTCCTTTAAAAGCCGGTCGCTATGTGAAACAATTGAAATTCCAATCTCTTTGCTTGCCTAACAAACGAGAAACGAGAAAAAAAAGTGTTTTCCCGTTTGAGAAAATTTGTGACTTAATATTGAAAACAATAATACGGAATATCTCGAAAACGGTTAACGACAAAAAAATTGTATATGACATAAATTGTGTGTTTTATTGACATCTAAATTTTTGTGTAGTAAGTTTTTGTAAATCTATTATCGTTTACTAGTTATGTAAAAGAGGTCTTCCGAGGCTATTCCCAGAAATTTCAAAATATACATTTTCTTTGTCATAAAAATATTTCCTACATAAGATATTTTAATCAAAATCCTTTTTTGGGTAAACTAAAATTTGCATAAAAGGTTCCATGTAAAGGGAATTTGGGGTGGAGGAATTTTCTTGAAAATCTTCGTGTCGGAGCCTTGGAATAAACCAAACTTAAATACCATGCTTGGTATTTATCGGTCTTTTCGTTTTTAAGCTATGCTGTCCACAGATACACGGACCTTTCTCTAAAAAAATTCTTTTTTAATTCAGGGGGTCCCAAAACATTTAATTCCAGTGCAATTCTTACATCGAATTTTTGGGTGCATAATACCTTCTCTATACACAGTACGCGTAGAGAAAGTAAAAAAAACTTTGAATTACGGTAACTTAACTATGACACAAAATCACATTCTTGCTCCTCTTCAACCTATTTTCGCTGTTATAATTTCATAAATGTGTTTTTAGAATAAACACATGTATTGTTCAAATCTGTTAGTGAGGAAAACTCAGTATAAAATTGATCTTGTTAGCGGTTTGCTTTGGTGTCTCTTTATATACTCCTTCCGTGAATTTTAATCCCACAAATAAATAAAAATAGAAAGAAAGGAGAGTAATACAAGTCTCTTTAAACGGTTGAAAAATTCTGTGATATTAACGGAAAGAGTGAAATATCGGTGGATGTTGTATACCCGGATTCCTTAACCTCCCTCTCCTCAACGAAATGCTGGAATAATTTACTGCGATACAAATGCAATGAGTTCTGAGTGCATCATTGGAAAACAAGGAACAGTTTGAAAATACTAGACAAAGTAGGGTATTTACTATTTGCAAGATTCTCCAATGTACACAATTATCGTGTAATGTATACAGAGGCGTATGTCTATATCAAATTCTAAAATATCTGTTTTCTTTTTTACTATTCTCTACATGAACTAAGTACATTTTACTCCACCCAAAAATTCGATACCAAGATTTCACCAGAAATACAGGTTTTGAGAACCTCCGAGTCCAAAAAAGATTTTTTTCAAAAATGTCAGTGTTAAACAAAAGTTTGGCATTTAACGTACTCTTCGTTTTTTATTTATGCACACACACACACACACACAGTTACCCCAGGCAAAACGCAATATACAGCTCGGCAACCCCCAGCGCGGCCTTCAGAAAAGATCAAGAAAAAGATAGCAGCACTTAAAAAAAGTAAGGCCCCACGCCATGGTTGGACTTGTCTAAAATCTACTAGAATTGTCTCTGGCGGAGAGAGAAGGTATTCCGCGCTACTCAAGCAACATCTCCCACACTCAACAAGGTACTGATTTTTATCCTCCGGTTGCTAAACTAAAGAAGTTGACGCTCCTAGCGGATTATTCGAGCAAAAAAGTTGCAAAGAGTACGCCCCCAGCTTCCAATATTTAGATTGTGCCAAATCGGCATAACATAGTAATCGGCTCTTAAAAAGCTTGACTGTCGCTTTAGCCTAGTGTCTTCCTAATGTCTTCTGCGTTTAAGGAACTATTCTACATCAAATAGCATGACTTAGATAAAATATGAAACTTTTTAACAATAATTTCTTAGAGAGATGTAAAGAAAGTATTGTGAATGTAACACATCAGATTTTTTTTAACCTTTCAGGAGGAATTTGGAATCAACATCGAAAACAATGAACTACAGAGAATAGTGCATTAGCCGGTCAACTACAGCTTGCACACATAGAACGGTGATGTTATTGCCACAGGTTAGATCACGTGTCACTAACAGTAAATCCTTTGATGGTGTTTATTTGTAGTGTTTAACGCCTCATTTTATTACTACATATGACACAATGGCGGTGGACACTGGTGATACATGAGATGAAATGGGAAAGGAATTGTGGAAATGAAACATTTTAAACCTAAGTTTAAGGCGCCTCCCCGTCAGCTAGTAAATCTAAGAAGTACTGTGCTGATCCAATGTTTTGAAAGATTCTTAATATCAAAATGGTTATTTTCGGAAGAGCAGGTCTTTATCGTTTCACTTTCTCGAGCATGTATGTACTATGTTCTTTCATAAAGAAGGTAATTGTATTCTACCCATAAATTAGATACCGATATTTCACCTGAAGTACATGTTTTGAGACTCCCTGAATCCAAAAATGCATTTTTGGAAACATTTCCATACGTGTGTGTGACGGTAGGTAGTATAGCTCAAAAACGAAAAGTCGGTTTCATACCAAACGTGGTATTTAAGCTCAGTGTCTTTCAAGAATGTCACATGAAGATTTTGAAGAAGATTCTCTCGTTCCCAGTTACCCTTCATATGGAACATTTTTGAAAATGTTGATTTTATCGAAATAGCCTCTGAAGAGCTCTTCATTTTGGATGACGTTTGCATACTCGATAAACCGTAAGAGATGGACAAAAACTTACTCCACAGAAAATATAGATCTCCTCAAAAGCACACAACTTATGTCACATGCATATTTTTTGTAGAATTAACCGTTTCCAAGATATTCCTGGAATTAAATTTCAAATTATTCAAACAGGAATCATTTTTCGTTTCATCTCTCTTTTACCACTTGCGGTGTCATTAGTAGTTACACACTACCAAAAAAAATCTCTTTTGTTTTATTCCTGGGAAGAAAATAGAACCAAATGTCAATTGTTTCATATGGCAATCAGTTATCAAAAGATTTGACTATTGCTTTGTCCTAGCGTATTTCCTTTTTACATACAAAGAGGCAAGTAATAACCATAGTTCTGCTAACGTTTATCTCGATTAACATGATGTAATTAAAAGAATAATCTTTTTAAAGAAAATGTTGTTTGTGTAGCAGGCAGAATAAATCATGAGAATGGAACACAACAGATTATTTATTTAATATGTCTTGGCAGCAGTGATGACTGAGTAAACCCCTATTGTTGTGTTTTCTTTTTTTCTGTACAAAATACTCCGGCGCTTATTCCTTTTTTCCAATTTTCCCTTTCCTTTTTTCCAGTTTCCTGCATTTCCTTTAATGACCTGTTTATTTACGGTTTTTTTTTACTTATACATACATAGACATTTACACATTTACAAACACATAAAAACCTATGTCCAAGGTGGGCCTCGAATCCTAAACCAAATGTACGAGTCTGCGCTTTATCGAGCTTGACCTATATCGTTGCTTTGATTTTAGGTTACAGTTCCATAATAATGACTCCAGTGACAGGCCATAGAAGTATATTCCTTTTGGGAAATGTTGAACGGAGAGATTTGTGATTTGAACAGTTGACGTAAAAGTGCATACTTTCTGACCCATTAAGATTGAATTTCCTGGGAATTTACATAACCATAAGCTCATTCGTAAACTAGATGTCTGTGGTTGGTGAAAATACTACTTGTTGCTGCCACATGCCCACATACACACACACACACACACACAAGATTGTAGCTTTTAATATGAAATAAGGCTCAATAGTCCAACTTTAGCATGTAGATCATGTCAGAAGTTATGTTTATTAACTTTTCTTCATAATTATTAATACATTTATTTACCATATTTTAATAACTCTGCTATTAAATTTTTCAGAGGTAAAATCTGTATAATTTGTAATTATATATGTATTTATAACAACATACTGGTACAGTAACTAACGCAAGTCCGTGACACGACAGTTCACAAGGGACCTTGGCATACCGCCCAGCCACTGCAGTCCCTATTTCGACCCGAAGACTTCATGAATGGATGCAGTGCTGGAGGGTGAGACGTGATGAGCAACTCGAGTCCCTCCCGATCTTCTCAATTTATAGCCTCTACTTCTCATTCAAGAAGCTCTCAATTGGCTTCCCAGGGACCTCACGAGGCTGAGTGCACCCTGGACCAGGTCTTACAGTGGAGGAAAAATTCCCAAGAGCTAGTACAGTATACTTTCTTAAAATATTCATTTTATTATATTTACAACAATGCATTAATTATTTCCAGTATGTTTAGTTAAATGAAATCTTCCTCTGTATCGAAGGCATGCAGTGATATTTATGTTTTTAATTCTGATCTAAGCTTGTTTTATTCTTATGCAACATTTTTAAGAGTTGGAAGTGAACTAATACCACTAGATATACGATATTGGGATGCTCTACCAGTGCTTTGGACATTATAAACATTGTTCTTTTCTCAACTGGAAGAACCTCCTCACGAAGAAGCTATAAATCCAAATTGATACGCAACTGCTGATGACAAGGAAGTCACAAATGAAGATCAAGTTGATCCTTTAGTATTCAATGTAGTCAGTTTTCGACTTTCGCGAACAATTACTAAGAAAGATCTTCAAGACAGAGTGAGTCAGGGAGGAACAACATTAAAGTGAAAGTGGCAAGGGGTGACAGTCTGACCCCAAAATTTCTGTCTCTAGTTGTTGGAGTGAAACAAGGATTTCTACTCGCGAAGCTAGCAGAAGCGTCACTTTTCTATTCTTTGACCTTCTTCATTAGAAAGTAAAGAGTTGCGTTGTTTATAACGAAAAAATAATTAAGAAAAATGGTCAAGAGAGGTAGGTAGATATATGTAATAAACAAGAAAAGGAAGGTTTAGCGTGGATGAAGACAAGAACAATACTTTTGAAAGGGATGAGAGGTGATGAATTAGAACGTTGTATTTTATGCGTGGAGAATGACAGCAACTGTAAAGAGGTAAGAAATGGGGAGCAGGAGAGATGATACTGATGAAAATGTTGAATGTCAAGGAAAAGAGAAGAATTACAGAAATGAGATAATATTTGGAAAAAGTAAAAGAAAAATGCATATGAAAAAAGAAAGAGAGAGAACAGCAGAGAAACCACAAATAATAGGATGGATAGCACAAACTAAAGGGGCTCTACATTCGCTAGCAACCAAAAAGCTAAGTCGGTGTAGTGCCTAATCAAACCTAATTGTACAGTAGTATGAAACATAATCTTAAAGTAATAGGACTTGATTTTAAAAAAAATAAAATTGTAAACGAAGTACAATAAATAATAATAATAATTAACAATTATTATTACTGTTATTAGTAGTAGTATTAATAATAGTTGTAGTATTTGTTGTAGTACTTGTGGTAGCAATAGTAGTTGTAGTAATAGGCGTTGTAGTAGCAAATGTAATAGTAGTATTAGTGGTTGTACTAACTGTATAGTAGTAGTAATAATAATAGTAATAGTACTAGTAATAATAATGGTACTAGTAGTAATAATGGTACTAGTAGTAATAATGGTACTAGTAGTAATAATGGTACTAGTAGTAATAATGGTACTAGTAGTAATAATGGTACTAGTAGTAATAATAGTACTAGTAGTAATAATAGTAGTAGTAGTAACAATAGTAGTAGTAGTAACAATAGTAGTAGTAGCAGTAATAATAGTAGTAGTAGCAGTAATAATAGTAGTAGTAGTAATAATAGTAGTAGTAGTAATAATAGTAGTAGTAGTAATAATAGTAGTAGTAGTAATAATAGTAGTAGTAGTAATAATAGTAGTAGTAGTAGTAATAATAGTAGTAGTAGTAATAATAATAGTAGTAGTAATAATAGTAGTAGTAGTAATAATAATAGTAGTAGTAATAATAGTAGTAGTAATAATAATAGTAGTAGTAATAATAGTAGTAGTAATAATAGTACTAGTAATAATAGTAGTAGTAGTAATAATAGTAGTAGTAGTAATAATAGTAGTAGTAGTAATAATAGTAGTAGTAGTAATAATAGTAGTTTAATAATAGTAGTAATAATAATAGTACTAGTAATAATAATAATAGTACTAGTAATAATAGTAGTACTAGTAATAATAGTAGTACTAGTAATAATAGTAGTACTAGTAATAATAGTAGTACTAGTAATAATAGTAGTACTAGTAATAATAGTAGTACTAGTAATAATAGTAGTACTAGAAATAATGGTAGTAGTAGTACTAATAATAGTAGTAGTAATAATAATAATAGTGCTGGTAATAATAGTAGTACTAGTAATAATAGTAGTACTAGTAATAATAGTAATACTAGTAATAATAGTAATACTAGTAATAATAGTAGTAGTAATAATAATAGTAGTAGTAATAATAATAGTAGTAGTAATAATAATAGTAGTAGTAATAGTAGTACTAGTAATAGTAGTAGTAATATTAGTAGTAGTAATAATAGTACTAGTAATAATAAAAGTAGTAGTAATAATAATAGTAGTAGTAATAATAATAGTACTAGTAATAATAGTAGTAGTAGTAATAATAATAGTACTAGTAATAATAATAGTACTAGTAATAATAATAGTACTAGTAATAATAATAGTACTAGTAATAATAATAGTACTAGTAATAATGGTAGTAGTAGTAATAATAGTACTAGTAATAATAGTAGTAGCAATTATAATAGTAGTAGTAATAATAGTAGTAGTAATAATAGTAGTAATAATAATAGTAGTAATAATAGTAGTAGTAGTAATAATAGTAGTAGTAATAATAGTAGTAGTAATAATAGTACTAGTAATAATAGTACTAGTAATAATAGTACTAGTAATAATAATAGTACTAGTAATAATAATAGTACTAGTAATAATAGTAGTAGTAATAATAATAGTACTAGTAATAATAGTACTAGTAATAATAGTACTAGTAATAATAATAGTAGTAGTAATAATAATAGTAGTGGTAATAATAATAGTAGTAGTAATAATAATAATAGTAGTAATAATAATAGTAGTAGTAATAATAATAGTAGTAGTAATAATAGTACTAGTAATAATAATAGTAGTAGTAATAATAGTAGTAATAATAGTAGTAATAATAATAATAGTAGTAGTAATAATAATAGTAGTAGTAATAATAATAGTACTAGTAATAATAGTACTAGTAATAATAGTAGTAGTAGTAATAATAGTAGTAGTAGTAATAATAGTAGTAGTAGTAATAATAGTAGTAGTAATAGTAGTAGTAATAATAATAGTAGTAGTAATAATAATAGTAGTAGTAATAATAATAGTAGTAGTAATAATAGTACTAGTAATAATAGTAGTAGTAGTAATAATAGTAGTAGTAGTAATAATAGTAGTAGTAATAATAGTAGTAGTAATAATAATAGTAGTAGTAATAATAGTAGTAGTAGTAATAATAGTAGTAGTAATAATAATAGTAGTAGTAATAATAATAATAGTAGTAGTAATAATAATAGTAGTAGTAATAATAGTAGTAATAGTAGTCTTTTTTTTTTTGAGCAGGGGAAAAAATCTTACAAAGACGCCTTAGGCGAGTTGGATTCTCACCAACTAAAAAACCCCTGCAAGAATCAATGTAAAATTCCCCTCGGAACTGCCCAAGACAAGTGATAGTATTAGAGTAGTAGTAGAAATAGTAGTAGTAATAGTAGTAGTGGTAGTAGTAGTAATAGTAGAGTAATAGTATTAGTAGTAGTAGAGTAATAGTAGTAGTATTAGTAGTAGTAGTAGTAGAGTAATAGTATTAGTAGTAGTAGAGTAATAGTAGTAGTAGTAGAGTAATAGTAGTAGTAGCATTAGTAGTAGAGTAATAGTAGCATTAGTAGTAGAGTAATAGTGGCATTAGTAGTACAGTAATAGTAGCATTAGTAGTAGAGTAATAGTAGCATTAGTAGTAGAGTAATAGTAGCATTAGTAGTAGAGTAATAGTAGCATTAGTAGTAGAGTAATAGTGGCATTAGTAGTAGAGTAATAGTGGCATTAGTAGTAGAGTAATAGTAGCATAAGTAGAGTAACAGTATTAGTAGTAGTAGAGTAATAGTAGTAGTAGAGTAATAGTAGTAGTAGCATTAGTAGTAGAGTAATAGTAGCATTAGTAGTCGAGTAATAGTAGCATTAGTAGTAGAGTAATAGTGGCATTAGTAGAGTAATAGTAGTAGCAGTAGTAGAGTAATAGTAGTAGCAGTAGTAGAGTAATAGTAGTAGCAGTAGCAGTAGCGGTAGTTTAGATGTAGTTGTTGTAGTGATTTTTATAGTAGTCGTATAGTAATAGTAGCAACCCATGCCTATTTTTATATCCTAAGTAACGAGTGATTTAATTGTCTCTTAAAGTCTTATGTTTTGTCATAGCTAAACTAATGGAGGTGTGAGAGCAGATTTCAACCATCGTAGATTAAAATCTGTTTACCGTGGGATTTCAAATAACTGCAGACTGCAGAACGTCGGCTACTTATAACCGGAAACGCGCCATTTGAACGGTAGCTTTGTTTAGTGTTGTTATTCCAATAGCATTAGGGTATCGATTTTCGCTCCATGCGTGGGCTCAAACCACCAACGGTTATCTCACTGACCCTTATTTGCTACTTTCCAACCTCAGTGTATGACAATGCCTGATATTTCTTCAAGGAGAAGCTCCAACTGATCAAATAAGCATTTGGCCACACTTGCAATGAACACAAATAGGCTAGATGACCTACATCACATTATTCTATTTCCTGAGAAAATTAATATTTTTTGTCCACTATACTCAACTGTAGGATGTAATCATATAAAGTGGAAAGGGTACTGGCTATACAAACTGCTGATAATACAAGGCAACACTTTGTTATATTTACGATATTATCTCATCAGTATATATCTTACATTACACACAACAAAAACATATTTCTATTAAATATTTATTTCATTACGTTTTACTCAATTAGAAAACATCCCTGAAAATCTGATATGTTCCATTCACCTGACTTTCTCTTCATCTCTAGCAATTATTGATAAAACGCTTATTCTTCTATCTACTTCATGATAATCGAGATAAGGATTAGCAGAAATTGTTCTTATTATTTGGTTCCTTGTAAGCAGAAGGGCAAAAATCTAATGTGTTCCATTCAAACGATGTCCTCTAGCGTGCGGTAAACAAATATTTTATTCAAAACATTAATTTATTATTTACGTCATGCTGGTCAAAGATAAACAGATTCCTTGTAAGAAATGTAAATAGAATTTAAATAAGAAAATACACATAATAAAGAGATAGTCTCGTCCTTTAAAAGCAGGTCGCTATGTGAAACAATTGAAAATCCAATCTCTTGTTTTGCCAGGAGTGAACAAACGAGAAACGAGAAGAAAGGTGTCTTCCTGTTTGAGAAAAGTTTATGGCCAAAATTGAAACTAATGATCCGGAATATCTCGAAATCGGTTAATTCCACACAAAAAAATGAAAAAAAGTGTACATGACATAGATTGTGTATTTTAATAAAATGTATATTTTTGGAGTTGTAAGTTTTTGTATATCTCTTATGATTTTCCAGCTATACAAATGTCATCCAGCATGAAGAGGTCTTCAGAAGCTATTCCCAGAAAATTTGAGATATACATTTTGTTTGTCATACAAATATCTTAAACATAATGTATTTTAATGAAAATTCTTAGTGGCAAAATTTGGAAAAACGTTCCATGTATGGGGTAGTTTGGGGTGGGCATTTTCTTGAAAACTTCGTGTCACATCCTTGGAAGTTACCAAACGTAAATACCAAAATTGCTTTACAATACCTTCGCTATACACTATGAACAAAGACGTGTAGAGAAAGTAAAAATAAACAAAATGTTAAATCCAAATAACTGGTCTATGCCCTGTCGTTATAAATCTTCTAACAAGAGAAGAAATCATTTTTCTCTCAATCGTAGACATGTTACTTGTATTAGGTCCAATTTAACCAAATCTTAAATCCACGTTATTTTTTTTTTTAAATTATAATTTATTTTACGTCGCTTTAACAACGTAGTGACATCGCGACTTGTCTGTTCGTAAAATACTAAGATACTTTGTCGAGATATGTGGACAGTAGTCTTCAAGGTCTCATTCTTGTAGCATGATTCTTTTGTTTCGCACCAAGTTGTTGCGGCAGCGACCGTATGTGGCATTTGTGGTGGACAAAGCGGCGCAGGGTTCTTTTTTCTCCGAGTTCTGCTGTTTTATCCGCCATCGCATTCCACCGGTGCTCCATCTTCATTTCATACAACATCAGTGTCATTGCCTGCGGTGCCACAGTAGTAAAAAGGGCGTTAAACACTATTCGCACAAAGTGTATAGTTTCAGAATGCCATCCACCCTAATCCGACCATCCGTAGTCATATGGCAAGGTGCAGCTAGCCTTTGAGGTCCTACCTCTTTACACCACACCACTTAGTTCCGTGACAAATATATGGGGTTAGGGTTCCGTACAGTTTAGCTGCTTTCCTAATCTGTATATACTTAGTAGCGCAATCGCAATTATCACCCATTTTCAGTTTTACTATTGTTTTGGACTGGGGGCGAAATTTTGTCTTGTAGCATTAAATATCCAATCCAGTATTTATCTTTCAATTGACGAATCCCACGAAAAAAAAAAGCCAGATTGGTCGGTTCAAGGAATTTGAACCCAGAATCTCCCGAATATGGACCACAGCGCTGAACCATTCCACTCGGTCACCACATTTTGAGCCCGAATTTCCGCACAGTGTTAATACTGTAACAAACATATTTTTGTCAATTTAACTGTTGTTTTTTTTCGTACAAGTCGTGCAGGACGGGAGTTGGATAGGTAGAGTCAAACTGAAAAGTTCATACCGTAGTCGGAATTTGAACTCCCGGTCTCTAGTTAGTTGCTCTAAACACTGAGCTACCATGACATGCCGGCACGGAATTAAATTCCTCAACTGGTTAGCCTGTTTCCCAGGAAACCAAAAGGTGATCTCCCGGGCTTAATGGTTTAACTATTAGATCATTTAGCATTAATTAATTGTTTTTCTACACTAGCCGCAAAAATGCACGTATTTGTTCGAGGAGAAATAGACATTCGTCCAACAGGCATTGAAATTACCAACTATTGTTTTCGCTATTGAAAGCCACTCTGACTTAAAGACCCTGTTCATTTCTTCCGACACAATTTGTAACTCGTTTTCTAATTTAACTGCATGCAGCTGGAACTACCAAGATCCTGCCCTGAGATCACCTAACCTAGGATCGAACCCGGAACTTCCAGAACGTCAAGACGCCCGAGGCCATTACGCGCCTCACCAGCGATCAATCCTCGACGGGCAATAAAATGCTTCGTTATTCCGTTGAAAAGTTAAACAATGTCTTATTAACTGCACAGCAGTTTTATTTTTCTGAATATAGAATATTCTGTTTTATTCAAGTTTAAAGTGAAGACCTGTATTTCGGACGCTGGATTTCCACCCGTATTTACACCCTCATAAATGCTGAGTAGTGCATATTCCTTTTCAGTTTCTAGAGGATTTAATTTTGCCAACATATATATCCGCATCTGGAGACCCATCCAACGCAGAGAGGTAATTGTGAAGTTTCTTGTTCTCTAATGCTCTCCGAAATCGAATCAAACGGACTTTTAATGAGTCGTTTAAAGCACAGACGTGCAGGGAAAATGTTTCCACTGCCGGTTTTAGGTTATAGAAGTGCTCTCTATAGACACAGTCTGCTGGCGGAAACGGATTTTGGAGGGAAAGAATATCAAAAAATGTCGCCTAAAACCTCCACGCAATGAGAATGAAGATGAATCTTCTGAGCTGTGGAGATTGACTCCTTCTTCTCATTGCTCCATATATGACAAATAACTATGTCACGTGACTTCCGAATATTGCTCATGACTTCACTTTTCAATTTACAAGGGATAAACACCTCTAATTTGCTGAATTTTATAAAAAATTACTCGCACACTCATATACTAATTATATATACTATTTCAGAAGAATTACTCATTAGGGCTTTCGGGATTACAAGGGAGAGTTTGAGTTCATGGTAGTTTGCAATAGTTCAAATTCAATAGGAATACGTACGCTACTGATAAAACTTCCCTGTTGCTGTTACTTGCAGCGAAAACTAGTTGTGAAACATTCATGTTATCAGACTGAAATTACTTTGAAAGCATGCATGCGCAGCTACTATCACATGCAAATCCGCATGTCCAATAAGGATTTATTACCTATACCTATTACCTGTAATGAAAGTGCAAGAAAATGCAATATATTAAAAGATTCTATTTGAATACCTCCATAGTATATACTTAAACTTGAAAGAAATGTGAGGCAATTATACATTTTAACTGAAAAACAATCGTTTGAATGCAGTTTAAATTTATTGGTAGCCGAGCACGCCATGTCTACGCAATTGCCATAGTTTGTCTTCCTGATACATCTGATCCTTATGAAAGTGAAAGCCCATAAGCAGACCCTGGATCTATTTCTTTATATGTAGACACACACACAGGCAGGAAATGTCTACGAATTCAAGTATGTAAATTGCTATGTTGAACTTTCATTTTACATATTTCAACTATATTATACATTTTGCACAATCTCACATAAAAATAAATATTTAGCTTTTTTCCTTAATTATTTGTTATATGTGCATCGTATTTCTTTTTTGCTTATCTAAAATGAGAGTAAATAGTTGGCATGAAATGGCTCTCCAAATCTCGAGAATACTGACAGAATGGCTACTCTACTGTCCTCACTATACGAAATATTCTGATAGTGAAGAGTTTTAGGCTCCAGAGAGTATATATATCTTCAGAAAAAACAGACTTGTTCAAGTACAAAACTATGACAAAAGAATGTAATTCAGAATAAAAAATTGGAATATGTATTAGCACTGTGATAGGAAATAAATAAAACATCTGGCTACATACTCATTTTAATGTGTTTAATCATGTTTTTGGAGACATTTTTTGTTTTTGCTCCTATGTTTAACAATCGACATTTAAAGTACTTACAAAATATTTTGAAAACTGTGAAAATTAAATTTGTTAATACTAATATGATGGTACAATTAAAAACTATTGAGTGAAACGAATATATTTCCATTTAAAGTCCGCGGACTTCTAACGTAATTTTAAATCATCTGTTATATATTCATAATTACCTATTTATTTGTTTATATATATTTAATTACATGTTTATCATATTTTACTACATATTTATCAGTTTGATATTATATAAACTTCCGGGTTTAATATTAAGTTTTAAAATGCTGGGATATAGCTATTTTCACCCTTGAGAAGCAGAAATTGGCCATTCCAACTTAAGTATTCTATTACGTAATTTGAAATTTTGGCGTCAAAATTATTTGTAAGCAGCATAGGTAACGATTTATTTCTAGCCTTAAACTTTTAATACTGTTATGCTTTTAATAGCAGTCCTTCATAACCAGTTCTGTTGTGAATCATGTCTAAAGATATCACATAATAACCGTCAAACCTCGCATATTTTGTTTGTATAGCATAAGGAGAAAACTAACCTTCAAGTCCTGGATATGGCTTACGGTTAAAGCGTGTCGAAGTTATCATGTAAATCTATTTGTATATACCAAACATACATAGCTTCAATGTATGTAAAGATCCACTTTTAATATGCCTTACCTCAATAGTATTACGAAAGCTATGAAAAGTGATAAGTTAATGTACCAATATCTTGAATCTAGGAAATATACTTAGATTTGTTTTTTAATATTGCAAAACAGGAAATTTGTATTATTATAGATAGTTGCTATTAATTTATGTATTTATTTATCCTGCCTTCTCTTCCACTCTACCAGGCAATACAATAAATACAATACAGTAGTGATACAATGAATAAAGAACAAAAATATAATTCTATACAACTTAATAGAACAAATATAAAAATGTGCAACAAATATATTTAAATTAAAGGAAAAAACTGTAAACAAAATTATTTATGTTGAATATTCATGTAGGTTGGAACGCATATTAAAAATATTTACAATTAAACATTACTTGTCAGCACATAAAATATTAGTACAATAATTATGTATGTACAATATTATGTATTTATTATATTAAAACAGCAGCAGATTAGATTTGATTACAAATGTATGCCCTAATTTTCTGCTTGAACAGTATAACGTTCCGGCAGTCCCTTACGTCTTCAGGTAGGGCATTTCAAAGACGAGCTAAATCCATTGTAAATGATGATGAATAGAAGGTTGTATGATGAGCAGGTATAGCAAGAAGGAAAGAGTGTCTTGAGCGAGTTTCTCGATTATGATAGAAGGATATATGAAGCGAAAATTTAGATAATTTGGAATGCCAGAAATTAATGGCTGATGTAGAAAAATACTCACATGAGCAGTCTTGCGAACAAGATATATGATGTATGAAAGCGTTGCTGTAAGGATTTATACTTGTAAGCCCTAATACGGACATACACAAAATGATTCCCTTATACTTGTATATAGGAACTAAAAGACTTAGATAATTATAAAACTATACTAGACATTAGCAAATAGTTTTCAACAACTGTTAAGATATAGTTTAATTATTTTTTCACACAAGCCGGGATTTAAGTACAGTATACTCTTGATTATCTTGAAAACATTTTTGAAAACTTTGTTTTTCTCAAAAAATCCTCTAATGATTTTGATTAAAATGCAGTACATTAAATATATTTACATATAAATAAAGTGCATATTTTGAATTTTTGGTATTAGCCTCGGAAGTCCTCTTTATTCTAGATGAGTTTTGCACAACGGTTAAACCGACGATAGACAAACCTAACTAATAAAAATGTTGATCTCGTTAATTTTTTTTTGTAGTGTTTAACGCCCGTTTTCACTGCTGTGGCACCTCAGGCGATGACACTGGTGATACACGAAGATGGAGCCCCGGTGGAATGTGATGGCGGGCGAAACCGGAGAATACCCGCCCTGCACCGTTTTGTCCACCACAAATCTCACATGCGGTCGCTTGGGATCAAACCCGGGCTGTCTAGGTGAGAGGCGAGTGGTCAGACCACTCGGCCACGGCACGGCCTAAATTTCGTTAAAACACATAGTTCATATCATAAACATTTTTCTTACAGAGTGGATCGTTTTTGAGATATTCCTTGTTATTTGTTTAATTTTTAAGCTACCTAACGTTGCTCAAGCGGAACCATGCAAAGCGAACCACACCTCAGTTGTTTCACGTAGCAAGCAGCGCTTAAAAGATTTGACTATAGCTTTAGCCTAATGTACTCCTTTATTTTCCATTTACTTACAAGAAAGCTAGTAAATAGGCCAGTTATTTTTTTCCTTTTTTTTACAGTGTTAAACTCCCACTCTTACTATAAATGACATCAAAGGCAATGACACTATGATACATGTAATGAAAATGGAGGACCAGTGGAATGCGATGGCGGGAGAAACCGGAAAACCCAAAAAACCTGCCACTTTCACTTTGTCCACCAGAAAATTCATATGCGGTCGCTTTGAATCGAACCCAGGCCACCTAGGTGACAGACGAGTGGTCTAACCACTCGGCTACGGCGTGGCCGAACAGTATTCTGCTAATGTTTATCTCGATTAGCATGATGTGGATAAAAGAATATTTTATAAGTATAGTTTGTATATAGAACAGCTAGAAAAAGTTGATTATTATGTGACTTCATTTGTTCTGTTTTTTTCACCCTATCTCAAAGATTATAATATTTATAACGTTTTGAAGTTTGAAGTATCTTTTAAAGATCCTGTAAATTAGAATACCAGGGATGATCAGATATTAAAATTACATATTCTTGGTGTTTCGTCATTACAGTGAACCTAGTACTGTGCGGTAATTCTAATTCATGCGGTTAGCAACTGTGCATAGTTTCAACAAACTGCCACCTACAGCGCTACTGCAATGAAAACACAAATGGCGACTCTTGAAAAACTGGCCTCGCTAAGAAATTCGCTCACTTATTTGATTTCTGTGGGCCAGACATGTAGCCGCGGCTGACATACACCGACAGCTGGTAAAGATTTATGAAGAGGCTGTAATGTCTCGCCAGCATGTAGAGTGGTGTCGAAAGTTTGCAGCCAGTAAAGAAAAGTTTGCGACTAGGATCTCAATGGCTGACCCACGGCATTTACAGATTTGAACATAGTTCGCGTAGAGGAGCTGATTCAGCACAACATGAGCATAATGCTACGACATATGGTGGTAAAACTAGGGATGTCTTTTGAAATCAGTCATCACAATGTTCTCGATATTCTGCTATACCGGAAAGTTTGTTCCGGACGGGATCCACAAAATCTATCAACCAACACAAAGAAAACAGCATCGCGTCAAGTGTGTAACTTTTGTAACGGTTCTTCAGTGCATTGTCATGGGTGACGAAAAATGGATCCACCACTATACCCCCAGCAAGAAGATCATCAATAGAGTGAAAACACCCCCTCTTCACCAAAGTCAAAGAGATTTAAGGGGGGCGGTATCTACTGGAAAAGTGATGACCACAGTATTTTGGGATAGCGCGAGTGTCATTCTCGTGAACTTTTTGGAAAGGGGGTACCGATACTTCGAGACCACGACACGATTACGTGAAGCAATCAGGAGGAAACGCCCAGGAATCTTCACTGAGAGTGGCATCTTCCTTAAAGACAACGCGCGACCTCGTACATCCCAGATGACTACCAGATTCGCAGGTTCGCTGAAATATCATCTACCACCCTCCCTGCAGCCCGGATCTCGCTTCAGGGCAGCTTTCACCTTTTTCCTCGCATGAAGGAACACCTAGAAGGCCGACGGTTTGCTTCAAATGAGGACAGGAGTTTTTATAACTCATCTCACGAAGCAACAAGTGCTTCAACGACTGTGTGGAAAAAAATCTAGTGTAACTATTAGATGGCTGTATCGGTTGTATGAAGTAAAATATATCGCTCACTGCAGTCTTGTAAACTTAATTTCTGATCTCTCGTAGTTTCACAGCTCTCTTAATTGTCAGACTTTAACCTTGCTATTAGCAGTCAAAATATCTTTTTCATAACACCGTTAAAACATTGAGCTGAATATATAATGAACATATCACTGACTTAACGTGCTAACAGAGTTTCAGTTATTACAGAGTTGTAATTCTACTGTTTTCCGGCGTCATTTTCGTCTTCAGACAGCTTGGGATCTCAACACGAAACGCTACGGTATAAATTTCAGCTCTGAAGAGCTATAAACATGTTTGACATCACGCTGTAAAGCAGTAAAGTACTTTCCGGCATAGTTAACGCAAACATAAAACCCCGTGCTCTACTGCGAATAATGAAACTTGCACATAAGTCATTAACAAGGAAACCCAACATCGCAGATCTTCAGTGATGTTTCTGTAACAATTTTCAGAACAAATATATCACCAAATACTTACACAGGAGAATAATGATAATCGCAATAAACCATAATTAACGTAGTTATCAATGTTTTTACTTTCTCTGAACGTACTATTCATATATTAGGTAGAGAAGGTATTGTATTCTACCAAAAATTCCTGTCAAGATTATAGAAGAAATACATGCTTTGAGGCCCCCTGAATCCCAACGTATATTTTAGAAAATTTGCTAGTGTGTGTGTGTGTGTGTGAGAACAGAATAAATATAAACTAAACTACCAAATTTGGCATTAAGTTTAGTAGCTTCCAAGAATGTGATACGAAGATGGGTTAAAAAATGTTTGGAAGGAAGATCGCAAAGGGTAAAATTAGGCAAGGAGCTATCTGAGAGGGGTATGGTAAGCTCGGGCGTACCCCAAGGCTCAGTACTGGGGCCGTTACTTTTTCTTATTTTTGTAAATGACGTAACTTTTAATATAAAAAGCCAGATAAGATTGTTTGCAGACGATTGTATTATTTACAACAAAATTAGAAATGTTGAAGATTAGACTGCTCTTCAGGGTGATTTAAATGAAATGAGTGATTGGGCTGCTGCAAATAAAATGAAAATTAACGCTGGCAAAAGTAAGTCAATTCCATTTAATAGATCTAGGGAAAAAAGTCTACAAAACTATCACATGGGTGGGGAAAAAAATTCCATAGGTGGACAGCTGCAAATACTTGGAAGTTTACTTGGCGGGTAACGCTGGATGGGACGAGCAGGTAAATTCTGTATCTAAGAAAGTGTGGAAAACACTACACTTCCTAATGAGGATTTTAAAAAAGGGGAGTGCAAAGTCCAGGGAAATCGCGTACAAGTCCTTAGTGCGGCCGGTCATCGAATTTGGAGTAACTTGTTGGGACCCGTATAGAGTAAATCAAATTGATTCGTTAGAAAAGATCCAGAAAAGGGCTATAAAATTCATAAAAAGGGGTAAATATTTTGGGCCTACAAACGCCGAGGAGATAAAATGGGAGCCTGTGAAAGTTAGGCGTGAGAAACAGAGGTTGTGCGCTTTATTTAAAGCTTACGCTGGCTTAAACGCATGGGAGAACGTTACTGACAAACTGGAAAACCCAACTTACTATGCACGAAACGATCATCCGTTCAAAATTAAGGTTAGAAGATACAGAACTGAGGTGGGAAAGTTCTCCTTTGTAAATAGAACCATAAAAGACTGGAATGAATTGCCTAGAGCAGCCTTTCGGGGTTGTCCTCTGTCTCTGAAGAAATTTAGGAAAAATCTTGATATTAATGTTGGATAATTTTTGTAAATATTCCTTAAATCAAATGCTTGTGATTTTATATTGTTGTAAATACAAATGTTAAATTGGTTGGTGATTCTAATTATGAAATTAATTAATCTGAATTGAGAGAAAAATTAATGTTTTCATATTTGTCGTAAATAACTATTATATCTAGCTTACAAAGCCATAAACTGTCAGCTGTAATTTATTGTTTATGTATCTTGTATACATATATAACTCTGCTACCGGGTGATACCCACTTGCAGAGAAATAAATACATACATACAAGGTTTTCAAGAAAATCTCCCAGCCCCAAACTACCCTTTACATGGGAAAATTTTTAAAAATGTTATTTTTCACAAAAATTACTAATGTTTTTGATTAACATACTGTGTATTAAAGATATTTACATGACGAAATTTATATTTGGAATAGCCTTTGAAGTCGTGATTTATTCTGAATGAATTTTGCATAACTAGTAAACTGTAATAGATAGACAAAAGCTTACTACACAAAAAATGTAGATGTCGTTAAAATCACAAGTTATATGTTGAGTTAACCATCATCGAAATGTTCCTTTCTATTTGTTTCAATATTAATCTCCTTAAACTTTACGCAGACGGGAGGTTATGTTTTGTTACATTTCTCTTTTGTTTTACTCCTGGTGGTGCAAAGTGAACCAAATGTCTATTGTTTCACATAGTGACTAGATTTTTAAAAAATTTTACTATCGCTTTAGCCTAGTAAGCTCCTTTATTTGACCTTCTACTTACAAGGAAGCAAGTAATAAGACAATTTCTGCTAATTTATCTCGATCACTACGATGTAGATAAAGGAATAATATTTTATTGTGAATATTTTTTTTTTATTTGGGGGGGGGCCCTCTTATACTTCTTGTTTGTCACATTAACCTCATCTTGGCGCAAGAAGTAGCGCCGCGGTAACGTACATGCGGGAGATACCGGATTCTATTACCGGAAAACCCCACTCTTATCCATGTTTTTGGGGTTTTCTCTGGTAGCAATGCGAATAATCGAAGGGCATCTTTCATCCTCCGAATTCCCTGTCACTCTATGTCAATCTATTGTATTTTTATTCATCCTTCGCCCCATTGGTCTCTTTCAGGGTGGAAGTGTCACTGATGGTGCTTCAATAAAGCGTAGCAGGGAAAAAGGGTGATCTCTGCAACTCTCGATCTTCGACTTGTTGCTGGGGTATAAGAAGCGCTCCTTGGGAACTAGACTCATTGTGGGGAGGTGTACCCGAGATGACTTTCCGACTGTCGGGGAGTCTGGATCTGTCGTTGCTGTGCTATCGCTCCTGTATCCGACCGCCGGTGTCACCTATCATCTCATCACTCCTGGGGATCAGGAATTTTAATAATTGTTTTGTGCATTTATTTTATTCTTTTTAGAAAAATTTTATTCCTTGCAATAAATTAAGAGTTTTGTGTATTAATCAATAAATTAAGTAGATTAAAATAAAAAAATCTGATGTGCTGCATTCACATGATTTTCTCTACCTCTCTGTGACAAATTATTTTTAATAAGCTTACTCTTCTATTTATTTCATGCTAATCGAGATAAACGTTGTCAGAAACGGTTTTATTACTTAGTTCCTTGTAAGTAGAAAGAAAATAAGAGCACACGCTACACCAAACCGACAATCAAATGCTTTAAAATGTGGTTGCTGTGGTATAGAAGTCCAATTCTTTGCGTGGTCAGGTGTTGACAAGTTCCCGTGTAAAAAAAAAAATTAGGTAATTTAAAACAGAAATCAATAACAAGGAATATCTTAAAAACTGTCAACTCCAGGGAAAAAATGCATATAATATAAATTGTGCGTTTTAACGAGTTTTTATCTATCTATTACTTTTTGCCAGTTATGGAAAACTCCGCAAAATTCATTCAGAATAAAGACGTCTTCAGAGGCTACTCCCAGAAAATTCAAGTAATACGTTTTATTTGTCATGTAAATATATTTAGTATATATAATATTTTAAACAAAATTGTTAGAGCCATTTTTGTGAAAATCAAAATTTTCGAAAATATTTCCATGTAAAAGTTAGTTGGGGGTGCGGGGATTTTCTTGAAAATCTTCGTGTCGCATCCTTGGAAGATTCTGAACTTAAATATCAAGTTTGGTATTTAACGACCTTTTCGTTTTTGAGCTATGCTCTCCACAGACACACTCACGTACCTTTTTGTAAAAATGCTTTTTTGTTTTTATTCCGGTGAAATCACGGTATCGATGGTGCAATACAATACCTTCTCTATACACTGTGTACATGCTCTCATAATATAATAACTTGCCCCTCTTGGGAAATAGGTACCATAACCTTACCACCTGAGTGACGAATCCCCTCCTCCTACCTACCCACTGCGCACATTTTCTTGGGTGCTTGGCTCCTGTCCTCATTCGGTAGAAGAGCAAGTATACACATGAAATATATATTCTTTTTTTAAATAAAATGTAATTTTATTCATTGGCGCTCTTTTACTGCTTCTTAGCGCCCCATTCTATATTATAATAACTCCATGGCACGACAGCTCACGGGGAACCTTGGCCTACCGCCCGGCCGCTGCGTCCCCCATCTCGGTCCACTACAGACGTTATGGATGGGGTGTTGTATTGGAGGCTGAGACGTGGTCAGCGCCTCGAGCCCCCCCCCGGCCGGTCAATGCGGTCCTCATGACCTGGAGCCGCTACTTCCCCAACAAGTACCTCCTCATTTGGCCCCCCCCAGGGACCTCACGAGGCTGAATGCACCGGGGGCCTGGTCTCCCACCGGGGAAAAAATCCCCACGCTGGTACTGGGGATCGAACCCAGGTCTCCCGCTTGATAAGCAGCTGCGCTACCACTGCGCTCAGGAGACGACCCCCATTCTATATTAGGCGTGAAAAACAATTTCGCTCAGAACCTTTTTATTAGGCTTGAGGCTCTTTTACCTGCCATAATTCTATGACAAGGGACCGATGACTCTACTTTCCTTTCGAATGAAGTCATTCTAAGCATTTTACGCTCGAAAAAATCCATGCCCTTTACCGGATTTGAACCCGCGACCTTGAGAACCCCTAAATCTTGAAGGAAACATATTCTGTCTGTAGATTTTGTCTGTTCCGTTTAATATTTCAGTTACTTCCAGCAAATTATATAATCTATTCACTATAATGGCTAAGGGTCTCAAAAAAATAAAAAGCATTCTTTGGTTGACAACACTGCGGAAAGACAGGCAGGCTAGTGCCCAAGAAAAGGATTTAACAAGCCAATACACTGGGTCAATAGCCAGTTGAGAACACGCAAACTTGGAATCACAACACATTTTCCAGATTGATGATCAGCAAATGCTTAACATAGCTGGGCAGAAGAAGGAAACTTGATGATAGGAAAACTGGTGGAACAATTTATCCAATCTAGCATTTACTTACCACGAATAAACCGCCAGTTAGCTTGGTGCCTGAAGTTTGAACCTGAGGCCGCCCAAATGGGGTACCGAAAGGCCGGTTACCTTTCCCGAGTGTTAAAGGCTCACCAGATAAATTTTCTGCTCCAAAGCGTTATTTTAGATAACGCAACCAACAGATGTATCTTAGGTTCATCCATCACACCTTTTACAGGTCCCCGGGCGCATTTAGATTCAAAATGACTCCACCCTTATTGCAGCCGCGTATGAGACCATCTCAAAAACATAGTTACCTCTACTAGTAACTGAACGAAATGGCTCCGCGTTAACATACAAGACTCGCATTTGGGATGTAGGTCCCGGGTTTGAATTCCGTTGGGCTGGCCTCCATTCTTAGGTCTGTTCGTGAATTTTCCTCAGACCTGCTGCAAACGCTGGGGTGATACCTCTTCTACAACTTACTTCCTAACGTCTTTTCGTCATCATTTATTACTTTCTCTAGCCTGTAAGTATACATATACATAGTAGCTAGAGAGCGTATTGCATTCCACTCATAAATTTGATGTCGAGATTTCCCGAAAATATATGTTTTGGGGTCCCCTGAATCCGAAGAAAGCACTATTAGAAAAACGTCCATATATGTGCGTGTGTCATAGCTCATAAACAAAACGACCATTAAAAACCAAACTTAGTATTTAGGACGGAGCACGAAGATTTAAAAAAAAAACTCCACCACAAACTACCCTTTACATGGAAAAATATTTGAAATTTTGTTTTGTCAAAAATGGCTCTTAACGATTTTAATAAAATACCGTATAAAAATATATTTATACCACAAATAAAATATTTATTTTGTATTTTCTCTGAAGACCTCTTTATTCTGGATGAATTTTGCAGAATTTTTCATAACGGTTAAACCATAAGAGATGAAGTAAAACTTAACACACAAAAACACATAATTTATATCATATTCGTTTTTCACGTACAGCTGACATGTTGAGATATTCCTTGTAATATGTAGAGCTCATTAAAAATACACAGTTTATCTCTTACACATTTTTTGTAGAATTAACTGTTTCGGAGAAATTCCTTGTTATTTGTATCAATTTTATTAAACTACTTGACTTTTCTCCAATGGAAGGTTAGCTTTCGTTTCATCTCCATTGATTCCCTTCTAGAAATTCCAAAGAAAACCGAATTTCAATTTTGCACACAGCGATAGCTTTTAAAATATTTGACTATCACTTTGGTGCTGCATTGGCGTCTTCATCACCTGCGTAGTGGTATGTGGAATACTTTCTGAAATGGAACACATGAGCTACTGGGCTTCCAAATCTGTGAAGTAGCACTTCCGGAATAAAGAATAGCTTCCTACTATATAAATCCAAATGAACGTGCGCTTTTAGTAATTTTTCAGAATAAAAATTTATATTTCTCACAAAGATTTCAGTTCTATATTTTTCATTTTCTTAAATGGTTGCTTCAAGGGATTAATGAATGAAATGCATATCACATGGATCCAAAATAACAGTAAAAAATCCGATGTGTTCCATTCACATGACTTTGTCTACATCTCTGCAACAAAGTATTGTTAAAAAGCTTATGCTTATTTTTACTTCATGCTAATCGAGAAAAAATTAACAGAAATAGTCCTTGCTAGTAGAAGGGAAATAAGGGAGTAGCATAGGTTAAAGTATTCGTCAAAAGCTGGTTGCTATGTGACTAAAAGTCCTTTGTTTCTATGGACAGGAGTTGACAAATTCCCGTATGAGAAGTACAGTTTTTTTACAGCTGAAACCAATAACAAGGAATATCCAAAAAACAATCCACTCCACGAAAAAAATGTATACAACATAAATTGTATGTTTTAACGTGATCTACATTTTCTTCTAAGTAGGTTTTTGTCTATCTCTTATGGTTTGCCAGTTATGCAAATTTCCGTACAATTCATTCATAATAAAGTAGTCTTCAGAGGCTATTCCCAGAAAATTCAAGATATACATTTTATTTGTCAGGTAAGTGTCTTTAGTATACAATATTTTAATCAAAATCGTTATAGCCATTTTTCAGAAAATCAAAATTTTCGAAAAAATTTTCATGTAAAGGGTAGTTAGGGGGAGGGGGATTTTCTTGAAAATCTTCGTGTCACATCCTTGGAAAATACAAAACTTAAATACCAAGTTTGGTATAAAGCCGTATGTTCGTTTTTGAGCTATGCTGCACACACACACGGACATTTTTCTAAAAATGCTTTTTTTGTATTTAGGGCGTTCTAAAACATGCATTTCCGGTGATATCTCGGTATCGAATTTTTGGGTGCATTACAATACCTTCTCTATACAGAATGTACACAGTATTGTAGAGAAAGTAAAAAGGGGAGCAAAATAACTAAATAATAGTAGTCTACAGCCTAATTAGAGACACACCACACCGAAAATATTTGTGCTATAATACTTATTACTAGACTTCGGATACGCTTACGGTTAGGTTGTATTTTGACTGGAAAATAATTATGTACACAGAGTTTCACTGGGACCTCCCCCCCCCCCCCCAAGCTCTCACGGTATTTCACTCTAAGCAAGCATTCAGTACATGTAAAACTATTTTTAATTTACGAAGTCCAAGCACGACACTTTGCTTTTGATATGTTCAGAAAATGTATTGCAATCCACTTCTAATTGTCTATTCATGTAAATCACATATGGAAATGATAGCATAGATTTATTATTTTGTTCATTTTAGTTATACTTTGTAATAAAAATATATGTTTACACAGAACTTTATAATTACTTGTGTACCTATTGGACAGACTTAGTAGCGCACGGGCCTTTTAAATTAAATTCAGTGTTATGCATGAATTATTTTGTTCTTTATCCACTTTTCTTCTAATTCTTGAACTGGGGGCACCTTCGCATAAACACTTGGAATATCCATGATCGTTAAGGAGATATTAATGAACTGGACATCTATTCCAACCGACGATCGTGATTTCAAATCCCAGCAATTACAGTTATATGGTCTGTGGTAAAGGGCGGGGAGGTCCCATGTAAAATAACTGGTATGTGGGTATGTGTGGATGATAACGGGTTTAAATTTGACTGCATTTGTAGGGATTTTGCTTTTTTTATGTTAAAAAGTACCACAATAATATCGAAATTAATGAGCATATTAATGAAATAAAATAGCTATAAATACTTTCATTTTATTGTTAAATCCCATGATAATATGAAATTAACTTAAATGTATAAAAACTTTGACTGCTCATCTTTGTTTCCAAATGGCACCACCATGCAATAGAGGTTAACTGCTGCGGTTCTCAGCATCCCACTTTATAGTGGGTTGAAATACTGCTTGATTTTGCTCAGAGACCTCTTTATTAGACTTGAGGTTATCTACAACAGGAGACTAACGGCTTTACCATGCTAAGGAATTTCATGCCCGAAAAAATACATGTCCCCCCGCCCGTTTTGAACGCGCGACCTTGGGAAACGGAGGCTCGAATGCCATCCTAGGATGCACGGGACTTCTGCCTCTCCTCCCTCTGGTTGTAAACAATGTATACTAATAGTTGAGATAACCTAAAATAATGTGCGAAGCCTGCACATTTCTTTCAATTTCAGTTAATTAATTGTTCAAATTATGATTGAAAAATTCAGTACTTATGTTTCCTTATACTTTATTGGATGAAGCAACTATACAGAGAACAGATGTTGCGTGGTCAAGTACCGGTTATGGCATTAAATGTCTCCGACTTCATCTTTCAAACTGCTGACCTACACACGGTTGGTGTGGAAGAAATAATTTTCATCAGTCAAACATTTTAAGTTTCATAAGAAACGCATATTAACTGCGTCTCTATCCTGAGTATGTTTCCTTTAACACTGGAGTCACCCTTCTTATCATGCTAACTTCATATACCCAGGTTCAAACCCGTCGGAGGACGATGAATGTTTTCGGGCGTAAAAATCCGTAGAATGTCTCCTTCGGAAGGGAAGTAATCCCGTTGGTCCCGTGCCGTAGTTTTACGGCACGTAAAAGAACCTAAAGTCTGATAAGGAGACCTCTCAGCAAAATTAAGTGGTCTTTCACGCCCAGTATAAAATGGTACGTTGAGAATCACAGCAGTTAAAGAACATCCATAAAAACTTCATTTGATTTCATTTACCACTGGATGCAGAATAACACAAATAGTTACATAATTGGTATTTGGTAAAAGGTATAATTCATTCAGGTGAAAAGGGAATATTTTTGAAGCTTCTTTTCATTTGTGGAACACCAACAGTTGATGCCAGTTAAACATATAAAATAATAAATGTGATACAAAAATCTTAGCATCAACTAAATGCATTCGTTAAGTAAAATTATTATAGTCTGCGAGGTATAAATACAGAAAGCTAGGGATTTGCAAAATTATACGTATTTGTGAAAATGTATTCGATAATATATGCTAATTAAAGTGTGCGCTCTATAGTAGTTTAAACTTTACAACACATGTTCTGAATGGAAAGTGATTAAAGCAGATGTACTCGTAGCTTTGTGATTTACGTATTCTTATATGAACGTTAATGTATTTCGTGTACACTAGAGAGCATTAAAAGTGACCTATTCAATTAGATTGGAATAGTGTATTTAGTTTAGTAAGATTTTCACATTTACCATACGAAAAGTTGCTTCCACCCTGCATTTAGCACATATCCTTACATCTTTAAAGAAATCCAAAGAAATAAATATGAACCGACTTGCACTGTTATATTCGGTGAGAGACGGAGGAGCCAGAAATAACCTAATGAATTTTACTCCAATTATGTAAACAAGAAGAGAATGTAATATGATTAGCAACTCAAGAGGAGATTCAGGTAAAAAATTTTATTAACTGCAGCCGAAATGCACAACAGCTGTAGTGGACATGGAAAGGAAGTCTAAAATTAACGTCGCCATAATGGAAAATCGTACAATTAAGCTTTGTGAATTTCAACAGTTATTTTGTCCATAAATATTTAGATGGTAGCATAAATAACAAACAATCACAAAGTAGTAGTAATAATATTATTATAATTATTATTATTATTATTATTATTATTATTATTATTAAGCGTCACGAATTAGGTATTTTCACCTTTCCGTCCTATCAAAGAAACTAGTCTACCCATCCCTTATGGATCTTCATTACTCTCTCTTTCCTTTGGGTTAGTATTCAAGAACATTTTTTTATTTCGGGGCCTTGTTGAGGCAATAGAGAAAGTGAAATGTTCTCTAGCCACATTACGAGCGCTGTGCAGGGTAAGGATAGTAATGTGGTGCCCGTGTCCGCCTTAAAGCCTTTGTCCCAGCTTCTCCGTGAACTGACCGATTCAGAGAGGGTTACTGCTTCCGCACTTCTAACCGTTGTGATAATCACCTGGCCCACGTCACCTAGCCGACCATTGTAGTCTTCCACGTGTCCAGGTGTAGCGGGCATCAATACCCCTTGAGGAACTGGAATAGTTGTCCTTTGTTCTTTAGGAGGAGTTTGGGCATCTCCTCCTAAACTTAATTGTTGTGGCTTACCCGCCAGTACACAATTGTCTGCTTGCAGTGGAAATTCATTGAGCGATGGAGTTGCCACATCCCTACGCCTATTATTATTATCCTCATCATTATGTGCTTCCAGGTCTGGCTTTTCAAGGTTTTTGGAGTTAGTCCGTTCCGCGTTAAAGTTGGGGTCCCATGGTCCTTGCACCTGGTCCCAAGGAGAGCAGGTACAGTCATCTGTGCAAATAGAACGCCCAGTCCATGAACTCATCTAGCAGACCTCAGAGAAACACAAACCACTCTAAATAACACCTCTCCAAATAGTGCGACGTCCATAATCACGGACGGTTAATGTCAGGATCTTTGATCATATGGCAGGACTTCCATCGCCACACTCCGGTGCAGGCCCTTTTACTATGACCCCCCACAAATTCCCGGTTACTCCGTTGGTACGGGACTTGACGTTACTATAAGAATGCAGTAAATAGTGTCACCTTCTGAACAAAATCATAACCCTCTCCACTCATTTTCCTTATTCAACACCCTGATCTGTGTTATGTTTTTTCCATATACCTTATTCTGGTTTAAACAAAAATAAATAAATAAATAGTGATGGGAGGTCTAATGGGTTATAAATAAGAGCTTGCTTTATTAGTAAGAGAAGAGCGCATTCGATTCACACAGTTCTGGCCAAATTCTTTAGTATTTAACTATATCTCGTAATACACTATTTTTATATTTAGTTCCTGTATTATATTTTCATTTATCACTATTTATTCTAGATATTCCTAGTAACCAGCTCATGAATCTCATTTATGTACTTTTATTTTTTCCCTTAGACATTTTAAATATTATAAACAATTACTTTGTTCGTTTCTGCCCCTAGAGGATTTGGCTTTCTTGCGCGGCTGCGTCCACTAGCCTTTGGAAATTATCCACCGCAAGGGAACAGGTTACACAATATACCATTTGTCGATTAGAAAGATTTCCTCTTTCGCTAACTGAACCGATTCGACGAATCTCTTCATCTCCTGGGTTGCCATTGAGGACTTCATCCGTAAGCCTGTACAGAGGCTCTCGCTATTCCCCGAGAGATTAGTGTTCACCCCCCCCGCGGCTGCCAAGGATTACCCAACTGCACACAGTTATAGTTACATGCCCCCTGCATAAGTTGGAACAACTAATAGAAAGGATCAAACAGAATAAAACAAATTGGATACTCAAATAGCATCCGATTACGTTCCAATCCTTAGAGATGTGGGAAGACTGAGAAAGAACTGGAGAGATGTTGGGGATCGAACTGATCCTAAGGAACCAAGCTTTCATGTTATTATTATTATTATGTTTATTATTTGTTTCATTTATATAGCCCCTTTAACATCTATGGTCACATCGGGAGTTTGCTCGTTGATTGTAGGTTCTTTAACGCTGGGATTTTAATAATTTTCTTTTTTATTTTCTTCAAACAGAAGCATATTCACTCTTACATACATATTTCATGACTATCGTGGATAGGGAATGATTTTAGTTAAAGAAAACTTCCCCGCTGACCACTGGGCCACGGAGGTTATTATTATTATTATTATTATTATTATTATTATTATTATTATTATTATTATTATTATTATTGGTATTAGTATTAGTATTACTACTATATTATTTTTTTTGTAGTTTAACGTCCTTTTACCTAGTTTGGTCATATCGGACGATGAATGAAATTGATGATATGATGCTCAAATGATCTCGGGGACCATGGAGCTTAAAGTTACTCGACATTCGTCTTTACAGGATAAGGGAAACCCCCGAAAAAACCTTACCCGGGTAACTCACCCTATGCGAGATTCGAGCTCACGACCTTTTGAACGTGAGGCAGACATGCTACCACCACGCTACCCAGGCGGGCTACTATATTATTACTACATTTTGTATTATCATCATTAAAGGCAGATTAATTCTTCTGGATTACTCTAACTTAAGAATAATATTGTATCTGCTCATGCAATCTGAATAACTGCCAGGAATTTAAAAAATCATTTTTTTTTATTTTAAATAAAACTGTCTCATAACTTTCTTCGCTTTTGATTACATTTCGATCACCAAGAACGCCTGGAACACACCTCACCCGCAGCACAGCAACGACAGAGTAGTTGCCGAACTTACAGCTTACAAACTTTAAACACAGGTCGTGCAAAATATAAATAAATAAGGCAGATATGTTTTGTAAACAATGTATTTCCTTCAGTATATATCATTGTCGACAATATATTGCAATTTCTCTGGAAGCTTATAAATAAAACTGCTCAAAAATGTGGGAGCTTTCTGGTTGCTGAACTCTTTAAGGTTCAGACTTCAGTTCTCCAAGGACGTGAGGCGTCTACAATTCAGGAAATTCTGCAGGGAATGGAATACATAAAAGTCAGATGGGGCAATGTCTGAAGAATACAGCTGTGGGGGTAATATATCCCATGTATTGTGGTGATTACGCCACTTTTGGCGGGTTACCATAGAGGTATGCAGTCTGCGTTGTCGTGGTCAAAGACGTCATCGTTTACCAGTTCTGGTGTTTTGTTTTCAATGGCTGCCTTGAGACTATCCGCCTGAGAACAGTATTTCTAAGAATTGACAGTTTCATTATTCGGATGAAGTTCGTAATATAAGATTCCTATGCATCCCTCCACATGCATAGAATAACCTTTCTCAGATGTAGTCTCGGTTTGGGAACCGATAGAGGTGGCTGCCCTTCCTTGCGCCACGATACACTCTTTCGGGAGCTCCGTTCCACAAAAAGGATAATTCTGGATTTCATCTCAATAAGGAGTCACAGACGAAAATTCGCTGTATCGAAATCGATTTTTCAGTTCATGTGGAATCAAAATAACGCGAATATTTACCTAGCCCAGTATTTTTCAACTTCCTGCTAAAACCAAAGTGGTCAATTGGGGATTGTGGACTGTTTTCATTAACAGTTTTTTTTTTTAATTCCATTAATCCTTTTCATGTCAGTAACCATTATCGAGGCCCTTCAACGAGAAATTTTCAGCTCGATATGGACTAAACCACTTTTGGTATTCTAGATTCGTTTCTGCATCTTATTCGTAGACAGTAAAATGTTCTGCTGATATTATGAGACGGTTTTACCCTTAAAATAGTAAAACAGAAGTCGGGAATGTTCCTTTTTGTTTCTCATATATTGTAAACACGAGTTCACACTGTTCCATCCAACGTCAGTCACAAACACACTCCAACAGCGAGTCAGGTAGTTGACCTCCAAGTCGCAATTATAATAACTTGAATGTACAGAGGGTTCTAGGTCTTCAGGATGAAACTTGCGAGCAAACCAAACAAACGAGACGACCTTATGTTATGTTTTATTTATATATATACCTATATATAAAGAATAACATAAGGTTATATAGATATATATCTATATATCTATATAATAATATTGTTATTGTTATGGCGGTGGAGGTGATGGTGGTGGGGATGGTGATGGTGATGGTGGTGGTGGTGGAGGTGGTGGTGGTGATGGTGGTGGTGGTGATGGTGGTGGTGGTGATGATGGTGATGGTGGTGGTGATGATGGTGATGGTGGTGGTGGTGGTGGTGATGGTGGTGGTGGTGGTGATGATGGTGGTGGTGATGGTGATTGTGGTGGTGATGGTGGTGGTGGTGTGGTGTTGGTGGTGATGGTGATGTGGTAGTTGTGATGGTGATGTGGTGTTGTGATGGTGATGTGGTGTTGTGATGGTGATGTGGTGTTGTGGTAGTTGTGATGGTGATGTGGTGTTGTGGTAGTTGTGATGGTGGTGGTGGAGTGGTGGTGAGGGTGATTGTGGATGTAGTGTGGTGATGGTGATGTGGTGTTGTGATGGTGATGTGGTGTTGTGATGGTGATGTGGTGTTGTGGTAGTTGTGATGGTGATGTGGTGTTGTGGTAGTTGTGATGGTGGTGGTGGAGTGGTGGTGAGGGTGATTGTGGATGTAGTGTGGTGATGGCAATGGTAGTAGTGATGGTGGTGGTGTGGTGAGGTGGTGGTGGTGGCGGCGATGGTAGTAGTGATGGTGGTGGTGTGGTGTGGTGGTGGTGGTGGTGGTGGCGGAGATGGTAGTAGTGATGATGGTGGTGTGGTGTGGTGGTGGTGGCGATGGTAGTAGTGATGGTGCTGGTGTGGTGAGGTGGTGGTGGCGGCTATGGTAGTAGTGATGGTGGTGGAGTGGTGTGGTGGTGGTGGCGATGGTAGTGATGGAGGTGGTGTGGTGGTATCGTGGTGGTGGTGGCGATGGTATTAGTGATGGTGGTGTTCGTGGTGATGGTGATTGTGGATGTGGTGGTGGTGGTGATGGTGATTGTGGATGTAGTGGTGATGATTGTGGATGTGGTGGTGGTGGTGGTGGTTGTGGATATGGTGGTGATGATTGTGGATGTGGTGGGGGTGATGGTGATTGTGGATGTGGTGGTGGTGGTTGTGGATGTGGTGGTGGTGGTGGTTGTGGATATGGTGGTGGTGGTGGTGATTGTGGATATGGTGGTGGTGGTGATTGTGGATATGGTGGTGGTGGTGATTGTGGATGTGGTGGTGATGATTATGGATATGGTGGCGGTGGTGGTTGTGGATATGGTGGTGGTGATTGTGGATATGGTGGTGGTGGTGATTGTGGATATGGTGGTGGTGATTGTGGATGTGGTGGTGGTGATTGTGGATATGGTGGTGATGATTGTGGATGTGGTGGTGGTGATGGTGATTGTGGATGTGGTGGTGATGATTGTGGATATGGTGGTGGTGGTGGTTGTGGATATGGTGGTGGTGGATATGGTGGTGGTGATTGTGGATGTGGTGGTGGTGATGGTGATGGTGGTGATTGGGGATGTGGTGGTGAGGATTGTGGATGTGGTGGTGAGGATTGTGGATGTGGTGGTGATGGTGGTGATTGTGGATGTAGTGGTGATGGTGGTGGTGATTGTGGATGTGGTGGTGATTGTGGATGTGGTGATGGTGGTGGTGGTGATTATGGATGTGATGGTGGTGGTGATTGTGGATGTGGTGGTGATGGTGATGGTGATTGTGGATGTGGTGATGGTGGTGGTGATTATGGATGTGGTGGTGATGGTGGTGGTGATTGTGGATGTGATGGTGATTCTGGATTTGGTGATTGTGGTGGTGATGAGTGATTGTGGATGTGGTGGTGGTGGTGGTGGTGATTGTGGATGTGGTGATGGTGGTGGTGATGAGTGATTGTGGATGTGGTGATGGTGGTGGTGATTGTGGATGTGGTGATGGTGGTGGTGATGAGTGATTGTGGATGTGGTGGTGGTGATTGTAGATGTGGTGATGGTGGTGGTGATTGTGGATGTGGTGATGGTGGTGGTGATTGTGGATGTGGTGATGGTGGTGGTGGTGGTGATGAGTGATTGTGGATGTGGTGGTGAGTGTGGCGGTGGTGATGACGATTGTGGATGTGGTGGTGGTGATTGTAGATGTGGTGGTGATTGTGGATGTGGTGGTGGTGATTGTGTATGTGGTGGTGATTGTGGATGTGATGGTGGTGATTGTGGATGTGGTGGTGATGGTGGGGGGATGGTGATTGTGGATGTGGTGGTGATGGTGGGGGTGATGGTGATTGTGGATGTGATGGTGAAGGTGATTGTGGATGTGGTGGTAGTGATTGTGGATGAAGTGGTGATGGTGGTGATTGTGATTGTGGATGTGGTGCGTTGGTGATGGTGTTGGTATTGCTGGTGGTGATGGTGATTGTGGTGGTGGTGGTGGTGGTGGTGATGGTGGTGGTGTAGTGGTTATAGTGGTGTGGTGATTGTGATTGCAGATGTGGTGCGGTGGCGATGATGGTGATGGTGGTGGTAGTGGTGTTGCTGGTGGTGATGGTAGTGGTGTTGCTGGTGATGGTGGTGACGGTGATGGTGGTGATGATGGTGGTGGTGGTGGTGGTGGTGGGGGGATGGTGGTGATTGTGGATGTGGTGGTGTTTGTTGTAGTAGTGGTATCGTTGTTGGGTGTAATTGATGTGGCCTAATATTAGAAAGTGTGGCTTAATAGACTATTATTAATCTCATGGCAATGAACTTAAATGATATTTGAAAAGAAAAACTATAATTCAGTTAACTGGCAACGTTAATTTTGTAAGACGCATACATTTTATACGTAATCAACTTTTTACTCAGTTGGCTAGAATTATACATGTCTATATGAAACTCCCCTCAACTCCTATGTGGGCCACATATACGTAAAAAGTTATACAGTGAAATGCACAGTTTTGATAGATAACAACATAATAAATAATCACATATCTGCAGCATTTAAACACGTTGCTTATGTTTTAACTTTTATTTTAAACCCACAGGAAATTAAACTTTATAACTGATATTCACAGCTTTGTGTAATTTATGTGATGCAGATATAGACTGCGGGGTGAAGAAAGGGTAAGGAATGAGGAGCAACGAGGGATACAAAGGAAGAATCAATAATTTATATTCTGATCATATTTACAATTGTCAGTCTCCTACCGGAGCTAAGGCCGAAGAGAAAAGAAACAGAAAACTCCTCAGACAATATCGACAACGGAACTCCGGATTCTGTTAGTAAATCCTTAAACAAAACAACACTCTTGATTTTCTGCTTAAAACAAAGTTATCATAAACAGCTCTCAATTTCTTTGTGTATGTAACAAAAACACGCGTTGTTGGAAGTGAAACCTTAAAGAGTGTCTAACTCGGCTTCCTTTGAGGGATTAGGAAGACACCAAGTACTCGAGGCACAAACAAAAGACGACTTGTGTCACTGGCTACCCACGCCTTAACCTCGTTTGAGATACGCACAATGTCCCCTTTATTGTCATCTACACTGCTCATTCCGTAGAGCATTCAAACCGACAGAATCAGAACCGGTTAGTCCCAACCAAAGTACCTACTTATAATGAATTAATTATTATTATTATTATTATTAATAATAATAATAATATTATTATTATTATTATTAATAATAATAATATTATTATTATTATTATTATTATTATTATATAATTCTAATATAGCAGATTAGTGCACAAATATAGTTTAGACTTTTATACTTTCTCTACATTTATTACGTACATACCGAAATTTAACCAGAAATACAGGCTGCTGGTAAAGAAGAGGGATAAGAACAATTAAACAAAAGTGACTACAATGTTTTACATACATATACTTTGTCATACTTATGTCATTGGTCTGTTATGGTTTTGTATATTGTGTGAATATTATGTGTATATATTTTTTTTACGTGTATTTATCTATTATAAGAAGGTACATTTATGAAGGTGTACCCTGAGCTGTAAATTTAAATTGCTGTATTTGAATATTTTTATCTTTTTATTTTCGTGTTGACTCTTCTAATTCTTTGTTGTTGTTTTAATATTGCTTTACAGTGTTTATTACAAAAGCACGTACGGTCTGTGGACCCGTGCGATGTTGAAGTTCAATGTATAATATTGTTATGTCAATAAATACACATTCATTTATTCTTTCATGTTTTAGGATTTCCTGGAACCCAAAAACCTGACATATCTCTGTAACAAATTATTGTTAAAAAGCTTATTCTTCTGTCTACATTAGGATAGTCCAGATAAGGGTAATTTCTGTTTATGTTTATTACTTGGTCCCTTATAAGAAGAAGGTAAAAAATTTGGTGTGTCCCATTTACATAACTTTCTCTACATCTCTGCAACAAAGTATTATTAAAAAGTTTACTCTTCTATTTACTTAATGCTAATCGAGAAAAAAATTAGCAGAAATAGTTTTTATTACGTGTTTTCTTGCAAGTAGAAGCGAAATAAAGGAGTGTCATAGGTTAAACTGGTAGTCAAAGTTGGTTGCTATGTGACTGAAGTTCCTTTGTTTGTATGGTCAGGAACTGACAAATTACTGTATGAGAAAAGTATGTTTTTAAAGCTGAAACTAATAATAAGTACTATCTCAAAAACGATCAACTCCACGAAAAAATGCATATGACATAAATGATGTGTTTTAATGATATCCACATTTTGTGCAGTAAGTTTCTGTCTATTTCTTACGGTTTACCAGTTATGCAAAATTCCGCAAAATTCATCTAGAATAAAGCTGGTCTCAGAATCTATTTCTAGAAACTTTAAGATAAACATATTTTCATGTAAATATCTTTAATATATGATATTTTAATCAAAATCATTAGAGCAATTTTTGAGAAAATCAAAAAATTTTCCATGTAAAGAATAGATGTTGGTGGGGGTATTTTCTTGAAAATTCTCGTGTAGCATCCTTGAAAGATACCAAACTTAAATACCAAATATGGTATTTAATGGTCTTTTCGTTTCTGAGCTATGATGTCCACAGACACACACGGACCTTTTTCTAAAAATACGTTCTTTGGTTTCAGGGGGAACTCAGCTTTTATTTCCGGTGAAATCTTGGTATCGAATTTTGCGGACAATACAACATATTCTGTATACATTATGTGTATAGTACGTGTAGAGAAAGAAAAGAGCATTTTTAGAGAAAGATCCATGTGTGTGCGTCCAAAAAATTGATAAAATACCAAACTTTTATTTAAGTTTAATATCTTCCAAGGATGCGACACGAAGATTTTCAAGAAAATCCCCCACCCTCAACTATCCTTTACATGAATAAAATGTAGAATATTTTTTTTTCTCTAAATTTTCCATAATTAATAAATCGTAAATAGACAAAAACTACTGCACAAAAGATGTAGATCTCGTTAAAACACACAATTTATGTCATGTACGTTTTTTTCGTGGAAATGACCATTTCTGAGATATTCCTTGTTATTTGTTTCAGATTTAAGATACTTAGACTTTTATCACACAGAAAGTTGTGAACTTCAGGCACTGCACAGAAACGGATTTCAACCACTGGTCAACCAGCGTTCAAAAGACTTGGATATCACTTTGCCTAGTGTATTCCCTTATTTTCCTTTCACTTACAAGGAAGCAAGTAACTAAGAAAATTTCTGCTAATGCTTATCTCGATTATCATAAAGTGGATGGAAGAATATGCTTTTTAACAATAATTTGTTACCGAGATGCAGAGAAAGTAATGTGAATGGAACACATTAGAATTTTATGTGTATGTTTTCCCCAAATCCTCTGGATTTCAACACCGGATTCTAGTAAGAATGTGTAACAGGCCAGTAGAGAGAAGCCATACGGGAACATGCTGGTTTTGACATAATGTGATAAGCACATGAGCTGTGAACTTTGACTGTGTCAGTCTGTTCGCTGCCCACTCTCCGTGTATCGCTTCAAGGGCCGACCAGTGAATCCGCTAAAGTTGACCCATTTTCATCACCTCCAGCGATGTTAACATGTGCGTTGTTAAAATGATTTCCTGGCGGTTTTTCTTTGATCATTAGTTGCCTTTCAGCAGCGTTACGCTCATACGATATTCAGATCATATAGTTTGTTATTTTATAGATTCAGTATATGTGATAGAAGGCACAAAACGCTTTATCATAATTAAAACAATAAAACCTTTCTTATGTGGACGATAAAAGCTCTAATGTGTTCCATTTGCATAATTTCTGTACATTTTTGTTACATATTACTTAACTTTAATTTCTATAATACCAGAAATACACGGTCGAAGTTGCATCTCGTTTTTAAAGTGTTTAACACCCACAGTGACGCTATAACATAAGCGCTGACGTTGAGGGGACATGAAATGAATTAGCCAAGAAAGAGCATTTGGGAAGAAAACTTTTCAGGCCTATCTTGGAGTGCATTCCTGGCGTTTGGCAATTATGAGCACTGAGGAAAACAGTCTATTTGAAATTAATAGTTCAACTGCCAACAATGTCTGGTATGGAAATCCTAGGTCAACACTAAACGCTGTTGCTATTATTATTATTGTTTTGCATTTTATTGCAATTTTAATTTGTACCTTTATGCTACACAATTTTTAATGTAAAGAACATTAAAGCCAAAATCGCTTTTTAATCGGTCCTTTGACATTTAATGCGTTTTGAATCCACTTTTTCAACTTCTTTTTTCAGTATTTTTGGTTGGGGAAAAATATTTGTAGCTTAATAGCTTCAAAATTAGGGTATCTTTAAGATTTAAGGATTTCAAATTTATGAGCACTAATTAAAATATTAAATATTTATGTTTAAAAAAGGATGTTTTCCATAACTCACAATAAAACACTTGAAACATTCAACAATGTGCATAGGGAGCATTTATATTCTCTTAAATTAATACTGCACGTAGTCTCTTGTGGCTCTTTTGAATTGCGTGCCATAGGATCGATGAGGGGAGAGACCAGAAGGGTGACTAGATCCTGATGATGATGGGCGCAAAGATGGATGGGTTCCCTAACGGTTCAAGATCAAACGCGGGTACCAATCGGGCAGTACTAACGCCAGAAAGAAATTTCTACAGTGCATAAGCCCCCATCCAGACGCAACGCGCCGAACACCATCACCTTGTCCTTCAAACCTGAAACGTATGCTAAGGAAGATGTAGGAACAGCAAATGGTGGAAACGATGTGCAATAAATTTTTCCAGGATTTGCCTGACGACTCCCGAAAAAATCCATAGATCAGGAATTACGGCATCGGAAATCGAACCCACGACCTTCTGAATGCGAGTCACACATGTTACCGCTATGCCCGGTTAAAGGTGCATTTTATACTACTGTAACAAAAAGGTATTAATATGTTTCGGACACGGTTGTGATTTGGTTGCACTCTGGTTGAAAAATAATAGGTAATATGCACACAGGGTTTCACTGGGACCTCCCCCTCCCCCAGCGCTGCCAGACATTTACTCTAACAAAGCGATTAGTATATACACAGCCTGTTCTGAAGGTACGATGAGCAATAGAACACGCTTTGCTTTTGATATATTCAGAAAATATATTATAATCAATTACAACAGTTGTACACGCATGAACTTACTTATTAAACTTATTATTTCATCTGCTACAGTACATATTTATTACTTTGTTCATTTTATTCATATTTTGTATAGTTACTTTTGTTTCTGTCTATACCTATATCACAATCTCAGTTCCTGTATTTCTCCTCTCCGCCCGCTTGTAAACAACACATCAGCTTACTAGGCATCAATGTTAGCCTAGTTATTAATTATGAATAAAAATTAGTATCGTAATAAAGAGTTGATATATCTCGTTAAAATACGTGCACCATGCGTTTATTGTTCCAAATATATGCTAACTAGCCGAACTAATTAGAAGGAAACAAATTTTTGGATTTTCACGCATACATAGTCTCAAAAATATTAATGAAAGCCGCTGTACGACACATGTCAAGTATGCGCCCAATCCAGCGTTAATTTTCCTTTACAGTTATCCTATCTTGTGGAGGGTCGTGTTTGAGAAAAAGGGAGAATTTTAAGCATTATTTGTCCGCATCACTGGAGTCAACAGGATGGGGCTAATTCCTCTCGCGCTCCTCTATTTCAGCTCCTTGTTACTAATTAAACTCCCCTACCCTCGCCATCCCTCTTGAATGATCGAAGGAGATGAAATCAACAAGACCTTTCAATTCGGCTACCGCAGTGGAGTGGTTTAAAAGCACCTAAGTAGTAGTATGCGCGACGAAATTCAGACTTCACTTGTTAAATAAATGGAAATATATACGAGGGTCATTTCAGAAGTCATGGCAACTATTTTTTATCAGTCAACAAAGCTGCAGGAAACAAAACTCAGGATATACGATTGAAAGTAGCTGAAATGTTCTTCTCAATGTTAGTAGTAAATTCGGATCCGGGAACAAGGGATTATGGGTACGGGACTTTGAAAGATGTACAAACAGGGATCATTGTTTTATTCGCATAAATGCAATTTTTATTTATGCTCGCTATTCAACTTTAGTGACATTCACTTTGAAACACAGCATGTGTTTAGTACCTACCAATGCACTCAGATGTCATTAGTGGCGACATCCCATTCTGTCTACAACATTTTTTCAAATTTATATATTGCAATAACCGCATATTCAGCTATTCGGAATATACAAAATAGTTGCCATGACTTCTGAAATGACCCTCGTAGGTTAGAATATACTATTGAGTAGATTAGTAGATCAATGCACGGAGAGAGGGATGGGTAGGGGAGTAGGCAGAGAGCTAGTGAAGAAGAAGGGAAGAGGAAGGGAGTGATGGATTTCCAAACTTATTTATTGAAAATAAATAACGATGATTTAGAAATTTTAAATAAAATTAGCGCATTTGCTGTACTAGGTGATCCAAAAGCGAAGATTTCAAGTGTATAGATAATCCTTCATGCAATACAAGAGTTGCAGAATTCTACGGATTAACTGGAAGCAAATACTGGTCAGTGGCGGAAAGCACGAGCCACCTTCGCTGCACACCTCTTGCATATCAGCGAAACCAACGAAATGAGGGCATCGTGCTCACGATTCCCTCACCGAGATGAAGTTTCCGGACTTTTGAGTCCGTGATGATTTAAACGACATTGAAAACGTTGTTAACTGCTTTCCACTTCAGTTACATAGCCTTTATTTTTGAGAGAATAAATTCACCTACCTACAATTGCCAATGGCTCTGTTTTTGCAGATATGCAAGAGGTGTGCAACAAAGGTTGCTCAAGCTAGTTGCTCAAGTTGCTTCAGTTACTCCTTAGAATTTGCGGCGGTTCCAAAATATGTGGAGGACCGGGTTCGAATCCCGCGTGCAAGTTTATAAGATTATGGAATGGTGTGGAGATGTGTGTGCCCTAGCTAATGATTTTGTAGGAATCTTTCTCAGGTGTGGTAAGACACGAGCCGTTAAGTTCAAGATTATTATTGAATCTTCCATAGTAAGTGAAGTCGCGGCTCTCGACTAACAAGATCGTCTGTACTTGCCTTGTTATGTCCACCCTCGGGTAATGGAACTTTCAACCCTTTCGGTTCATTGTCTTGCCCTTAACGGTACTCTTCTACCTGGGCCGTTTGTCAGCTTATGGTAACTTTGACCTTACGCTGTTAGATATGTTTCACATCATTTCTTCCCCGGTAATTTCCAATGTATATATGACCCTTCTTAATATAATATATATTATATTGAATAAGATTTATATCTCCTTTAAGAGACCTTTTAATCCCGTGACATGATATGTACTGTTTCAAATTCTGCAACTCTTATCGCAGGAAGTGTTATCCGCACACATGAAATACGGCGCTATTGGGCCATCTGGTATATGAAGACTGCACGTTTAATTAAGACACAAGCAGCCCGATGCTCTAAGAAGCAGT
Organism: Hymenopus coronatus; assembly: GCA_030762935.1. Classification (NCBI taxonomy): domain Eukaryota; kingdom Metazoa; phylum Arthropoda; class Insecta; order Mantodea; family Hymenopodidae; genus Hymenopus; species Hymenopus coronatus. Next base: position 86,156,680 of record CM060895.1, read on the forward strand.
TTTTAATAGAGAAGACAAAACAAATACAGGGAGCAGTAAAATGTTTAAAAAATTAAATGCTTAACGATTCCATCTTATATTATATTAAGCATGTACACATACACATAGACATACTATTGATCTCTTTATTTATAATTAATGAGCAACAGTAACCGTTTTAGTTAAACTACTTTAGTAAATTTAAAATCAAAAGAACAGTAAATCTGTTTTTAAAATTAATAAACTTAAAGGTGGTCAAAAATAGTCCTTGAAGGCTTCATTTTAGTTAGCACTTTCTCTATACGTACTTACATAGTATATAGAGAAGGTATTGTATATTGCACCCAAAAAATTTATATCGAGCTTTCTCCAGAAATATATTTTTGAGACCCCTCATTACAAAAGAAGCATTTTAAAAAGTTGTTTGCATGTGCGTATCTGTCTGTGTGTGTATGTGTGTGTGTCTGTGGGCAGCATAGTTCAAAAACAAAAAGTCGGTTAGACTGCCTCGAGTTCGAGTGGTTAACACGCTTACTTCTCTCCCGGGTTCGATTCCCGTCTGGGGTGGGGAAGTTTTCTCTAGCCAGAATTATTCCCTATCCCCCACAGAGTCTGGAAGTATGTAGGTGGGAGTGAATGTGTGTGTGTTTGAGGAAAATAAAATTATTTTGATTTAAACCAAACGTAAAAATAAAAAGAACCTACAGACGAGTTGCTTCAAAGTGTAAAGCCCCCAAAATGACCTTAGATGTTAAAGAGGGCTATATAAATGAAACAATAAAAAAAGCCGGTTAAATACCAAACTTTAAATTTAAATTGAATGTCTCCCAAGGATAGTACATAAAGATTTTCAAGAAAATCCCCCTCCCAACATCAACTACCCTTTACATGGAACATTTTTAGGAAATTATGATTTTCTCAAAAATGGCTGCAATGATTTTCATTAAAATACATTATGTTTAAGATATTTTTATGAAAAACAAAATGTACACCTTAAATTGTCTGGGATTAGCCTCTGAAGCCCTCTTCATTCTGGACGAGTTTTGTATAACCGGAAAACCGTAAGAGATAGACAGGAACTTACTTCACAAAAATTGTAGATCTCATTAAAACACACAATTTAGGTCATCTACATTATTTTGTAGAGTTAATCCTTTTTCAGATATTCCGGATTATTGGTTTTAATTTTAAGCCCCAAACTATTCTCACACGGAAATACATCTTTCTTCTCGCTTCTCGTTTGTTTACTCCTGGCAAGCAAAGGAATCGGACTTTCAATTGTTTCGCATAGCCATCAGCTTTTAACGGACGAGATTATCGCTTTAGTGTGTGCTTTTTCATATTTTCCTTCTACTTACAAGTAAGCTAATAATAAGACTAATACTGCTAATGTTAATCTTCATTGGCATGATGTAGATTACAGATTAATGTTTTGAATAAAAGGTTTGTTTACCAAACAGCTAGTGGACATCATGTGAAAGGAGCGCATTAGATTTTTGTCCTTCTACTTACAAGGAACCAAGTAAAAGGACAATTTTTGCTAATGTTTATCTCGATTATCATTAATTAGATAGAAGAATAAGTTTTTTAACAATAATTTGTTATACTTGAGATGTACTGAAAGGCATGTGAATGGAACACATCAATTTTTTTTAATAATCCATGATTTCATGAATCATTTTATCATGATGAAATCTTAGCACATGCAATAATAATAATATTTGTGTGCAAACTACTTGTGGATTATTGATATAGTAATTAATCTAGTTGCTGATCCCGGTGGCCGCGCTCACTAAAGAGTCTCGTGGTGCACAGGATCGTGGGTTCGAGTCCCGCCTTGGGCATGGGTGTTTCTGTGTTTGTAAATGTGTATATGTTTGTGTATGTATATGTAAAAAGAAAACGTTAAGAATAATAAGGTCAACTAAGGAAATGTAGGAAACTGGAGAAAAAAGGAATACAGCGCCGGAGTCCTGACAAGCCTCCGGAACTGTATTTTTTTGTAAAAAAGATGTATTTTGTACTACTTCAGCATCTCTATTATGATCAGGTTTGAGGGATTTGATTTTGAGACATTTTTGGATTAAGCTCCTACAATTTAACTTTCTTTAACTTCAATGGGCCTGGACTTGCGAAACAACTAGTATTACTATGGGTTCAGAACTTAGGTTAATCAATGTTATATTACTAAACACACGCACATTCATTATCATATTCATACTTCCAGATTCTGTGGGGGATAGGGAGCAATTCTGGTTAAAGAAAAATTACCCGCCGGAGCCGGGAATCGAACCCGGGGCCTTCGGATGAGAAGTTAGCTCGCTGATCACTCGACCACGGAGACAGTCTACAATATTTTGTTAAGCACTGAGGGAAACTTTTCTCCCCATCGCCATCAGTGAATAAGAGTCCCGATCTAAGCTATTTTACAAATGAATTCATCTGCTTCGATGCCTATGGCAAAATATTTCACCAGTAGTTTCATACATAGCTGAAAACAAAAATTGATGTGTTCAATTCACATGACTTTTTATAAATCGCTTTAACAACTTGTTAATAAGCTTATTCTTGTATCTACTTCATGATAATCGAGATTGTCGAACAGAAATTGTCTTAATTATTTGCTACTTTGTAAATAGAAGAGAAATTAGGCAATACACTAAGCTTATGTGATGGTCAAATGTTTTAAAAGATGGTTACTATATGGTTGAAATCCGTTTCTATGCAGGGCCAGGAGTTTACAACCCTCCCTGTGAGAACTTTTAAAACAAATAACAAGGAATATCTCAGAAATGGTCAATTCTAAGAAAATAACATAAATGACATAAATTGTATGTTTTGACGTGATCTACAGTTTTGTGTGGTAGGTTTTTGTCTATCTCTTATGGTTTACCAGCTACGCAAAATTCAGGAAAATTCGTTCAGAATAAATAGGTCTTTATAGGTTATTCCCAGAAAATTCATTATATACATTTTATTTGCATAATAAATATATTTAATATACGGAATTTCAATCAAAACCGTTACAGCCATTTTTAAGAAAATCAAAATTTTAGGCATTTTTTCCGTATAAAGGGTAGTTTGGGATGGGGGGATTTTTCTCAAACTCTTCGTTACGCTTTCCCGAAAGATACTAAACTTAATTAGAGCATTTGGTATTTTATCGACTTTTTGTTTCTGAATTATCTTATTCACGGACACATGGACACACGGACCTTTTTCTAAAAATGCGTTTTGGAAACAGCGGGCCCTAAAACGTGAATTTCCGTTGAAATCTCGGTATCGATTTTTGGGTGGAATGCAATACCTTCTCTATACACTATGTACTTATTACCATGTAGAAAAAGTGAAAAAGCAAAATCAGAAGAGAAGCTAGCTTATGTCACCCTACGAGTGGAGACTAGTATTTTTAATTCTTCGTTAAAAAAATTCTTTAATCAAATTCCTGCAAACCATTTAAGCATGCATACAAAAGCAATCCAAAACGAAATGCAAATCTAACTGAAGCGTCAAATTGCTTTCGTCATGTTTGTCACTAATCCCTAAATCAATTTTGGTCAAAATTCTGGGTGGATTTCATTTATATTGTCACCAATGCATCACTTTTTGCCTGCTAACAATAAACGTATGATCGAGTGGTTTCACTGCTCGCGTTTGAACCCAGGTGGCACAGATTTCATCCCAGGGCAGAGTTTGTAGAATTTGTGGTGGAAGAAGCTGCATCTGGACTGGTTTTCTCCGGGTTCTCCACTTTAGTTGCTTATGCAAAACAAAAGCTCTGAAAAGTCATTTCTTTATATTTATTTTAAACGATTATTAATTAAACAATTTGAGAAAATTATGTAGTTAGATACCCTTGACAATTTAATGAGAAAAATATATATCTTCATATTTACAAAATAAATCAATGAGAAATATTTTTTTTCATTTCCTGAAAATATTGTTTGTTTATGTTTTGGGCACTTATACCTTAAAAGCACTTCACATTATATTTACAGAAATATGCATTTTATTTCACATAAAAATATCCCAAACTTGTATTTATAAAAAATGTTTGAAAAAATAAAGAAAAACGAAAATGCTTCCATACAGACATATTTGGGGAAGGGAGATATTTTGAAAATCGTGGTTTTGAATATCTGGAAGATGATTAAGTTCTATACCAAGTATGGTCTTTAATCAACTTTATATTTTTAGTTATGCTTTTCGTGTTTCATATTTCATGTATTTCTGATGAAAGTTTTAAAATTTTGAACGAATTTAATACTTGCTCTACCTTTTTAGGTAAGCTACTGTAGTCTTCTGAGTCTTCAGAAATCAAGGGTTTCTTTTTTTGTAATATAGGATGGGTAACACGTTTCTATCTTTAAAACAAAAGCGATGGAAATAAGAGGAAAATATTATCACAGCTAAAATAGCTATAAACAATATATAATAGAAAAAAATGAATACTTGGGACGTAAAATAAGAATATATAAAATAAATAGAGTTTTAATGCTATCTGAAAATATATAACAACATAAACAGATGCACAAAAATATATTTGGAGGTAAAATGAATAAGGAAAGCAAGTAAGACTGCATAAAATGGGCTCAAAACTGTCGCTGATGTGGATGTGAGAGATGGGTGCAAAGAACAAAATGATAAAAAGATGCATCGAAGTAGTAGAAATGTTATATAAAAGATCTGTGTTAGGGGCGAGCGACAGAGATTACATCAGAAGCCAAAGAACTGAAGATAGAAGTAATACATGACCAGGAGAGATGACATCAACACGTGTAAAGGATGTCCTCTCATCGCCTGCCCTGGAAAGCTAATTAATATATCTCAATAGGAAGAAGGGATATAGAACGTCTCAAAAAGAAATTGAAACAGCATTGCCTATAACACTTTGGGTTCGGAACCCAAAGCGTGCATTGGAAGAAGAAGAAAATAAAAAAGAAGAGTAATACAGTGGAGAGTGCTCAGTTTGACCGTTTATTTTAACTCTTGAGGATGATGCCCATTTGACCTGATGGAGTCACCAAGAGGAGTAATGAAGCAAGTCCATACGCATTCCAATGTCTCCTAACTGATCTACAGCACCTCTAATGAATCGGGTCTGTTGACGATTTTGCGCTTGGTGACTGTTTCATGCCGCCCGATGCTGAAATTGCGGCGGAATAAGTTTTGAGCTGCAACCACCATTTTATGTGAAAAGCATTGTTGCCTTGATCACTGCTTCATGTTTACTGAAATGGCATGCCTCACAGAATGAAATGCTTCCCCTACATTCCGTAAGCGTTTCATCCTTTCCATGTACAGTCCCATCAAAAAGAATCTCATGTGTTCCAATCTCATGACTTTATCTACATTTGTGCAACAAATTATTGTTAACAAACTTGTGATTCTATTTACTTCATGCTAATCGAGAAAAAATGAGCAGAAATAGTCTTCTTACTTGCTTCATTGTAAGTCGACGCGAATTAGGGGATTACCATAGGATAAGGTGATAGTCAAATGCTGGTTGCTATGTGACTGAAGTTCCTTTGTTTGTATGGACAGAGGTTGACAAATTTACGCATGAGAAAAGTTAAAGTTTTTCAAGGCTGAAAAAAAAAAAACAATCGTTAGAGTCATTTTTGAGAAAATCAAAAATTTCAAAAAAAGTTCCATGTAAAAAGTAGTTAGGTGTGGGGGGATATTCTTGAAAATCTTCGTGTCGCAACCTTGGAAGATATCAAGCTAAAAAACCAAGTTTGGTATTCAACGGTCTCTTCGTTTTTAAGCTATGCTGTCCACAGACACACACGCACGGACATTTTTTCCAAAAATGCTCTTTTTTTATTCAGGGGGACCCAAAACATGTATCTCCTGTGAAATCTCGGTATCAAATGTTTGGGTGGAATGCAATACCTTCTCTATACACTAAGTACATGCTACATGTAGAGAAAGTAATGAGTACAAACCCCTATGTCACCCTGTGTTTACATTCAATTCCAGAAATGCATAAATTGAAAAAACGCTTCAGAAGCAAAGCAATATTGTCTCAAAAGAGACACGAATTCTATTTTACCTACATATGAGGCAACTAACACGGATCAAAATGGAAGATATGTCGGAGAGAATAAACCAAGGTAGAAATGAACACCCTTGAGCATAAAATGTGACTCATGATGGAAAGAAGCTCTTTATGTTGCTCTTGATAAAATTTCGCCCTTTACAAAAGTGATCGTCTTATTTTTTAATTTCTCTACACGTACTATGTACATAGTGTATATTGTATTGCACCCAAAAAGTCGATATTGAGATATCACTGGAATGAAAAAAAAATATATTTTTTGCTTGTCTGTTTGTTTGTCTGCCAGTCTCTCTGTCTGGCTGTCTGTCTATCTGTGGACAGCATAGCTCAAAAACGAAAAGTCCGTTGAATACCAACTTGGAATTTAAGTTTGGCATCTTCCACGGATGCGACACGAAGATTTTCAAGAAAATCCCCCACCCCCTATGTGCTACCCTTTACATGGAACTTTTTTTTCGGAAATGTTGATTTTCTTAAAATGGCTTTAACGATTTTGATTAAAATATCGTATATTAAAGATGCTTACCTGACAAACCAAATGTATATCTTGAATTGTCTAGGAATAGCCTCTGAAAACTACTCCATTCTGGATGAATTTTATGAAATTTTGCATACCTGCTAAACCCTAATAGTATGACAAAAACTTATCACACAAAAAATGTAGGGCATGTTAAAACACATAATTTATGTCATATACATTTTTTCGTGGAGTTGATCGTTTTTGAGATATTCTTTGTTTTTGGTTTCAGCTTTAAAAACCTTTAAAATACTGTTCTCATATGGGAATGCAACTCCTGTCCCCCTTATTTCGCTTCTACTTACAAAGAAGCAAATAATAAGACTATTTCTGCTAATATTTTCTCGATTAGAATGAAGTAAATAGAAGCATAAGTTTTTTTAACAATCATTTGATGCAGAGGTGTAGAGAAAGTCATGCGATTGGAGCACATCAGATTCTATGAATTGGTAGGGTACTTAACCTTTCATTTTCATGATACACCATCGTGTTCCTAATATAGATTTAATTTGCCGTTCGATAGCGGCAATAACATCAGTTTCGTTTCCATGCCACTGATGAAAGCGCTCATCACTTGATAGTTTAACGACACATGAAAACAATTCTTTATTTCGCCTCTAGAACACTGAGGTGTGTTGTAATTGGTTAATCTTTTCCTTGTGTTTCCTTACGAAACTCTTTCATAGTGATCGTTTCTGAATCACTCCTTCCCTACACAACAAATATACGATTAGTTGATTAGATCTTGTTGTTTGTTTGTTTTATTCGGACCAATCACACAGAGAACTGATACCGGATGGGAGGAGTAAAGTCTGATTATCTGAAGACTAAAACTTTAAGGAAAAGAGGACATTATTGTGATCAAGTGGAAAGGGCCACTTTTTATTCACGCAGGTGTACAAGTCTGCCGCACACATACAGCTATAATTTAGAGGCTTTGGTGAAGAACTGTTTCCAGAAACGAGAGTCACGACAGTGAGAAGGAGAATGCAATGCAGGCAGAAGAAACTCCTAAGGAATATGCTAACGGAGATAAATAACCACGGTAAGGCGATTGAAATGAAGACAAATTCAAGAAAGGCGCGGACCATGGTAGTTGGAATAAAAACCACAAGGCGAGGCTATGAAACAGGTGGATTAGAAGTAATATAGGATGTTAAAAAGCGTTCCAATGGTTAGAGAAAATCTAATAGAGAAAGGAAAATGTCTAATAAACTCTTAAAATAAGAATAAGGACACACATTAGTGCTTTGTGCTGAATGAGGATTTGATTGTAATATGATTGTAATTTGTGATGAGCTGAAGAAAAACGACCAGAACATTTTGAAACGTTAATATAAAAATAAATAAGATCTAAATATACTACCCCAGCATATAGGTAAATAATCGATATATACATTCAAACTTTAATTTCCTTTCCAAAAACAGTCATTACAAATCATGTATTTCTTGTTTCTTTTTTCTTATATTTAATTTAGCTACAAACCAAAATTAAAACTAAAATCAGAAAATAAGATTTTGAATAGTTTAATTGAAATAAAATAAATATTCTAAACAATAATATTACTGGAAAGGCACCAATTTACAACTAGTATTCAGCTGTTTCCTATACTATGGTATAGACAACACTACTGGTATCCAGATAAAAGTGTAGGTATCCAGCACTTAGCTATATATTTATTGCAATAGCCATTTCTATTGCCTAAAATTATTTATTCTTATATATTCATAATCATGGTTTATTTATATCACCTATATTTCTTGATATATTGCTATACTTATACTTATATCTGTCAATAGTTTATTTCATAATTTGTTTAATAGTTTAATTTTTAATAATTCCTATATTTCTTAAATAACTCTTCATACTTAGTTATTTATTCATAACCTTATTTTGTATATCTATATACGATATATAGTATAAAAAAGCTTATCATTATTTGTATGGATATATAAAAAGCATTACTTTATGAAAACGACATAAAAGAATGATTGCACCTTTAAAAGAAAATAATTCACCCCTCTACAAACTATTCTTACAAATTCTTGTTGATATATATCAACGGTACTAGAAATGGTTTCACTGCATATTTTCTTCGGATATATACGCGATACAAAAGGCAAATATATAGAAGGCTTACTGCTGATGGCATTCTGAAATTTAAATTTGCCTGTGCACAATCAGCAGAAATGAAAACTAATATTAAATTGGTACCAGGAAAGCTATAAATATTTGAAAATTCACACATATAAGATTTAATAGTTTAGAAATATTTAATACTACAGAACCTTTATTTGAGGATTTGGTGTTTTAACGAGATATATTTTTTTTACTTCATCTAGCATGTATGTACATAATATATAGTAGAAATAGAATGTATTGCATTCCACCTAAAAGTTCCATACCGAGATTTCACCGGAAATACACGTTTTAGAGTGCTTGAATTCCATAATGAATTTTATAAAATGTCCGTGTATATGTGTGAGTGTGTGTCTGTGGACAGTATAACTCAAAAACGAAAGGTATCTTCCAAGAATGCGACACGAACATTTGCAGGAAAATCCCCTCGCCACCAACTAATCCTTCAATGGAACATTTTTCTAAAATGTTTATTTTTTCAAAAATGCATACCGATTTTGATTAAAAGACCATATGCTTATTACAATTTTATGAGAAACATAATGTATATCCTGAATTTCCTGAGTATATCCTCTGAAGACCGCTTCATTCTGGATGACTTTTGTAAAATTGGCAAACCGTAAAAATAAACAAAAAAAAAAAACTTACTCCACAAAAATGTAGATCTTGTTACAACACACAATTTGCTATATACATTTTTAGTACAGTTAACTGTTTTCGAAATATACCTTGTTAGTAGTTTCAGTTTTAAGCTAATCAAATTTGTCTCAAACGAGAAGTCATCCTTCTTTTCGTCTCTCTTTTGTTTACTCCTAGCGAGTAAAGGGAACCGAATTTCTATTTTGTCACATAGTCACCGGCTATAAAATAATTGACAATCGTTTAAGCGTAGAACATTCCTTTATTTCCCTTCTGCTTACAAGGAAGCAAGTAACATTACCAATTCTGCTAATGTTTACTTTGATTAGCATGATGTAGATAAAAGAATAATCTTTTGTAAGAAAAGTTTGCTTGTGAAACAGCTAGAGAAAGCCACGTAAATGGAACACATTAGATCTTTTTGTATAGTCAGCTTTCGTCTAAGACAGATGTCATCAACTCGCTTGATTTTGTGAGCAAGCAGGCTTGTTCCTTTGTATGCTATATTGGTGACAGCACGTGATAGCAGTGGTTGCCTCTCTCGTATATTGCGTCGTGTTTTAGTTTATAATTTTTGGAACAGAAAGCCATCCATCATGCAAGCAATTGACTCCCCTGTTTATGCCTACTCCTACGAATCTCTCTTATTTATAGAAAGTGGGGGAATAAGTGTTCATTTTGCAGCAATGTTCTACACTCAGAACACTCAATTTGCAGTATCATTACTGAAGGGAAGAAGTTTCTTTTGAGGTGTGTTTAATACCAATTGATGTCCAATAAATTAATTCTTATACTATTGGCGTTACAATGCAGTTAAAAGGGTATTAACCAAGTTAAGAAGCTTGATCTTTTTATCATGTTAATTCCATAATTTAATAATTTTTGCAGTTATTTATATTATGACTACCAGTTACCACCAAAACTATTAAAATATGTATAAATAGAAATACAAGAGAGATAATAGTGCAATTGTTCTGCCAGTTATGAACCTACCATAAGTATATTAGCCTATGAAAGATGGGTTATAAAATACAAACTCAAAATTCTGCATACTGCCACAACTGATTCGCAGTTGGTGATGCAGTGCACAGTAAGTTATTCGCAGGAACTTCGAGCAAATTCTCTCTCTCTCTCTCTCTCTCTCTCTCTCTCTCTCTCTCTCTCTCTATCTATCTATCTATCTATCTCTATCTCTCTCTGCTTACTTAAAGAGTGGCCATTTGGTGACTCTTGGTCAACGGCTTAGCAAATGTGCACTATTTGCAGAAAATTCAAGATATACATTTTATTTGAAAAGTAAATTTCTTAAATCGTGATGGCTTAATAAATTTGAAAATCCCATTATTGCAGGTTAAACCTGGCGGAGGGTGATGGATTTTAGCGGATGCATGGCTTCCTTCGGAATGGAAGTAGAGTCGGTGGTCCCGTGTAATGTTTATTGGCACGTAAAAAAACCGAATACCTTGACAGAAGAAGGTTGATGGGCAAAATTTCCCATTTCGCGTCCGGAAGTCGTGATTTCGTCGTACAGTGCAGTCGTGCCATCTGTGAGCGAAGAGGCAATCCCTCGTCACCATGACTCATAGCGGTGAACTCACGGACTAGAATTTCTAATCTAATCACGGAAGCATCGTAACGATACCCTATGCTCCACTTAGTTACCTTCTTAACTAAGAAAATAAAAGAACAATTTTACATGCAAAGGTTATATACAAACACAGGAAACTTTTGTATATAAAAAGTCATATGTATTAGTTCATGTAGAGTCTCAAATTACTGTTCTGCAAAATACTCTCACTCTTATATCTTATCTATCTACAGTTTGTTACTCTTTGCTTTAAAATTGGCGCGCTTTAATCTAATATGTAATATCGGGCACTGAATCAATGAAATGGGTAAAATGATGCTCAAAGTGCTCGAAGTAACAAGTTACCCAACATTCGTGTTTTGAGTATACGAAAAACTCCTTAACCGGTTAACCTAAACAGAATGCACTTTACATTTTCTCAAGCACGTACGTAGTACTAGGGAAGTATTTGCATTCCACCCACAAATTTGATACCGATATTTAACCGCAAATACCAGTTTTAGGGTCCCCTGAACCTAAAAAGGTGTGTTTCTGATGTGACACACTAAAAGTGCTAAAATACTAAACTTGGTTATTTGAGTTTAGAATCTTCTTAGGGTGCTACACGAATATTTTCAACAAAATTCCAACTGTTAACTCGCTTTACAAGGGGAAAAAATTGAAAAGTGTTATTTTTTAAAAAAAAAAGACTAATGATTTTCGTTAAAATAACGTATATTAAAGATATTTGCATGATAAATAAAATGTAATTCTTGAATCTTCTGGAGATAGCCACCGAAGTCTTCATTTTGAATGACATTTATATAACTGATAAATCGTAAGAGAGACAAAAACTTACTGCACAAAACATGTAGATCTCGTTAAAACACGATGTTTATAATATAGCTTTTTTTTTCGTGAAGCTGACCATTTCCAGGATATTCCTTGTTATTGATTTCAGATTTAAAACACTTAAAAATGTTATCATACGGGAATTTTTAAATTCCTGACCATGCAAATAAATAAATTTCAATCACATAGCAACCAGATTTAAAAATTTGATTACCACGTTAGCTTTGTGTATTCCTTTATTTCCCCTGTACTTACAAGAAGCTACTAATAACCCCATTTCTGCTAATGTTTATCCCGATTAGCATGAAGTATATAGCAGAATTAGCTTTTAACAATAATTTATTACAGAGATGTAGAGAAAATAATGTGAATTGGAAATATCAGGGTTTTTTTTTCCTATAGCCTTTTTAATTATTATGGTTATATTGGATACTTTTGTTTGAATCATTGATGTTGATTTTCGAGGTTAGCGTGCACTTCTTTACACGTGCATTCACTTTCACATACACACTATGCAGGGCAGAGAACAGTCCTAATTAAAGGCCATAGTCCATAGTCCTTCTGGAAATCCAACTAGGGCCTCCGGGTAACAGGTCAGCTCGCTGACCACTCGACTACGGAGACAGCCACCACTCCTTGATAGACTTAATAATTTACACATTTTTGAACATATAGTATGAATATAGAGAGATAACCCGTTAGACATATTTTTGCAAACGAGGAAACAAAATGTAACTTACTACTTCGAAATGTATAAGTATTTGAATATTTAAAGGACTAAGTAGAATATCTTGGAAACAGTTATCATAAAAAAATTATTTGACATACAATGTGCGCATTAACGAGTTCTGTCTAAATATTTGTGTATTAAGATTTTACCCATCTCTAACGTTTCACCATTATTACTCAAAAATAGCTTAAAATGAGGTGGATTGTGGCTTTTCATATGAACTTCAACATCAATACCCGGTTTTGTAAATGACATAGTATTAATAGGAAAGGATTGTGAATCAGTTAATATTTTGGTTAATATATTCTCAAGAAATAGGATTAAGCATTAATACAGAGAAATCTAAAGCCATTCTCATAAACAAGGGGAAACTTGATGTCGGGATAGTTAAACCCATACATGGTGATATTAATGGCAATTCTGCTACAGAAGAAGACAAATATCTTGGTGTTTCTTTTAATCAATCTTTAATTTTTAATTCTGGTGACGTTTTGACTAAACTTTAAAATAATTTAGACACGCTATCTTCTACTCATCTATCATACCTTCAGCAAAAGTTGTCGGTTATAAATCAGTGTATTGGACCATCTTTAATTTATCCATTTCAAACCGCCACTATAAACAAAATTCCTAACACATTTCTATTGAAAGCAGACAAAAGATTCGCAGTTCTGTGAAAGAAATTATTCAGCTACCTAGTGACGCTCCAAATTCTCACAAATATAAAGGACTTTCAATACTGAAAACTTCTTGGTAAGTGTGTCTTCAGCAACTGAATATTAACATCAAGCTGCAGTTACTGAACAATCCACATGTCAACGTAGTACGAAATCATGAAGCCACCACAAACCCCTGCTTTTCTGCTCTAAAAATGGAATGATCTGATAAAACAGACAGTGACAAAGAATACCAGGCTTGGTGTTCCTATCCTCATAAAGGAACAGAAGCTACAGCCGCAAACACCTGGCTAATTAATAAAAAAGGATGGAGCAGTTCTGACTGGAGGGACATACTGAAAATGAATACAATGGTAGCTCCAGTTCGCAGTATTCCTAGACTATCTTCAAGCACAAACCACTGCAGACACTGCACTGAGTATGAAACTCTTCCCCATGTGCTTGGAAACTGTCCTCAGGGAGAACTGCTGAGAATTAAGAGACGCAACACCATAAGATCATCTTGGCAAACGCACTACGTGAAACTGGACTGGAAGTTTACGAGGAAGTTCACTCACTGCCTAGCTGATGGTGGTAGTAATAGTCGCATAGACATCATTGCGAAAAATAGAAGGAAATCAGAAGCAGAGATAATAGATCCGACCATCCGACCAACCTCAAGAAGTTCATCTGGAAAAACAGAAAATATATGAGCCTATCATAACATATTTTAAAGAAAAATATAATCTCAGAAAAATAACAATAATAGGCCTATTTTTTGGGTCTCGAGGAACAATTACAAATACGTTTGTGAAATGGAGGGCAAAACAAACAACCACGGAAAACACTATAAAACATTCCGTAGCCATTTTTCGAAATCATTTATATGCTTAGAACAGAACGTAAAATATATTATCGTTTATAAATCGCTTTATTTTTGTAGTTTTTTTCTCTTATTGTTACAACTTTTATTGTTGCACCTCTTTTATAATCCATTACAATTTGTTCCAATAGCTTAATTTTCTATAACTATTATAACGTATGGTAAAAAATGTTTTGTAATACTCACTTATAATACTTTTTTGTTAAAAACCTCTAAATGTATATTGTTCTGTCACTTGGCAAACTCGTTTATGAGTCAGATTAATAAATAAACAAGTAATCAAAAACGCATGAATCTAAATCATTCTATTGAAAGGTCCTATTCTGCATGTATTCAATGCTTACTCGCATTGTGTTTTGTTTGTTATTAATTTACATTCACTTCATTTGCACCTTAGATTATCGGTCCCTTTTTCTTCACATTTTTTTCAGTTTTAAACTTTGAGACTATCTGAATAATGTTGTGGCTTAAATGAGGAAGGATTACTGTAAAATATTAGTATACTTATCACTGTCAGTCCAAATTTATTGCGTTAATTGAAGCTCTACTGAATTTCCCGTGGGACGTATTTAATGATGGATTGCTTCAAGTCAGTAATGAATCAGTAATGACTGGAATTTTGTATATATTTAATACCACTCTCACATATAGGTAGATTAAAAAGCCTTTATTGTATTTAAAACATATATATTATGTTTTAAGATTCAACGTACTTTTTATGTGAAAAAACTACATTCATACATCACACAGTGCTTTCATGCCATAGGTTATATGTTCCGCTCTAAAGATTTGCTTATAATGGGGAAAATTTCGTGAAATATCTTCGCCTTCAGAGATTTCAGACTTTATTACTGAGTATTGCAGTTATCCGATGTTTTCTTTGTTCTTTTCGCACACACACAAACACACACACACACACACACACACACACACTATCACTCGCATTAAAACATGATATTTTTTTCCATAACGCTAAAGTGCCTCTCTTTGGTGCTTCATGACGCAGGGGATCGTGGCATGGGTGTTTGTGTGTTTGGCATGTGTGTGTGTGTGTGTGTGTGTGTGTGTGTGTGTGTGTGTTAGAAGCAAAAAGCAAGCGGTAATGAAATAGAAAAACAAAGGAAATGTTGGGAAATGGAAAAAAGGGGAAAAAGAGGGGGGAAAGCAATACAGCACCAGAGTCCCGACAAGACTCCGGAACTGTATTTTAAAAAATAAAATATCGCCTCCCGTGGTCTAGAGGGGAAAATGCTAGCCTCTGGTTCCAAAGGTCGCTGGTTCCAACCAACAAATTTTTGTGAATTTTTTGTGATGTTGGATTAACACTAGTTTTGACTGCCGCTGTGATCGAGTTGTTAGCGAGCCTACTTTTCACCCGGAGATTCAGGGTTCGTTTCCGGTTGGAGTGGGGCATTTTTCTTTAACCGGAATTATTCCCTATCTTCTACATAATCGGGAAGTATGAATGTGGGAGTGAATGTGTATATGCTTAATGATATAAAATGATTACCCTACAGTTAATATAGCGTTGTTTCACAAATTAAAGCATCCGATATGGCCATAGCATTTAAAGAGAGCTATACAAATAAAACAATAAAAAAAGAAACAAAAAATATTCGCTTTGGATGTAGATGCTATCAAGTCTTCCTTCGGAAGGGAAGTAAAGCCGTTGGTCCCGTGTCGTATATTTCAGCATATATGATGGGATGCTGAAAACTGCAGCAGTTAAAGAGCGTCCATAGATATTAACGCCGAATTTATAGTTCCTTATTTTTAAATATTATAATTTTATTTTGGGTGTTCATCGGGGCTTGAAAGGTCATCATGTGAAATTTCGTTATTGCAATTTTCGGTCTCACTCTTCTCCTACTGTAGAGCAACAGTAGAGTAAATCAAAATACACTTATATCAGTTTATTTGTAGGGAAATATTTTAGAAGTTTTGTTTCACAAACCATTTAGTAATAATTCTTTACCTTTCCCATTTATTAATACATATTGATGATGATAAACAACTATTACCAATAAAACATAATTCGGACAATGATAATAGCCAAATATAGTCTTATATAAAATTCAATTATTAAATTACCCACTATGCCTACAGAAAAAATAAATAATACCAACTACTCCTTATTTATTGTGTGCAGATATCGCTTCTTACGTTAAAAGAGTTGCAGAATTCAACGAGCTATTTCAGTAGAGGAGTAGTGCGAGTGATCTTGGTTTTATATATAATATGAAAATAAATAATGTATTTCACCCATTGAGGTTCCCAAAATTAAAAAATTATTTTCATAAAGAAGTAGGTATGCGCGCGAATGTGCAAATATATATATATATGTGTGTGTGTGTGTGTATGGATGCAACCCGAATAGTTTCAAGAAAATTCCCCATGGCCTATTACCAAACATTTTTATTTTCCAATATTTTTATTTTCTGAAACATTACTCCATCATTAATTAAACATTTACATCACAAATAAAATGCATATATTGTATTTTATTGGAAAATCTCTAAAGTTTTATTTACTCTGAATTACTTTTGCATAGCTGATAAGCTGTGAGACAGATCATACTACAAAAATATGTAGATCTAATTAAATAAAATAATATATGTTCGTCAAATTTTTAAACTCCTGCTGATTATAAAGACCGAATATTGATATAATATCAATCTGAGAAATGTGTACACAAACACGTAGTAAAATATGATACAGTATTTAATGAAATATGTGACATCAAATAAATATATAGATATGAATATATAACAAATCACTTAAAATTACACCAGAATTAGGAATTTTAAATAAAATGTATTTATTTCACCCACCAGTCGTTCTTTGCACCACTAAATTTAATGTCTTTATTTCTACATACTACTCCATTTGTTATTTCAAATCGCTATTCAGAAATTTCACTTTCATAGTTTTCATAATATTTTGAGAACGTGATCATTAGCATGCAGGAGGCTCCCCCAAAAAGAAATAATACAGTCTCCCTAAATATGACTGAAGAATTTAATATTTAGTACTAACCTAGATGTATTGTTTATTTCCTGTTCTCACATTTACTGTATTTTTCTGTCCGATAAAATTTTCTTGTATGAAAAAAAATTATCTTTCGACATCACAACATGCCACAGAACCGAAGAAGACTTGAAGAAGACTATTTTTCCCGGATATATGTTTCCTGGAGGTTGCAACTCCTCCTCATTCTGTATCTTGCTCATATTGAGGAAGATAGGAGTATCTGGAGTTTCCATCAATTATATTCTGAAACCTTTGAGTTACATTGACCGTAACTATTTATTCTCAGTTTTAAAGAAACAAAAATGTAGTTACGCATAGACATGAGGTATAAATAATTAAGCAAAGAAACTGTCAATATTTTTAGGTAAGATTGTGAAAAGCATGTATTACACACTGAAATATGTAGAATTAAACTTCATATAGCAATGAACATGCCTCACTTTGTAGATAGTTTCTGTTTGTCTGTCTCAAATATAAGACACCAGGAAGATACTGCTGCATGTCTGACGTGTACAGGGGTATTTCAGGTTAAAAATCAAAATTTTTTTACTTGCAGGTTTTGACTTCAAATACCCTGTTGAGTTATATATGTATGTACGTATTTATTCTCTGCAATTGGGTACTAAATGTACTAAATGTACAAAATTCACTTACAATAATAATATTAAGTTAAATTAGGGATAGTTATACAACTAACATGTTACATATACATGTTTTTTTTAAATGACTAACTATGTATTATTCAGTATGGCAATACTTGTGTCATAAACAGTTATTATGAAGCCTCAACATTAATACTATACATTACTAATACATAATAATAATATACACTAATACACTTTTTGAAATCCTTAATTACTTCACAATATTTACTCAGATTAACTAACATATATTCTAAAATCAGAACTAAAGCTTTCCTGGCGACGTATTTATTCAAAATCTTCTCGGGCTTCTAACCAGGTAAAAACTTATAAATACCAGTCTCCGCAAGCTCAATCCATCAGTTCACCCTGAAGACGAGGAAGATGCACTTCTTCGAAACGTTGGTATCAAACCAAGTTTTTACCTGGTTAGAAGCCCGAGAGGATTTTGAACTAAAATTTATTCTCTTTAAATTATTCCGAAACTTCTTTAAGGTCAGAGGGCAACCCTGAAAGGCTGATACAGGCAATTCATTTCATTCTTCAATGATCCTATTCAAAAAAGATAATTTTCCTACGTCGGTTCTCTACCTTCTACCCTTAATTTTATACAAATGATCGTTTCGTTCTTCTAACTTCTTTCTAACGTCCACCCATGCACTAAAACAGTATTACCTTTAAATAGTGCGACTATGAGTGTTGCGCCTAACTTTTACCTGCTCCCATTTATTCTCTTCACCTTTGGCAAGTCCAAAATCTTTACCCCTCTTTATGAATTTAACAGCCCGTCTCTGTGTCTTTTCCAGAGAATCAGTTTGATTAACCTTCTTTGGTTCCCAGCATGCTACTCCATATTCCATAACTGGCCGCACTAAGCACTTGTAAACAATTTCCCTGGACTTTGCACTCCCCTTCTTCAGTGTCCTCATTATGCAATGCTTTTAACGCAGGAAGAGACATATGCAAAAAAATGGATTTATTTAGTTGTAAAATTTTTTTAAAGTAATTAAGAAATGTGCAGGGTGTGCTAAGTGAAATTGAACAGATGTTCACGCTCTGAAAATTATTAAATTTGCATAAAATTCGACTTTTAAGAGTTCAGGGTGTTTATGAAATTACTTACCAATTCTATTGTAACAGTTTCTTACTTTCTCTACACGTACTATTGTATTGCACCCAAAAATTCGACACCGAGATTTCACTGAATATACATGTTTTGGGTCCGCCTGAATCCCAAAAAAAAACATTTTTGGAAAAAGGTCCATGTGTATGCGCGCGTGTGAGTGTGTGTGTGTGTGTGTGTGTCTGACTATAGATAGCATAGCTCTAAAACGAAAAGACCATTAAATACCAAACTGGTATTTAAGTGTGGTATCTTCCAAGGATGCGACACGAAGATTTTCAAGAAAATCCCCCCACATGGAACTTTATCAAAAATTTTGATTTTCTCAAAATGGCTCTAACGATTAAAATATCGTATATTAAAGATATTTACCTCACAAATAGAATGTACATCTTCAATTTTCTGGGAATAGCCTCTGAAGACTCCTTCATTCTGGAGGAAGTTTACAGAATTTTGCATAACTGCTAAACTTTAAGAGATGGACAAAAACTTATCATACAAAAGATGTTGAGCACATTAAAACATGCAATTTATGTCATATACATTTTTTTTGTGACGCTGGTTGTTTTGAAAAGCTTTTATGCTTTTGTTTTCAGCTTTGAAAAGCTTACATTTTCTCATACAGGAATTTGTGAACTCCTATCCATACAAACAAAGGAACTTCAGTCACATAGTAACCAGGTTTTGACTATCACTTTAACTTATAGTACTCCATTATTTTGCTGCTTACAAGGAAGCAAGCAATAAGACTATTTCTGCTAAGTTTTTCTCAATTAGCATGAAGTAAATAGAAGCATAAGCTTTCTAATAATAATTTGTTGAAGAGAGGTAGAGAAAGTCATGTGAATGGAACTCATCAGATTTTTTTTTGTGCAGTTAACCTGAGCAATGTACCCAATAGAAGAAAGAATAGCTTTTGTTTCCTACCGATTGACGTGTAATGAAGCGCGGGACAATTTCACGAGCAAATTTCACTCCTACCAGACACGCCAATAAGAACATGGTGAACAAATTCAAGCGAGCTGGTAGTGTTACTGAGGAACGGGAAACTGGCTATAGTAGATGAAACTGTGTAAAGGATTCAGGGATGACTCCACAAAGTCCCTCAGCAACAACCAGAACACTAAGCAGAGAACCCGGTATTTCACACACCACTGTGTGGAAAACAATGCGATTGAAATTGAAGAAACATGCCTACCGCATTCATATTGTACTCAAATCTGAAAATGAAGATTATGCCGCCAGACAAGCAATGTGCTATGAATTACTAGAGGCTGTTTAGAAATGAAAATTGAATGCAGCATGTTTTGTTCAGCAGCTGAGATGTATTGAATGTGTGTTCAAAATGTCTAAATGTATGTGCATCTCGTTTATAGTGCATAAAAACGCGTTTAAATGGAAAATGTTAAGTGACTACTATTGTTTTACTTATACTTTTCTCATACGGGAATTTGTCAATTCCTGGTCATACTAACAAAGGAACTTCAATCATACAGCAACCATCTTTTTAAAAGATTTGACTATCGCTTTAGCCTATGGTACTCCCTTATTTCCCCTTTTCTTACAACGAAGCACGTAATAAGAACATTTTTGTTAATTTCTTCCTGATTGGCATAAAGTGAATAGAAGAATAAGCTTTTAAACAATAATTGGTTGCAGAGATGTAAAGAAAGGTATGTGAATGTACACATCAGATTTTGTGTTTACGTTACATAAGAATAAGCTTTTGTAAGAATAGTTTGTTGCAGATTAAGTGAAGAAATGTAAATGCAACAAATTAATATTTCTTCCTTTTTCTCGTGTTCATTACAATAGGAGGAAAAATACGCTACATTCCACTAGTGTCTACAACTAAATGCAAAAAGGCTGCCTCTGTGAGCTGATGCTTAGTTTCCTAGCTTTAAATCCAGTGGTGACGTTCAATTTCTTGGTTATTTCTCTTTAACAGGAATTATTCCCCTTTTTCCTTAAGAGTCTGGAGGTATGAGTGAGAGTAAATGTGTGTATGTGTGAGAATTTAATATAAATATGACATCCTGGGAACAAAACATAAATGCAATAAAACCATTTCAGCAAGTGCCTGGTTAACATGAAACAGATAAACACCTATTTAGAAAAATCTTATGTGTTCCATCCACAGTTCTCCATATCTCTGAAACAAATGAAAAACTATTGTTATATTTACTTTATGCTAATCGTGACAAAAATTTATCAGAAATGTTTTATTACTTACTTCATTTTAAATAGAAGGGAAATTAGGGAATACCATAGGGTAGAACGGTAGTAAAATATTTTAAAAGCTGGTTGATATGTGATTGCATTTCCTTTGTTTGTATGGTCAACAGTTGAACAATTCAGAAAAGTATAATTATTTTAAAACTGAAAACAATAAATTGTGTGTTTTAACGAGCTCAATATATTTTGTTTATTAAGTTTTTGTCTATTCCTTTGGGTCTACCAGTTATAAAAAGTTTCACAAAATGTATTAAGAATACAGATGTCTTCAGAAGCTATACCCAAGGAATTCAAGATATACATTTTATTTGTTGTATAAATATTTTTAATGTGCAACATTTTAATCAAAATCGTTAGAGCCATTTTTGCGAAAAGCAATACTTTCGAAAATTTTCCATGTAAAACGTAGTTGGGGGATGTGGGGATTTTCTTGAAGATCTTTGAGTTCCATCCTTGGAAGATGCTGAACCTAAATACCAAGTATTTTATTTACCGGACTTATGGTTTTTGAGCTACACTGCCCACAGACGCGCACACACACAAACATGGGACTTTTTTTTAATTCCATTTTTGGATTCAGGGGGTCCCAAAACAATATTTCCGATGAAATCTTGGTATCGAATTTTTGGGTGTATTACAATACCTTCTCTATACGTACATAGTAGTGTAGAGAAAGTAAAAAGACGTATGCATATTCCCCAAATGTAAAACAATGGGAAAAGGTATTTTAAACTAAGTCTAGTTTTCGGCATTATATTTACTTCCAGGTTATTTTGAAAGCTGTCGGTGGCCTTTAGAGCTTGAGGATTTTTCTTGAAATCCCCGAATTTGTGCTTGCTGAACCAGCAGCCATATTAGTGCCCAATGCTCCAACTTCCACTCCGTCAGTTTATATGGATTCTCCCTTTTACTGCCACAAAGAGAAATACATTCCCAGTCTCAGTGATTACCTAAACGACTAGAATCTCAAACTTTGTGAGTATAAAGCCTTATTTAATACATTCCTATAATAATTAAATCCAATTTACTATGTGTCATGAATATTTAATATCCCTATGCTCCTAGACTAAAAATATGATGTGATAAATTTCTCCAACTTTTCGAATACCAAATATTCTTATAAAAGAATTTCCTTAATCTACATTATGCTAATAAAAATAAACATTAGCAGAATTTGTCTTATTACTTGCTTTCTTGTAAGCAGATTAATTAACCTAAAGTCTTAGTCAATTATTTTAAAATCTGGTCGCTATAGAGGGAAACGTATTTACCGCGATCCTTTACCACCGCGAATGCGGAGTTAGAAGCATGTTGGACGCTACTGGCAGGCATGGAACACGCGGACGGGTTAAGTAAATTTTTACGTAAGGCGAGACAGCCGAGATACGAGATGGCTGATAATAGGGAAGAAGGAGGGGGGGCAATAAGAAGAGAGAAAAAACAATGATAATGTTTTACCTACAGTTTATGTCATACTTTTTGGTCATTGTTTTGTTGTAATGTTAGTATTATGTGTATCTATTTCTCTTAAGTGTTCTATTCTATTATAATAGGGTGCATTAATACACTGGAATAGGTTCATATTGTGTTGTAATTTAAGTTGCTGTATTTGAATATTTTTATCCTTTTATTTTAGTGTTTACGCTTTTAATTCTTATTTTTTTTTTTTTTTAATGTTGCTTACTATTTTGTGTATTGCGAAAACACGTACGGTTTGTGGACGTCTGTAAATAATAAAAATATATTTATGCATGGCATTTCAATAACTACATTTATTAATGCATTCATTATGTGAAACAATTAAGGTTCGTTTCGCTTTACATGGTTCCGTTTGAGAAAAGTTAAGTAGTTTAAAATAGGAATCAATAAGAAGGAATCCCGTAAACGGTCAACTCTACAGGAAAATCTATACCTATGACATAATGGCAGGAATTACTTGTTTTAGCAAGGCATGTATTTTTTTGTTGAGTAGTTTCTGTCCATCTCTGACGGTTTAATCGTTGTGCAAAATTCTTCTAAACGTATCCAGGATATGTATTTTATTTATGATGTAAATATATTTTAATATACGGTATTTTAGAAGAATCTTTACATCCTTTTTAGATAAAAACAACATTTTCAAACATATTTTATGGAAAGGGTAGTTTAAGGTAGGTGGACTTTCTCGATCTTCGTGTCGTATCCTTGAAAGGTATTAAAACGATATTAACAAGTTTGGTATTTAACACCATTTTCTTTAAACGCTCACTGAGCTATGCTGTCCACGGAGACACACGCACACACGGAAATGTTTCTTAAAAAGCTTTTTTCGGACTCTGGGGACCTCAAAACATATTTTCCGGTGAAATCTCGATATGGATGGAATACAATATCATCTCTAGTATGTACATTATATGTGCGTATGTTCTAGAGAAAGTAAAATTATCCCTCTTTTTTCAGAGCGCCCTCTTTCACAGAATTGGCAATAAAATATCTACTTACCTATGATACCGCCCTTTCCAGTAATTGAACAATTGAATATTGACCAGCCAATAGAAATATAATTTTTCACTCACATAACATTAAAGTATTCTTATATAGGCTTCTCATGTGTCAACTCCTAGTTGTTAAGGTAAAATTAATAACATATTTACACATATGGTTGTAGATACCTTAACAATATATTAGACTAAAGTGTTAGTCAATTTTTTTAAAACCTGGTCGCCTTTTGATGACTTTGAAATTCCGTAGTCTTTGCATGAGCAAAGAGATAAACGAATAAACACTTTCCATTGCAAAAGTTAAATCACTAATAATGAATGTCTCAAAAAAAAGTGTTTGCATAAATTCTGTAACTTAACGAAATCTAAATGGACATGGATAACTTAAATCATGTTAATAAACTTTATAAAATTATCAATAAGATCACCTACAAATTATAATTTAAATGACAATCCATAATACATAAAATATATATTGCTTCACCTGGACTTAAATACTAGGTGGCAACAAGATTTTCTTGAATATCCTCCACTTTAAACTACCTTCTATGTGGAAGAGTCATTAAAACGTTTTTTCTTTCAAAAATTTCTCTAACGGTATTGATTAAAATGCAATACTTTTTTATGACAAACGAAATGTTATATTTAATTTTCTAGGAATAGCTTCTGAAGATCTCCTAATTCTTCATGACATTTATATAAATTTTGTGTAACTAGTAAATAAACCGTAAGAGATAAATTAAACCGTTACCTTACCAAAGATGTAGATCTCGTTAAAACACATAATTTATGCCATATACATTTTTGTTGTAAAATTAATCATTTCAGATATTGTGTGTTATTGGCTTCAGTTTTAAACCACTTAAATTTTATCACGGGAATCATCTTTCTTTTCGTTTCTTTTTGTTTACTCCTGGTAAGCAAAGAGAACCGAATTTTAAATGAATCATATAGCGATCGGGTTTTAAAAGATTTGACTATAATTTTAGCCTATATTATATACCTTTGTTTCCCTTCTATTTACAACGAAACAAGTAATAACACAATTTCTGCTAGTATTTATTTCGATTAGAATGATATGAACCAAATAATACTCTTTTGTAAGGAACGTTTGTTTGCTGAACAACTTGAGAATTTTATATGAACGGAACGCATCAGATTTTTATTTATTATCTTTTTCGTCATTTAGTGAGCATTTTTCATAACCTTCAAATTTTCTTCAAGCGCTTCTTACTCTCCGTGTTAAAAACATATAGAGTTATGACATTCAAAACTTAAGGAAGAATTTATTTAGAAGTAGAATTTAGCACAAGAACTACCCAGCAAAACTCCTTTATATCTGATATATTATTTCTTCCCAAAATGGCAATCATTTTATTTCTACTCCTGCCTAAGAAAATATTCACCAATGATCATCATCATCATCATCACCAATATCTTTTACAGCCCTTTTAGTTTAGTCTTGATCTCCTTTAGAATTGCCGCTCTGTCTTTTATACCCAAAGCTCCTCATCTCAATATTCGACCAAGATAGACCAATTATTTAATAATGAAAATACTTATAGATACAGTTAAGTTGTCTACGTTTGTATTGCCATGAAATATCAGGAATATTGGTTTGTAGAGAATCCCAAAATAGAGTAATATAACCTTTGGTTATCTTTCCAGCAATGAGGAAATTAATTCACTAATCATTTATTACTAATTAAAGGGATTATTAATTTCATAATATTTTAATGGATCTTATAATGAAACTGGAAGATCTTTTTCCTGTAAATTATAAAAATATAATTAATCTCTTCTTGCAAATTTAAATTTTTGAATCTATCACGAATATATATTTGTATACTATCTGGATGGATAAACATGATAAAATAAACATGTTTATGCTTCTACAGTGCTAATAATTACTATTTAAAATTATGTACTCTGTAGTTTATTATTTATTTAATAATTGACATCCTAAAAATTATTTTGACAATTCAAACAGCAACAAATTAAACACAATTAAAGAAAAAAAACCAGTGATTAAATGGTCCCTAGAAGTATACAAATCCTCTTTACAAATCTAATTCAGTGAATATTAACGTTTGCACAAGAGACATTCTCCTCAGCTGAATTCATTAACAACTGCAACCTCATTTAATGAAACGACTGGTACGACCATTTTCTAATTTGGTTATTTTTGTACTTAGGTTTTACTTTAAAATGAATATATGACAACATATAGAGCTTTGAAAATGAAACGCCCCTTAAATTTAAAAAATGGCGGGTATTTTCCCTGACTTACGAATATGTTGACCTTAATGATAAGCTCCAAATAATGACGTGTAAGATAATTCATTGATAACGTTTCTTAGTTTTGGAAATGTGTGATCACTTCTGCCTAAAAGGGTAGATACTTATGAATTCTCTTAAAAATAAATGTTCCTCCTCTGTTTTAAAGTACCGAAAGATATGAAATCCACAAATAAATATACTTACGCTCTTCACTACAACATATTCTTTAAGTCAATGAGGAAATACTTCCGTGGAGTTAATAATATTAAATATAAATATGAAAATTGACTAACCCTTAATGTTTTTATTAAACAAGAATATTTAAAAGCCAACCTCCAATATTATATTCGTACTCTATTGCCTTATTTTGTTGCGAAAATTATTTTTAAGCAAATATGGAAGAGATGCTCTCAGAATAATTGCTGCACATTATCAGAATTCTCTTGAACTGCATTCACATGACGTTCTCTACTATGTCTTCAAGAAACTATTCATATTAATGCTTTTATCTACTTCTTGTTAATGCGGATTAACATTCATTACTCGTTTTCACCTTACAATGTAGAAGAACACAGTAAGCTAAAGCGATAGACCTATTTTTTCAAAGCTGGTTCTGACATTCTGATTTCTCACCATAATAATACGAAAAAAGGGAAATAAAACAAAAATAACAGCAATTTTCAGGTAAGAAAACATAAATATTTGAAATTTCATATCAATAACAAACAATATTTGGAAATGTTATTTTAAATAAATTGTGCTTTAAGGGGAAATGTTAAAATGCAGTATGTTACAGATGATAACCTCGTTACTTTTTGTCATAAGTAATGAAATATAGACGCGTTTTACCTTATAATATGATACATGTGTGTTGTAAATTTTAATAAGTTTGTGTAAATAGTTTTTACAAGGTTAGAAAGAATTTCTTCAAAATATAAATCATATATCCTTTTATGAGTTTATTTCGGAGGTACTGATATATTGCACAATTTTTATTTCCTTATAGTAAAACAATTCATTTTAATGTTTAGTTTTTGTAACTTTTTTTTATTTGATTTGATATTTGTTGCAAATAAAATTCCAAAATTTAAGTTTATTTCTAACTGTGTGCATGCTATTATTTTATAAAATGTAATATACATTCAATTCCCTTACTTTAATTGAAAATTATGCTTAGTATGCAACGTTTCAACAAAATCTATCACATACTTAATAACATTTTATGCATACGTTTTGAAAAAATATAATTTTTAATAGCTAAGTGTAAAGTTTAGATTCACAAGATAATAAAACCTTCCAAATGAATACTGAGAGTCAAGATTTCTTTTTACAGAAATTTGGTGTAAATGTACAGTCGTATTCTGACCACTGATCCACCATATAGCCATAACAACAATGCCAGAAATCGCTGCTAATACCAAAATGGTACCTATTGATAAAGGGGTGGAAATGTTTAACATTTTATTCAAGGTTATTCAATTTCTAAAGTCCTTTTGAAATAAACCTTTGGCAATATTTTATTTGGACATCGGAGAACAAATGAAAACTAAAATGCAGAAATAAATACTTTTGACAATTTTATTTAACATACCCTTTTATCAAGATGTACATTTTTGTACAGTAAGGTTTTGTGTTGTTTCCTACTGTTTAGCAGTTATGCAAAAATATTTCAGATTAAACAGTACATCAAAGGAAATGCCAAAAAATTAAACATATTTGTTTTATTCGCCTTTAAATATATTGTAAATATATAAAGAACTGACAAATCCTTTGAATTACATACTTAGAAGGTTCTGTATTTAAATGCATAGTTTGAATCTACCAGATTTATTTTATTTATTTACTTTTCCTGTCCAGAGACTTAGACACAGGCATTTTTACTTTCTCCATACGTACTATGTACATAGTGTATAGAGAAGATATTGCATTCCACCCAAAAATTCGATACAGAGATTGGGTCCCCCTGAATAAAAAAGAAGTATTTTTACAAAAATGTCTGTGTGTGTGCGAGTGCGTCTGTCCATGTGTCTGTGGACAAAATAGCTCAAAAACGATAAGACCGTTGAATACCAAACTTGGTATTTAAGTTTGGTATCTTTTCTTTTGTTTTCAAGAAAATTCCCCACCCCAAACTACCCTTTACACGGAAAAAAATTCAAAAAATATTTATTTTCTCAAAAATGGATCTAACGATTTTGATTAAAACCTCTTACATATAAGATATTTGCATGCCAAATAAAATGTATATCTTGAATTTTCTGGGAATAGGCTCTGAGGACTACTTTATTCTGGATGAATTTTAGAGAAGTTTTATAACTGCTAAATCCTAAGAGATGGACAAAAGCTTACCACAAAAAAAAATGTAGATCACGATAAAACACACAATTTTTGCCATATACATTTTTTCGTGGAGTTTATCGTTTTTTATATATTCCTTGTTATTGGTTTCAACTTTAAAAAACTTTTCTCATACAGGAATTTCTCAACTCCTGTCCATACAAACAAAAGAACTTCAATCACATAGCAACCAGATTTTGACTTCACTTGACGCTCATATTTCGCTCTCTCTTACAAGGAAGCAAGTAATAAGACTATTTCTGCTAATTGTTTTCTCGATTAGCATGAAGTAAATAGAAGCATAAGCTTTTTAACAATAATTTGTTGCAGAGATGTAGAGAAAGGCATGTGAATGGAACACATCAGATATTTTTGTATTCAAGGTCCTCAAAAGTGTGTGGGTGGAATACAAATACTCTTACACGTACTTACGTATGTAGTAGGGAAAGTAACAGAGGGCCGAGAAATAGAATATGCAGCACTGAAAAGTCATAAAGTATTAGAAACATTTAATTTTGTCTCATCGTATCTCCGTATCTATTCAGCTTCGTTGATGGTGAATCGCTCATAAGCCTTCTATTATTTCAGCACTGTATAGTGAGACACTTGTTTCATTTACTCTGGTTTGATGCGTGTGGAGCATATCCTCCGATAACAGGATATGGCCATGACAACACATACACGCGGTTATGTCCACCGGAGAAAACCTATTGTTTACAGGTAGTGGCGAAATTTCAGGACAGCTTTTTGCTTTCTCTACACGTACTATATACATAGCGTATAGAGAAGGTATTGCACTCCACTCAAAAAGTCGATGCGGAGATTTAGCCGGAAGTAGACGTTTTAGGGTTCCCTGTGTTAAAAAAAAATTAGAAAAAGATATGTGCGTGTGTGTGTCCGTATGCCTATAAATACGATAAATCAAAAACGAAAAGTCGGTAAAATACCAAAATTGGTATTTAAGTTCAGTGTCTTCCAAGGATTCAACACGAAGATTTTAAAAAATCCCAACCCCCACTACCTTTTGCACAGCTCTAATATTTTTAATGTCGTACATTAAAAATATTTACACGACAAATAAAATGTATATCTTGAATTTTCTGGGAATAGCCGCTGAAGACCTCTTTAATTTGGATGATTTTTTCTGGATTTTGCATAGCTGGTAAATCGTAAGTGAGAGACAAAAGCTTACTATATAAAATGTAGATCTCGTTAAAGCATACAATTTACGTCATATATATTATATATATCATGTAAAGATGACCAGTTTTAGATATTTCTTGTTATTGGTTTCGGTTTTAAAATACTTAAGTTTTTCAACTTTGTCAACTCATTGCAATGAAAAAAAAAAAAAAAAAAAACGATGTCACACATGGCAACCAGCTTTTAGAAGATTTTACTATCGTTTTAACCTACTGTATTCTCTTATCTCCCTTATGCTTACGATAAAAAAGCATTTTCCTAATGTTTATCTCGATAAGCATGAAATAGATAGAAGGATAACGTTTTTAACAATAATTTTTAGAGATGTCAAGAAAGTTATGTAAATAGAACACGTCAGATTTTTTGTTAAATAACTTTCAAATTTGAATATTATATTCAGCTATTTCCCTTCTTTTTTATTTTAACGCCCTTTATCCTGAGAGTTGATATCGGACAAATAATGAAATCAATGAAATTATGCTCAAAAAGAATCCGGGATCCATGAAGCTCATAGTTACTCGAATTCTTCTCAAAACAAAACTTTATCCGTGTAACTCTACCCAACGTTAATTCGAACTCGGACCTCTTGAATATAAAGTAGAGACGCTACTTCTGCATCCAATTCTTATACAGGATCGTTATTTGATCAATTATAGCCAGAAAAAGTATATCCGTTATTTATAGAGCCTCCAATATGAAATATAATGAATAATTGCTCTAATATTATATGGCCCCAAAACTGCAAAAATCTGATATTTATAGTTTCTCTATTATATATAGGAGAAGCATTGCATTTACCCAAAATCAACATGTTTTGTGGGCCACTGAATCAAAAGAAAGAAAACATTTTAAGAAAAAGATCTTATGCATGTGTAAACAACATAACTCAAAAAGAAGAATTCTTAAATACCACATTTGATACTTAAGTTCTGGATCTTAAGGATGGGACATGAAAATTTTCATAAACTCCTCCAAAAGAACTACCCTGCATGCTACATTTGCAAATAGTTTTATTTTCTTAAAAATAATTCTAAAATGCTTATCAACGCATTTAAAATAATTGTTATGACAAATAAGATGTGTTTCTTCTCCATTTTCTGGGATTGGTCTTTAAATGTATCTTCATTTAATGGCCTCTGTACAACAGATAAGTCGTAAGACAAAACAAAACTTAGTACACAAAAAATATAGATCTTATCAATTCACACAATTTATGTCAAATAAGTCTTATGTGTAGCCAACTATTTCTGAGACATTACGTTTTCTTGGTTTTAATTTTTCCACACTCATACTTTTCTCAAATGGGAGGTCGTTAGTCATATTTTTTTAATCCTGTTCAAGCAAAGATAACGGAATTGCAAGCCTCCAGAAAGCGGCCAGTTTTAGAAAAAATTGACTAGAGATCTAGCTGATTGGGTTTTCCTATTCCTCTTGTTCAAGGAAATATTATTTTTGAAATATTATGTGAATGTAACAAATCATGTATTTAAAATGATGGTATTCATGTTCAACTGTCATAATCCCAAAATTAATATAAGTATTTAAATGTTTATCTCGTCTAATATAACATGATGGCAACAACTACAACTTTTACATTGGACACAACATAAAATAAAAATATATAGTATATTTATTTAACAATATTTTTTCAATGTTGGGCGATCAAGGGGCAAACTATCTTCAGTTTATGCTAAAGAGTTAAATAATATATTATAGTAAAATTTCCTGACAATAATTTATCATACAAGAATGACGCTGAATAAGAGTTGAATGAAATATTCAAGCATGAAGGTTAATTTAACAAAATTGTGCCCAGAATCGATGCAACTACGTATATTAATTTTCTTTTCGTTTACCCGCTGTATGCAGCATAAGCAAAGCTCTTCCTTTAATCAGCGTTACCGGGTTACGTGAACACCGGCTATCGGTAGAAATCGAAGCACATTAAAAAGATTAATCATTACTTACTACGCCGCTTAACCTACGAAAGATAAAATATTGGGTTCATTAAAAAATTATGTAGATATTTCAGTGAATGTATGTGTCTTATAGTTCTTTGGATCAACAAAAGGCTGTTAAGAAATAGATTCTCAAAAGAGGTTCTCTAAATAACGTAATTCGGTATTGAAATCTCGGAAGAATATAATAATTTATATTTAAGTTCCATAAATTTTAAGGATACAAAACGAGAATTCTCGCAAAATTTATCTATAAAAGAACTCTTTGCGTGGATGGATTTTTATACTATAATTTCTCAAAAATGTTTATAACAGCCCTAGTATTTTTACTTTCTCTACCACGTAGCAGCATACAGAAGATATTGCGCTCCATCTAAATATTTGATATAGAGATTTCATAACAAATTCGTGTTAGGAGACCGTATGTATCTATTGTCCTTGAATAGTATAACTTTATAAAAAGTTCAGTATCTTTGAAAAATTAATCACAAGATTTTTAAAGAAAAAATTCCTCTCTTCCAGCTAAACTTTACATATAACATATTTCGAATTTATTTGCCCAAATCTGACAAATGGTTTTGATTAAAATACCGTGTATTAAAGATATTTATATGACAAATAAAATGAATATCTCGAATTTTCTGTGAAAGGTTTGCGAAGTTCTCTTCATTCGTAATCAATTTTGTATAAGTGATATATGTTAAGAGATAAACTCAAACGTACTACACAAAAATGTTAATATTTTTGAAACATCCAAATTAATTCATAAAACTGTTTAGTGGCATATATTTCTGATATTAACGGTTCAAATTGTTCAATATTTTGTCGATCTTTTGAGGTCCTGCCAATTTACCGGAACTTTTAGCAATTGCATGGAAGAATTACTTAATTTTAAGACCAGGAGATAGCGTTCAGTTCTTAAACATTTGACTGTTGGTTCCTCTTTGTAACTATAAGGAAATGTGTGACGTAGCTGCTCTGCAAAGGACTCGAATAAAATGAAACAGGAAAAGATAAAATGTCATATTAACTAATGAACTATAGTGTAAACAACATAATTTAAATGTAACATCAGCCTTATAGACATTGACACGACAAAGATAGTAAGCATCTTTAATGTTTAATAAATTAGGTTAGAGGCTCTGAATAGTTTTATTATTACTGTCAATGAATTTTGTATCAAAAGTAAGAGCTGTTTTACTGGGAAAATACAAAATAAGTCTGACTATAATATAGGTAGACTGTGTTAAATTAAAATGCTAATCATTTCAAAAGTATTCTCCGTCGTCTCTATGAAAATGTTTAATATTTTACTTAATACACGTTGAAATGTTAGAGAGTATGTAATTTTAGCTATTTTTAAGCGGATGGCACCATCTCAGTCTCTTGTTTTCCCGCATAACTATGACCAGATCGACAGACAAAATAAGCTGTTGTTTAAATTTAAGTTGCAGTCAGTTATGAAGAAACGATGTTGAGTAGCAGAATATGGTGTTACTGTGGATATTAGAGCTTATATTAACTTCAATAATTTTCATGATGACATTCGCCATTCATGCCAAACAAATAACCCCTCCTCCTTAGCCTGCTGTGATCTCCTCCCCCCAAATAAATAATAATGAAGGTGTAATCGTCATTCCGGAAGATTATAGAGCTTGGATGAGTTTTTTGTGACCTTGAGGTACCTTACCTGGGACAAGCCGTGGTCCGTTGGCCGCCGTAAGAGATCCGCTGCCATACTTGACAGCCAGAGGGTCGGCGTTGCTGGAGACGACGGCGATCTCGTTCAACTCGTGGTTGCTGCAATAGCCACTTCTAGACCCGCCACCGCTGCCTATCACAAGACGCGTGCTGGAGGAGCTAGCAGTTGGGTCGCACCCACCGCCGTAAAACGAGCTGCTACCCCCGGCGGGGGACGACGTCGACGGCGACGACTGTTTTCGTCCCCTGAGGGAGAGCACTAGGCGTTTAGCCGTGGACATCCCTCGGCCACCACCTCCTTCCACACTACTGAGATCGTCGTCTTGAAGCGCATCACCGACACTACCATAACACCTCAACCTTCTATAGCACGACACTTTGTCTGGACACTCGAAAACACTTAAACGTTTAACACCGGTATCTTACGGGTAGTCGCATTAGGCATGCTTTGCTCTAGGTCATGCTACCTTCAAAATTGATTCACCAACAAGTAATCAAAAAATAAGTAGGAGTTGTCAAATGTTCGGGGCTCTTTCACCGCCTCAACTCAGTACCTTCGTCTATGTCCTCGATACAGTAAAGGCAAATACCAAAGACTTTCTCGGACAAAACCGTCACAGGCACTTAACATCCGTTGTGACCATGTTCCTGCTCCAAAAAGAGGAAAAGGAAGATCAAAATTAACTCTTTGGACAAAACGACAATGTCTTGGTGGCGAAAATGTTCTCGCTGTGATTAACGCAGTAAAATTAAACTCCCCTTCCAGCACAAAGGAAGATGGCAAATAAAATTACATTCTGCAAGGTTTACACTGAACCAGCACACTTCATGGGGTTGCTGATGGGATCTGCCAAATCCTGTTACCTTACCGGCTTCAAACAAGTGTATCCGGACCACCTCAGTTTCCTGTCCGCTATTGGTTGCACTCGTGTCGAGAGTACGGAAGACAAACTGCCCATAAACATTTTAGAAGGCGGATCTGCAAAGATGGCCCAGACGGAATTATTTCCTCTTAATGGCAGGAAGACTATGTTACATACGTGACAGTGCAAATTAGCTTTTCTTCACTTCCAAAGGCGTTTAATTATAAAAAATACCACAATTATTAATGCAGCTGTTAAGTTTTCGACATGTAATTCATTTTAAATACACTCGTAGACTCAAATAAGGGAATTTCTCGTATTTACTCGCGAAACGTAGGTTCGTGCAGCGCGGACATGTCACACGTTGCTTCGCGAAGATTCCTCGCACTCACACTGCAACACGCACTGTTTAAATCCACAAGTACCGACAGTGGTGGCCGTCGCACCGCCACCAGGACACGTTGGCGCGCGTCGTGTGACAGCTGGAGCCCCCTACAATCATCACACTTCACAGTAAATACCCGTAGTTGTCCTTTATGGAAAACGAATTTACCCGTATCTGTTTTCTCCAGTAAAAATGCATACAAAAACGCTCTGTCGTCACTCGAACGTTTCCGTCAACTAACAGAGAAATGCTACAACACGAAGGCGGCCATGAGTTTGGAGTACGGAGCACAGGATCCGAGCGGCCGTTCCCGGTCTACACTATTGCGCTGCTGTGTGGTGATGCTGTTCGCCCCGCTCTCTGCCAGCAACCCTCGCAGTACATATCGAGTTGCAGAAAACATCGTCTCTCTCCGCAAACCCAATACACGTTCGCTACTCTCGAACGCAGACCGATAGCGCCCTACATTTTTAAACATTCTTTGCGCTCTGATAAATTATCAGACAACATATCGTCTGTAATCTCTTCGATGTGTACCTTATTTTACCTTAACTGCGATAGGTAAAGTATCACATTAAATAAAACGGTCAATATTCATATGTTATCGTAAATACACGTTCTGAGGTCCCCTGAAATAAACAAAAATGCATTTTTAATTAACGCTCATGAAATGAAAAGACTAACATAGTTATAAACGAATGAGACACCGTTAAAGAGGATATTTGACGAAAATTATCAATTGCCACATTTTATCGTAAATACATGTTCTGAGGTCCCCTGAAATAAATAAAAATCTATTAATAAACGCATATGAAATGAAAAGACTAACATAGTAATAAACGAATGACACACCGTTAAAGAGGGTACTTGAAGAAAATTATCAATTGCCATTGTTTATAGAAAATACATGTTCTGAGGTCCCCTGAAATAAATAAAAAGTTATTCTTAATAAACGCCTATGAAATGGAAAGACTACCATAGTAATAAATTAATGATATACTACTAAAGAAGATATTTGACGAAAATTATCAATTGGCATATTTTATCGTAAATACATGTTCTGAGGTCCCCTGAAATAAATAAAAATCTATTAATAAACGCTTATGAAATGAAAAGACTAACATAGTAATAAACGAATGAGACACCGTTAAAGAGGGTATTTGACGAAAATTATCAATTTCCATATTTTATCGTAAATACATGTCCTGAGGCCCACTGAAATAAATAAAAATGCATTCATAATAAACGCCCATGAAATGAAGAGACTACCATAGTAATAAATTAATGATACACCACTAAAGAGGGTATTTGACGAACATTTTCAATTGCCATATTTTATCGTAAATACATGTTCTGAGGTCCCCTGAAATAAATAAAAATCTATTAATAACCACTCATGAAAT
This sequence comes from Hymenopus coronatus, assembly GCA_030762935.1. Lineage (NCBI taxonomy): Eukaryota > Metazoa > Arthropoda > Insecta > Mantodea > Hymenopodidae > Hymenopus > Hymenopus coronatus. The sequence goes on from CM060895.1 coordinate 86,192,343, forward strand.
GAAAAGACTAACATAGTAATAAACGACTGAGACACCGTTAAAGAGGGTACTTGACGAAAATGATCAATTTCCATATTTTATCGTAAATACATGTCCTGAGGTCCCCTGAAATAAATAAAAATGTATTCTTAATAACCGCTCATGAAATGAAAAGACTAACATAGTAATAAACGACTGAGACACCGTTAAAGAAGTTATGTGACAAAAATTATCAATTGCCATAAGCAACGCCTTATATACAAAAATATTTCTTACTTTTCTGTTCCCAGTTGCTCTAACCTTTCTACTTACTCTACACGTACTACATACATAGTCTATAGCGAAGGTATTGTATTCTAGCCAAAAATTCGATATCAAGGTTTCACCGAAAATACATGTTTTGAGAACCGTGAATAAAAAACATTTTTAGAAATAGTCCGCGCGTGTGTGTGTATGTGTGTGTGTGTGTGTGTGTGTGTGTGTGTGTGTGTGGACAGCATAGCTCAAAAACGAAAAGACTGTTAAATATAAAATTTGATATTTAATTTTAATACGTTCCAAGGATTTGACACCAACGTTGTCAATAAAATCTTTGCACTCCAAACTACCCTTTTCATAGAAAATGTTTTACAATTCTTTGTTTTTCTCAAAATTTGCTCTAATGATTTTACTAAAATAACTTATATTAAAGATATTTATATGAAAAATAAAATACAGTCCTCTGAAATAAATACAAGTACATTCTTATTACACGCCTATGAAATGAAGACCCATTAATTAACATAGATACGTAATAAACGTATGAAATACCGTTTAAGGGTTGTTGGCAAAATTATCGATAACGTTTTATCATAAGCAACACCTTAGATGCAAAAATATGTCTTACTCTTTATTTCTCCAGCTGCTCTAACCTTTCTACTTTCTCTACACTACCTACTATATACATAGTATATAGCAAAGGTATTGTATTCCACCCAAAAATTCGATTTGTCTTTTCAGACCCTCTGAATAAAAAAAGATTTTTAGAAAAAGGTCAGTGTTTGTGATTATGTATCTGTGAAAAGGATAGATCAAAAATAAAAAGACCGTTAAATAGGGAATTTTGTATTTATCCAAGGATGCGATACGAAGTATTTCAAAAAAATCGAAAATATTTTTACAATTATTTATTTTTCTCAAGAATAGCTCTAATGGTTTAGATCAAAATACCTTATATTAAATATATATTTTTGAAAAATAAAATGTATATCTTGATATTTTCTGGGAATAGCCACTGAACAACTCTCATTCTGGATAATTGTTGCATAACTGGCATATCCTAAGAGATAGATAGCATCTTACTACACACGTGAAACGAAAACATGGAAATACGCTAGGCTTAACCGATAGTCAAATCATTTAAGACCTGGTTGCTCTGTGATGGAATTTAAATACCACACTTTTTAAAAGGCAAAAGAAAGAAAAATCAGTTACAACTTCTCGTTTAGCAAATATATTCGTTTTTGAAAATTTAAACAAATAAAAAAATATAGGATAATATAGTAATACATCTGATAGATAAATATTCTTTCGAGTAGTAAACATAAAATCATTATTTGAAAAAGTATGTGCTTTAACGGGATCTAAACTTATTTGTAGAAGATTGTTTCTATCTCGTAGTGGTTTACCAGCTAAGCAAAAGTCATTTCATTTGTCATGAAAAAATCTTGTACGTGTTTATTTTAATCACAATTTTAGGGTCAGTTTCTGACGAAATCAACATTGTAGCAGCATTTTTCAATGTAAAGGGGAGGTTAAATTGGGATAACCTTTGAACATCTTCTCACATTCTTGAAAGTTGCTGAACTTAAAACACCAGTTTGATTATTTAACTAACGTTTCGTTTTTCAGTTAGGATCTTCCTGTTCATACATACACAAATACCCACATACACAAATCGTTAGCTAAAAATCTTTTCTGGGGGGGGGGGAAATTTGGAGAGCGTTATACGAGGGCCATTTTTTTTTTCCAACCTCCGATAGGATATAAATAAAAGACAAGTTCATATAAACCAGTTATATTATTACTAAAAATGTAGAACTTAAAAACTAGAGCGACTGCTCCATTAAAACGTTTGTTTTACTTATCTGTGATAAATAAAACCAAATCCTGTATGTAAAAGACACGTGTGATAAAAATAAACTATCAATCGTTCTCACATAGACGGATTCGATCCTAAGCGACTGCATGTGAGATTTGTGGTGGACAAAGCGGTGCAGCGGCGGGTTTTCTCCGGGTTCTCCGTCGCCCTCCGTGGTGTAATGACTACCATGCTAACTTCATACACCCAAGGTCACGGGTTCAAACCCGGTGGAGGGCGATGGATTTTTTCGGGCGTAAAAATCCTTAGCATGGCTTCCTTCGGAAAGGAAGTAAAGCCGTTGGTCCCGTGTCGTAGATTTAGAACCTCAAGCCCGATAGGGAAGCCTCTGAGCAAAATTAAGCAGTCTTTCTCGCCCAGTATAGAATGGGACGCTGAGAACCACAGCAGTTAAAGAGCGTCCATTAATGAAAGCCATTTCATTTTCCGGGTTCTCCGGCTTCCCCCGCCATTGCATTCCCTGGTGTCCCATCTTTGTTCCATGCATCACCAGCATCATCGCCTGCGGTGCCACAAGTAGTAAAAGCAGGCGTTAAACACTACCAAAAACAAAAAACTATCAACCGCTCTGTAATCTTCAGCCACGCCCTCCGTGAGAGAGGCTAGCATGTGCAAAGATATGCCGTTTTAGACATATATTTTCTTAGATATCTATTTTTTGCTTTTTAAGTATTATATTTGTTTTGCTTGTGCCTTTGTTCTGACGTTTCTATATTGCCTTTCCTTCTTTCCTTTTTTTTACATTAGCAAAATTATATTATATATTCCCTTGGATTCCTTTATCTGAATTGGTGGAATAGTATGATTTAAGGCCTTAACATCTATCAGAATAAATAAGTTAATACTTCGGCAAACTTTCCGAACAACTCAGATGAGAATCCATAAAATACTCGAAATATGGCCCACTGTGACAAAGTAAAACTAAAGAACATTGATAAAGCTGAAACGAAACAATGCAAACACGGCTCGAAGGAAATAATAAAATACAAACTACATTCGGTTAAAAATCGGTTGTGTTACACTTACATGACTTTCTCTAGCTGCACTACAAACCAAACTAACTTCTTACAAAAGATTATTATTCTTTCTACACAATGCTAATGGAGATAAACATTAGCAAAATGTTCTTATTGCTCAGCTACTTATAGGTACAAGGGAACTAAAGGAATGCACTATGCTAAAATGATAGTCAAATTTAAAGATAAAGATAGTCGCTTCTTTGCTTGGCCAAGTGTAGAAAAAAAAGAAAAACGACATTTCCTGTCTAAGAAAATTATAAGAACTAACTTTACAATAGAAACTAAAAACAATGAATAGCTCGAAAACAGTAAACTCTACGGAAAACGTATATATGACATAAATTGTGTATTTTAACGACATCTACATTTTTGTGTGTGGTAAGCTTTTGTCTACATTTTATGGTTTACTAGTTATGCAAATTTCAGCAAAATTCATTCAGAATAAACAGGTCTTCAGAAGCTTCCCAGAAAAGTCAAGATATACATTTTATTTTTGATGTAAGTGGCTTTAATATGGGGTATTCTAATCAAAGGAGCTATTTTTAAGAAAAAGAAATTTTTCGAAAATGTTTCCAAGTGATGGGTAGTTATGGGCGGGGGGGGGGCATTGCTTGAAAATCTTCGTGTCGCATTCTTGGAAGGTACCAAACATAAATACCAAGTTTGGTATTTAACCGTCTTTTTGTTTTTGAGCTATGCTTTCCACAGACACACATACACACAACACGCACCTTTGTCTGAAAATGCTTTTTTTGGGATTCAGGGAGCCCTAAAATATGTATTTCGGTGAAATTTCAGTATCGAATTTTTGGATGGAATACAATACCTCCTCTATTCACCATGTATATTGTACATAAGCGGCTAGAGAAACTACTAAAATCTGAATGTAAACTCGTCATTATAGCCTAACATCAAAGGGAATTTTGCGCTACGTTAGAAACATCACAATGGCTTAGGGAAAGTGTAAAAATACAAAATGTGATTTCAACGTTTTCACCTGCTTTTATGTTCTCTAGTGTGTATGTGTGTATGCGTGTGTGTGTGTGTGTGTGTGTGTGTGTGTGTGTGATGCTGAAGGAGATTTGGCACTGCACTCATTGGCATTTTCTATGCCAATCCCCAGGAGGATATGTAGAGATGAAAGTAATTACAGTGGGCGACCAGAACCGGACGGTGGGGATGGAGCCACCATGGAAGTTCCTTAACGTATTCCAAGCAGACTGAAAAATGCAATGCCATAGCCGGGATTTCAACAACGGATCTCCCAGTCTCTAGCCGGTTGCTCTATCACTGACCTATCACGGCAACATCCCGGCATAACATTGCATTTCTCAACTGACTTGCATGTTTCCCGGTAAACCACAAGATCTCAAATTATGTTGAGAGTACAACCCCAATGGTGGCCTAAATTGTCGTAAGTACTTTAAATCCCAGGATTCATAGAACAGCCAACTATTAGGATAAAAAAAGTAATGCTATGCTGGCATTTTGCCATGGTAAGTGGTAGAGCAACCGGCTAGAGACCGGAGATCCGTGCTTCAAATCTCGGCTATGGCATTGCATTTTTCAGACTGACTCTACCTATCCAACTCCTGCCCTACGCACGGCTTCTATGAGAACAGTTAACAAAAATTCCAAGCAGTTCAACTCGACCCGTAGAGCTTTAGGAGGCCGTGCCTTCAGTGTAACCGAACTCCCTGGATCTACCGACGCTTATCAACGCCATCCCATCTTCGAGAGCTGTATTTCCAGAACGCAGTCACCACTACGGAAGGAGGCTACCACCGCAGTCCTCGCCGACACTTACAACCCTGAACTTGATCAGTTGGATGAAAAAGAGATGAAAGATGAAATGGAGATGAAATGAAGGGATAGGAAGTTCGGAGGATTGAAGAAACCACCCCAGCCCGGGAAAGCCCACGAAAAAGCCCATGGGTCACAGAATCGGCTGCGGGAAACCAATCCCACGACCTCCCGAATACCAGTTTCAGACGATACGCCTGAGTCACCTGGCTCGGTAAGTTCTCTAGTAATTCACAAACATAAGCTATATCTAATATCATTTCTCTAACTTTTAAGGGAAGCACAAACTTTTTTTTCATGATATCTGGTAATTAAAAACTTAGTTTTAATTTGTGATGATCCTTCTACACCATCTCCTCTCTTTTACAACTTGCGCTTTAAATCCGATTATCTTTTCCGCGGTCTCTACTCTTTTCGGCCCTTGGAACGGCCACAGATCTTCTAGCCCATGAATGAAACGACTTAACCACGGCACAAATGAGATCTTATCCCTTCAGAATGGAAATACGGTTAGTGGAGAAACTATAACATTTACAGTAATAGTCTTTACAGAGTTGAAGGACTGGCAACATGCTGATAAAGTAAATTCTATAATTTTGATTACAAATATGAGACAATATTAAGAGACCACCGCTAGAAAAATATTTAATGCATTCTAAATTGAAATTACTAATTAACTGCAAATATTATCAATCCTAATATTCCCTAAATCATTTATCTTTCTTCTCGTAATTTATATATTTGTACTAAATTAAAATTCTCACAAAAATAGCAAAATAAATGAAAAGAATAACAAACTGTTAATCATGTAGAAAAGCAGTGGAAAAAATACATAATTATATTCAAAATTCTCAAAGAAACCACCTCTAGCATGTAGTTAAGTATAAACGTACATACTAACTAGAGAAGGTATCACATTCCATCCAAAAATTCCATAACGATATTTCACCGTACAAACATGTTTTGAGAGCTCCTAAATCCAAAAACAAATTAGATAAAGTTCACTCTCTCTCTCTCTCCCTCTCTCTCTCTCTCTCTCTCTTCTCTCTCTCTCTCTCTTTCTCTAACGACAGCATAAATAAAAACCAAAAAGTCAGTTAAAGACTAAACTTGGTATTAAGTTAAGTACCTTCAAAGGATGTGACGAAGATTTTCAAGAAAATTCCCTACCCCCAAATACGCCGGTCCCCATGACCATGCTCGCTAAAGCGTCTCGCTTTGGTGCTTCGTGGGCAGGGGATCGTGGGTTCGAGTCCCGCCTTGGGCATGGGTGTTATATGTTTGTGCAATGTGTACATGTTTGTAAAAGAAACAGTAAAACCAGTAAACCAGTAATCAGTAAAACCTACGGGGGAAATGTAAATAGGGATACAGTACCGGAGTCCTGATCAGACTCCGTTACTGTTAAAAAAAAAAAAAAAAAAAAAAAAAAAAAAATACCCTTTATAAGGAATACTTCTTGAAAAGTTTTATTTTCTCAAAAAAGGTACAAATGATTTTGATTAAAATGTCATATATTTAAGAAGTTAAACACTTACTACACAAAAAGCATAGATCTCGTTAAAATACATATTTTATGTGATACAGCTTTTTGTAGAACTAGTCGTTTTCGAGACATTTCCTGTTATTGGTTTTAAGGTTAAAATGCCGAAAACTTTTCTCAAACAGGTTCTCATCCGATCCATTTTTCTTTTGGTTTACTCCTGGCTCCGAATTTCAATGACAATCTCATAGCAACAGCTTTTGAAACATTTGATGTCACTTTAGCCCAGTGTATTTTTTTATTTCCCTTCTGCTTATAAGCAACTAAGTAATAAGACCATCTCTAATAGTGTATATCTTGATTAGTAAGTTGGAGATAAAAGTATAATATTTTAAAAGATATTTTGTTTGCAGAACAAATAGAGAAAGACATGTGAAAGACATACTTTTTTCATTTGCGAGAAAAAGAGAAAAGGCGCGCAAAAACTTTGAAGTGACACACAAAGAAAATTAAGGCCAACTATGTGTAATAATGCGCATAAATAACTTAATAAATAACAAATTTTGTGAATGAACAGAACTTATATGAAAATGTAAATGTAAATTATTGAAGGTATTAATAAGTGTACAGAAAATATAATAGCATTGTAAGTAAATATGCTGATGTTACTTTGTCATAAAAAGAGCATGATGGGTAACTACTTAGGAATAGTCTTGGTTACAGGCTAAGCCTGACACATTATTGACATGCTCGGCAACAAAACATTAACTATACAACGTGCATTACTCATTATTGATCCGGGTTACTATTATTCTTTCAAATAGTAATACGAATTTCTATTTCCGAGAACGCGATTTGAGATTCCACAGATACTATCAGATTCTATGTTGTACGCCACTGATGCTCAGCCGAGGGCAATACCAAGTTTTAGATCAAATATAATTTAAAAACTAATTGTACTTAAACAGTATATATGTACTTTTTATACAATTTTGAGGCTGCCGGATCAGTAAAAGGCATTTTCAGAAAAAGATATGCGTGCACATATAGAGGATATTCATAGTCTTACGAAATCCCGCTAAATAACCTGTATCTTTAGTTATTTGTTTATTCTTTCATCACAATATACAACCAATGACAGGAAATGACTAGAAAAATAAACAAGATGCATATACCGCTATAACTATATTTAGAGGCAATCTAACTTAAGTGATCTTGAGGATAGATGCAAGGAACTGATAAAGACAAAAGAAGCAGGAATGCTATCATAATATTACCAGCTTATTGTAGATACGTTAAGTTATATAATACATTATACAATAGGATAAGTTAGAAAAAAAATAAATATATTTTGCAGTGAGACAAGAACCTTCATTAAAAGCCTACGTATTCTTACAAGAAATATGTCATATGACAACCTCTATAAACTTTTATCTGGATTAACATGAGGTGGATAGAAGAATAAACATTGGCAAGACTATTCTGTACAAGATGAGTCGACTATACCATATGTATTCAGGGTTTTTCCTAGATTTTTTCTCACCTTATGTTACTAAATGCCGACAGTAATATATTTTTTTTTCGTATGTTCCTTGATATGGAAGCGAAGAACCATAGTTGTATCCTGAAAAATATGTGTCATCTAGATGGACTTTTTGAGAAATGGCCCCAGTTTTGCAATTGCATTGCTGTTCCATCTATTCTTATTGCCATTGATTTAATCAGCAAGTATGCTTCAGAGAACTACGTTTACTTTTATGTCAACTGTATGTAGGTTAGACTAAATGATGGTTTTAGTTGCTGGCCCATTCTCCTATATTCATTGGTATAAAGGGAACTCTGTAAGACGTCCATCTTCAGGTAATCAACCTCTGACTTCCATCTCCGTGCTATTGGTCTGATAAAGGACGGAAGAATTAACCAAGTAACATATTTATGTGTAATGAAGAATGGCTCTTATATCACCTCTACGACAGAGTTTTGCTCAATTTGGAACAATGAAAAACTAAAACAAGTATAACACAATTCAGGCTGCTGGTAGCTCATTGGTTGGCGCCATCAGACAGTGACCCATGGTTCAAACCCCGCCTTGGCATTGAATTTTGCATTCTGATTCTAACTTTCCAACGGAAAGTGTGTTTAACAATATCCATCCATCCAAAATAAAATTAATCTTAACTATAAATGCAAACCAAGTGATAGAATTATCTTAAAATACTTAGCACAACAAAAAGCCCTTTAATTGCTGTTTTCACACAAGCCGTGAGTAGGACAGGAGTTTTTCAGCCTGACTCTTCTATCAAAAATGTTACTTAATTGCTTTCTTTTTGTGTATGCAGACATATACGGGGGAAAATACTATTTTTATTGGATTGCACAATAATTGCCATCCGTGGTGAAATTGTGCCGTTATTTACTCTTAATAGATATTGTAAAATGTATACAAGATCTCCGCAAATGAAAGGTAGAATTCAGTACATTAATAGCTTTGTTACAAATGTATTGCATAAACTTGTAATTATGTTAATACAAATCTAAAGTAACGAAACACAACCACTCTAACAAAAGTACTCGTGGTTTTATTTCCAATAATTCAGCTCTATAATTTTCTGCAAGCTGCGTCCTGAAAAATAACAAGAGGTCATCCCTCACAGTAATGGCAAAGGACAATCAAATTTACTTACATCAAAAAGCGTATAAAAATTGGTTTGAAATTTACCATTTCAAAACAGCAAACGGCCTCTATGGCATTTCCATTTAAATCCTGTATCATCTGATTAAGTAACATATGCATGTACAGATACTCTTTAGTCTGAGTGTTTAGATTCTGAAGGATAAAAGTAGGAAACTTGTCGGCTCTTTGTAGTAGCGTCGGTGCAACCACGTGTGTCTACCCTCTCAAGAGTCTCAAAAGACTCTGACTAAAAATAGCCATAATTGCGTAGCTGCGTTCCATCCCATCTATTTTCCTCACATTTATTTTATTCTGCGGTGATCCTATAAGCACTGGTACTAAGTACATTTTTGGAATTTACATTATTAAAATCGCAGAAGTATTCACTGACGTGGATACGATCATCCATTCCTCTATGTTGCAATAGTGGTTTTTTCTTATGATATGTTCATTTCGAATAGGCGGTTGGTCATATGTCCCTCTCAGATGGCGCACATGTACTTTCTTTGTTTATGCCTTGAAGAGAGAGAAAGCGAAGGCAGGCGGTCAGATGTCGATGTGGAGGGGATGCATGGCAATCCACTAAACTGACCTTGAACCGCCTATTCTAAATACAAATATTATATTGAGCTTTCCTCTTTCAGGGATCCAACATTTGACTCGATGTGTATCTTAGCTTCCGGAGAAGGGCGCATCATCTTGCGTGGGGTTGACAATGTTTCGCTCATCTTGCCGTGGGCTTCTTCTGGGCTATTGTGCTACGGCGAGGAAGCTCACGGCAAGTTGAGCGAAACTTCGGCAACCCCATGCAATATGATGCGGCCTTCACCGGAAGCTAAGAATACAAATCAAGACACAGATCGCGGAAACCTACGTATCCATTTAACATTTGACTCCACCAGCCAGCATCAGTTCTCTGAACAACAATTCAGGGGCAAAAATAACAAATGAACGATGTTTATAGATGACACGGTGGTGCGGATATTATCTCTGAGAAAGTGTTACGCTACGATTGGTACAAAGAAAAGGTTGTATCACATACAATATATTTCGGCTTTCTGGAGAGTAACAGAAGAATTATTTGTATTTTCAGTAAAACTGAAAGACGTCTGACATTTACATGTATGAAAACTGGCATTAGCGTTGTGGGCACAAATGTTAATTTTTTTACCGAGCATAGTGAAAGCAACACTAAGAAAATTGTAGCGTAGCTTGAGCGTTCAATTTATGATATTACACTTTAGGGGGAAGTAAGGCACTGTGCCAATCCAGAGGCTAGAATTATTCTCGTAAAACAGAAACTCACCATTCTAGCGATTCCAGTTTTTTCTCATCATCTGTCTACTGTGATGTAGTTCGGAGTTTTCATTCCTTCTAACCGGAGTTATTATTTATTTAATGTGTCGCCTACTGGTTATGACATTCTTCCTGCACGTCAAAGTTTCACTTCTACATCACACCTGCAAATAAAAAAGTAGATTATTAAACAAGCTTGCTGGGTTCCCTCTAATTCTTGCCAAAATTGGATGTTTTAACGAGATATGCATTTTAGTGTATTAATTTTCTGTATTTCTTTTACGGTTTACCAGTTATAGACACAGCCAGCTGGTAATCATCCGAAAGAAAATGCTACGGCATTAATATTTCGCTGCCCTGAACTACCCTTCTATGGATTTTCTTTTTGCTTGAAAATAATTTGAATTTGAAGAGAATTATATGTGAATAGAACACATTAGAACTTTTATTTTACTCACGTTTTATTTTATCTTGTATGCAAATTTCCTTCTGTGTGTTTAACTTTTGTTACATTAATTTCTATTGTTACTTTTATTTTAGTTTCAGTTTATTTTGCATGCTTTATTTAATTGGAAAACCTCAAAATTAAGGAAAAACAGGTTTTTTATAATAAAATAAGTTTAAAATTAATTATGAATAAATGTAACATATTTTAAGAAAAATATTACTACAGTTCAGCTCTCTAATCTTTTGCAGTAGCATCATTCAGGAGACTTCAAAATATACATTTCCGGTGTAATCTCAACATCGAATTTTTGGGTGGAATACAATGTTACCATCTGGTTAATGCACTTGCTTCAACTGACATAAATCTAATGTTACTTAAAACAAAGAATTTATTTTCATTGTTTAAAAAGAAGCTATTCAGCTTCGTGGCCTCATATTACAGGAGATTTCTTGTCATGCACCGGGCGTTTCTAGCCTGTTCTCTTCCTCTCCAGTTTCCGCCCTCTCAGTGTGCCAGCTAATCACTAACGCGAAGACTATGATGTACAGAGGTTGATTGCGTTGAGTGATCAAGTGTACAGTGTGTTAGTGCTGTTATAATACCAAAAAGTCTATATGCTTCAGCGTACAATTTTCACGTATGATTCCCACATGAAAACAAACTCTTATAGAGAAATTTAACAGCTATTGATGAGAAATTTTCCAAATCTTATGAATATAATTATAGAAACGGGTTTATTATAGTAAAAACCAAAAGTAAAACATCGTGTTCTTACAAAGAAAACCATGCATGACATTGGAGACAAATTTAAGTCGAAAGAAATCTTTGAGGAAGTTTACATAGGAATCTAAAATTCTTCAAACCTCGAATTGGAATGCTATCAACATCTTCATATTGCAATTCTATAAGATAAAGTGTACGACAATAACGCGATAATGTAAGTATAGTCAATATTTCTATTTGGATGTTACATAAACGCAGCGGAATGCCTCAGAGGGTAATGTCTTTGGTTCGCATCTGGCCGAGCCGAGTTCAAGCCCCGGGTTGATGATTCTGACTGATTTTTTTTTTCGCATTTTTTCTTGGTTACTAGTCTGCGAATTTCTCTATCATCCGTTTCATCAAAATTTTTCATTTTCTTTTCTTTACCTCCATACAAGGCATTGGGCTGAACACCTGTCATGATGCAGAGTTTGTGTGTTCATCCACAGGATTCTGATACAAGACATTGATTTGTTAATCCTTGGTAGGATAACTGCTACAAAAAGAAGGGTATTCCGCAAAAATATAAGGGTTTTGCATATTGTTAATAATCATGCTAATAACCCGCGTTGAATATTTCGGGGCATGAAGCACAGTATTATTTACATGAACATGGACCGTCACTTAAAATTTACTTACTGAAAATTTGTAGCGGAACAACGGCATTCACAACATCTATGATGAAGGTGTGTGCTTTTAATTGTTCTACTTCGTACGTAGTACATGGGTATACATTCCACGCAAAAACTCGATACTGAGATTTCACTGGAAATACACGTTTTAGGGTCTCCTATGTAAAAAATTAGATAAACGTTCGTATTTTTTGTGTTTGTCTATGTGCTAACACGAAAATTCTAAAACAAAAAGTCGGTTAAATAAAGGACTTGATATTCAAGTTCAGCATCTTCTAAGATGCACCAAGAAGATTTATGGAAAATCTGTCCACTCCACACTACCTTTTAAATGACACATTTTTTGAAAGATTAGACTTTTCTAAAATAACTAACGATTTTGAGTAATGTATTTACGTTAGATATTCACTGGCCAATAATATATATATAATTTCTTGGAAATGGTCTCCAAAGTTGTGTTCACTCTGAATGACATTTGTATAGCTGGTATATACACAAAAAGCTACTAAAAATGTACATATAATTAAAACACACCATTTATACCATATACCAATAATTCATGTAGTATTAACGATTTTCGAGATCTTCTGTTATTTATTTTAGTTTTAAATACCTATATTTGCCTCAAACATGAAGTTACCATTCGTTTTATATCTCTATTTGTTTTAATTCCAATCATGCAAAGTCAACCCAATTTCAATTGCATCATGTAGCATTCAGTTTTTAAAAAAAAATATCATTTTAGCTAGTTACTTAGAAGAAGCTAAGTAGTAAGTCCATGTATGTACAGTAGTGTTTATTTCGGTTAGTATGAAGCAAATTTAAGAATAATTATTTATAAAAATAGTATTTTCGTATAATAAGTAGAGAAAGTCATATGAATGACACACAAGATTTTTATAGTTATAATTTACATGAGAAATCAATGCACTCGAATTTAAGCGGCTATGAATATCCGATTCCGCGGCTAACTGCATGCTTCCCTGTGCCAAGATTTTTGCCTATGAAATATGACCCAAAAAATTCAATAATTATTTTTGCATAGTAAAATATTAAAAATTCTTAACTTTAAGAAATTATATCGTTTTTCCATTTGGTGGACTCTAGCCAGCAATTAAATGAAGTTTAAATCTGCAGACGGACGCTTATTAATAGGTTTTTCCTACTTTAAACCTTGTTTTTTTACACAAACTTTTGTCCAAAACATTTCTATGCTCAAAATGATGCATTCAATGCAGCTTGTTTTTATACGGCCTCTCAAAAGAAAAGAGAGTTGCTATTTAGTTTTCTGAATTAATGCTCCAATTTTGAGAAACAAACCATTACTTATTTAAAAAACAACAATAAGATCAAGAGAGATTTGCGGAGTACGAAAAGTAAGGATTGATATAAAAACATAATTTCTAAAACCCTTTACCGTAAAACTTTATTTTTATACGAATAGTTTAAAAACTGCATTATGTAGCTCATTTTTCTTACAATGAATTTAGACAAAAATTATTATTTAATTAATCATATAAGAAAAAATATCACACTTATTGTGTATTATAACTGGTATAAGTATCAATAAGATTTCTTGATTACTGTGGATTTTCCAAATATCACAGAAGTGTCAGCTTAATAAAAGATAACAAAATCAAATATAGATGTAGAATTGAAATAAAGATATTAATATTGTAAAAAGTGCCTATATTGACTTAAAATGTTTACAAATAAAGGCTTAAATTCACTGCTAATTCACTCGACGTTTTCACAAGAGAGAGTTAAAGACTGCACGTCTTCCATGGCTCACGCAGCACTGCAGACTTAGTACAATTCACAACACAACAACTTGGCTTGCAATTCTTCCTCCTTTTATAGCTAGAAAATCAGGTCACAAAACCTTCTGGAAACTTGTCGAAGATACTCAACGCTTCTAGACGAATTTTGAGTGTACTAGGCGAATCACGTTCCGAAGTCTCCTGTTTCTGTCGCGCCGCACTTCCTTGTTTACGCACTGCAAAGTCTCCATCTGTGATAACTTATATATAGCAAGGTGAAGTTGAGAACTACTGCTGAGGACTGCGTTGTCACAATATTGTATGCTATGCAATGTGGTCTTGATGGTGAATACTGAAGATAATTTACAAAGAATACTAGCTGATTCATTAAAAAACTAAAGCTATGATAATAAGTAAAGTTTAAAACATAAATTATAATTATAAAGAAACATAAATGAGCAGGTCATGATTATCAAATACGGTGCTGAGGTGTCACTGCAGAATGAAGGTGCATATAAGGCTAATAAAGCAGCAATAGTGACTGCATGTATCAATGAGATATGAAAAAATAATTATATACTTAAATGAGGAATATAAAGCACTTATGCGCCCAGTATAGGCCTATGATGCTAAATCAAGAGTGGACGCTACCAAAAGAAACCTTAGAAACAAATGCAATGTATAGTGCAGGCGTCCCCCAACATCCGCCCGCTCGGGCGGCAATAAAAGCCCTCAAGACTTGACCGTCCAGTTGCGGGCAAGAAATGTAGATGCTACAGTGGCGGAACTACGATTGAGTAAATTAACTTACACTTTCACTGTCAATTACATGATAATGATAGCAGTATTTTATACACTTTAATACTGATAACTAATATAGTACAAAATAAAATGTAATTGGCACGAAATTCACTTAACGAAATACAAACACTCGTATAAAACTAATAAACTAAATAAATAATATAATATGATATAAGCATTCTTCTTGTTAGTGCTATGCAACTCAATGAAGTAAACAGTACTTATAAACTTAATATTCTTCAAATAAATGTCTCTTTGAAAACTACTATTTCTTAGGCATTAGACAATCGCCGTGATTTTTGCAGTTGTCTGTTTTCAAACAGCTGTTCAATACGTGGAACTATTGTTTGCGAGCTATCCAATCACAAACAGGCTTTCAAGTGTTCGTCACTTAATTGGCTTCTGTTACGTGACTTTGTACACTTCATTAAGGAAAACAGTGATTACGTGGAGGCGGATAAACTGACTGATTGATAATCGGGTACATACTCTGCGCTCAATTCTTCAGCTGCATCAATTAAATATTGTTTTACCGTCTCACCTTCACTGAAGGATCGCATGTTCCTGGCCATACACAACTCTAACACTAGCGCTAATATTTACATCTTCCTTGTTCATTTTAAGTTTCAGATCTGCAACGATATACGTTCGTTGTGTGTCTTTGTTTATACGAGGTAAGTCCAGAAAGTAAGTGCCGTTTCAATTTATCTCCGCTGCAGCGCTGCGATCGCAGTTCCGCACATGCGCGGTAGACGCTCTCTATCAAGGAGAAGAAACGTGCGCCATTTTGAGATAGCTGTCAGCCACATACGCTTTGTTGTGCTTGTTTACAATGTCAGTGTTGATTGAAAATCCCGCCGCTTGTGAAATCAGATCTGTGATTCGTTTTGTGAATGCGAGGAAATTGAAACCAATTGAAATTATCGGCAAATTTGCGAAGTTTACGGACAAAATGGGATGAGTGATTCAATGGTGAGAAGATGGGTCCCACAGTTCAATGAAGGACGTAGTGAAGTGCACGATGAAGAACGAAGTGGGCGTCCATCTTTGGTTACAGAAGAACTGGTTCACGCAATTGATGACAAGATCCAGGAAAACTGCAAGTTTACAATTAGTGCTCACGCTATGGAATTTCCCCAAAGCTCACGATCACTAATTCATGAAATTGTTACCGAAAAACTGAAATTTCGTAAACTTTGCTCACGTTGGGTACCAAAGATTCTTACTGAGCAACACAAAACAAAACGGATGGGTAGTGCACTTCAGTTTTTAACCCGTTATGATGAAGACAGCGAAGAATTTCTGACACAGATAGTCACAGGAGATGAGACTTGGGTTTCTTACGAAACCCCTGAAAGTAAGCGGCAATCGAATGGAGGCACACTTCATCCCCAGCAAAGGTTAAGCCGAAACAAATTTTAACACCTCGAAAAATGATGTGCACAATGTTCTGGGACTGGAAAGGCATCTTACTCATTGATTTCTTAGTGCGTGATCAAACAATCAAAGCTGATGTTTATTACGAGACACTTAGGAAATTGCGCCACGCGATACAGAATAAGCGCCGAGGATTGCTGTCAAAAGGTGTTGTTTTTCTTCACGACAACGCACGGCCACACTCTGCAAATGTGACGAAAAACCTCACACAAGGATTTGGCTGGGACGTGTTTGACCATCCTCCGTACAGCCCTGACTTCGCTCCTAGCGACTTTCATCTGTTCTTACATCTCAAGTCTTTCTTTGGCGGTCAATACTTCAACAATGACGAAGAGCTGAAAGAAAATGTTTCCAACTTTTTGAAGACACAGGCGGCAAACTTCTATGAAGAAAGTACACAAAAACTTGTGCCACGCTATGACAAATGCCTGCAAATCTAGTTTAAAGAGTTGCAGAGTTTTGTGCAATAAATCATTATTCTGTATCTCTTCACAATTTAATTTTATTACCAAACGGAACTTACTTTCTGGACTACCATAATCGTGTGCGTGACATAGAGAGTAATGCCGTTGCAAATTATATTTCGTTATTTTGTTTAGAAGTTTCTAACACACTAAACTTTTTGCCACATCATTTTCTTCCATAGAGAAAAAGCTTGCTTCCCATTCTGCTTGAAACATCACAGGTGTGGACGACCGTCTTCCCAACGCGGACGTGCCAGCCTTCGTAAGTAGGACACTACAGTACTAATATGTAGCGTTACCCCACCACTGCACGGATATACTGGACTGTGTAGGTGTGCGGCCCGTACTGAGGGTAAAGTTCAGCCCCGCGCGCTCTCAAACGACCTTTCCTCGACTTGGGTATACCTGGTATAGTGTAAGGAAATTTGATCATAAATCAAAGAAAGGTTAAACTTATGCGAAGAAATAAGAAAGCACCTGAATATACAAACAATAGATATTGGGGGTAGATAAAAGAAGATTAGAATGGAACCAGCAAATATCAGAAAGGGTCGTACACATATTTCATTCTGGATGGAACAGGAAACACAGGTCTAATAAAACAGGAAGCAGAAGATATGAATTTTTAATTGGTAATAAAAGTGTGAATGAATCACATCAACTTTCCTCCATGTCACTGAACACAATGTTGTAAATCAGTATCGCTGCCCCATGCTCTGATGATTGCTGTACTGTTTACAAACAAATATCACAAGCGAAGAAAAATTATTTGTGGTTTACTAAATTAACCAAGGATAAATTCAACGTAGTAGAAAAAATCTGATGCGTTCCATTCACATAAATTTCTCCATATACAAACTGTTCGTACAAAAGATTGTTCTTTTATCTATATCATGCTAATCGAGATAAAATTAACAGAAATGGTCTAATTACTTGTTTCTTTTTAAGTAGAAGGTTAATAAGGGAGTAAACTAGGCTAAAGCGATACTCAAATATTTTAAAAACTGGTCGCTTTGTGTAAAAATTGAGGTTGGTTCGCTTGCCAGGTAGGGTTTGAAAGCAGTTAAGAAGGAAAAAACTGAAACAAACAACAAGCAATATCTCGAAAACTGTCAATTCTATAAGAAAAACGTATTTGACATAAATTATGTGATTTAAGGAGATATACATTTTTTGTGTAGTAAGTTTTTTTTGTTTGTTTGTTTGTTTATCTCTTACGGTTAAGTTCTTATGCAAAATTTTACAAAACACATCCCGAATAAATAGGTTATCAGAGGCTACAGCTGTCGCCCTCCGTGGCGTAATGCTTACCATGCTAACTTCATATACTCAAGGTCGCGGGTTCAAACCCGGCGGAGGACGATGGATTTTTTCGGGCGTAAAAATCCTTAGCATGGCTTCCTTCGGAAGGGAAGTAAAGCTGTGGGTCCCGTGTCGTAGATTTACGGCACCTTAAAAGAAGCAAGCCTGATAAGAGAGGCATCTGAGCAAAATTAAGCGATCTTTCACGCCCAATATAGAATAGGACGCTGAGAACCAAAGCAGTTAAAGAGCGTCCATAAATAACAGGCCATTTCATTTTTGAGGCTACAGCTAGAAAATTCGAAATATATATTTGATTTTTGATGTCAATATCTTTAACATACGGTATTTTAATCAAAATCGTTTGAGCCATTTTTGAGAAAAGCACTTTTAAAAATTGTTCCATGTAAAGGATAGTTTGTGGTGGGAGGATTTTCTTGAAAGTATTCATGTCGCATCCTTGGAAAATAGCAAATACAAATACTAACATATTTAACGATCTTTTGGTTTTTGAACTATGCTGTCCACAGTCCTTTTTCTAATTTTTTTTTTTTTCGGAGAAGCTCAAAGCATGCATTTCCGATGAAATATCAACATTGAATTTTTTGATGGAATACAATACCTTCTTTGGCTACTATGTAAAGAGTATGTACATACATGCTATAAAGTAAAATGTCATATGTTCCAATTAATATTTGTGATCATTGTATACCAAAAAGATTCACGTTAATCCATAGAAACATATAAAAATAATACTTTACAATAACATAATATTAGTAGATACAAAGGCATAAGGGAATTCTAGGTTTAAGCAATACACTACTCTTTTCAACCAATGGGATGGGCCAGGCGGTAACGTCTACCTGACTACGGATGGTGAAAATAACTAAAATATACCATCCTATCGACATCTGCTCGGTGCGAAGCGAAACTAGCGTGGTAAGGGGACTAATCCTAAAAGACTTCTGCTCACCGCATACCACCAATGAAATATTTTAAAAACAGATCCGTCGCCACATGACCAAGAAAATAAAACGATCTAATATAAAATATATGTTAAAATCTGATGTTCCATTCACAAGGCTTTCTCTACATCCTCAGTAACAAATTATTGTTATTAAGTTTATCCACTTCTAGCTAATTGAGATAAACATTAGCAGAAACGGTCCTATTACTCAGCTCCTTATAACCAGAAAGGAAATGAGGGAATATACTAGGCTAAACCGACACTCAAATGTTTTAAAATGTGGCTGCTATGGGATTGAAATCCGTTTCTTTCCGTGGCCAGGAGTAGAAAAGTATGAGGGAAGTATTTTAAAACTCAAACCAATAACAAGGAATATCTCGAAAACGTTCAACTTCACGACAAAATGCAAATTATATAAATTGTGTGTTTTAAGGAGATCTACACGTTCTGTGTAATAGTTTTTGTCTATCTCTTACGGTTTACTGGTTATGCAACATTCTGAAAAATTCAGCCAGAATAAAGAGGTCTTCAGTGGCTATTCCCAGAAAATTCAAAATGTACATTTTATTTTTCATGTAAATATGTTAAATATAATGCATTAATCAAAACAATTAAGAATCGTGTTTGAGAAAACCAAAATTTCGAAATTTTTTCCATGTAAATGGTAGTGGGGGTGGGAAATACTTTTAAATACCTTCGCGTCGCATCCTTTTAAGGTACCGAACCTAAATATCAAGTTTGGTATTTAACGGAATTTTCGTTTTTTAGCTCTGCTGCATTTTCTGTGCAGTAAGTAGTCATGTATAATATTTTTCAAATGGGAAGAGTTGTTCGCTGCACCAAATGAGATACGTTATTGTGCTCTGCGTTGCCAGGTCGCTACCCTTACTCTTTTCATATTTCCCTCTCACTCGCACACTGAACATGCAAATCTGTCTGGCAACATAATGTATATTCATGTGTATTATTAAAACTATTTGAGTTAAAAATGTCGGTTTTTATAGTTCTGTTACGAACATTACTCCCTATCTTCCTCGTGAATGACATTTTTGCAACATTTGAATTGACTTTTGAACATTAAGTGCGAATGCAATATGTCAACACAGCAGCACTCCGATTGGCTGCCACCCTGGTGGCGATCAAGGCCAAACCTCATCCCATTTGAAAGTCAGTATAATCTCTTACGGTTTACAAGTTATGCAAAAGTTATCCAGAATGAAGAGGACTTCAGAGCTACTCTTATAATATTTAAGATATATATTTCCCTGTCAGAAAATGCCTTAAATGTATGGTATTTTAATCAAAACCGTTAGTTATTTTTTAGAAAATAAAATAAAGTTTACTTTTGGGTGGAGCTATTTATTAATTTGGTATTAACTAAGCTTTACTTTTTGATTTATGCTGTTCACAGACACACACAGGACTTTTTTAAAAACATTTTTGTATATTTAGCGACCCCAGAAGTGAAATGACGATATGGATTTTTGGGTGGAGAATAATTTCTGATCTACCTACTAAGTATTTGGTAGAGAAAGTAATTAAATAAGGTATAAGTTAGGTAACGTCACTACAAAATACATTTCTGTTTCGAGGCATACCTACATGGATTTGATAGTGGAATGGCATTCTTTGAATATTATTCAGAAACTTTCCTCAAGATCACACTACAGCTTCTGTTGAGAGTAAACGACTTTATTGCCTGTTAAGAGTTTCTCAGTGAATTTAAAGTAGTTCTCTGTAGAAGTTTTGAGAAACAATAACGTGCAATGAACTGTGTTCGAGACTGAAGAAAGGGAAAGCTGATTGAAAGGAGCGCTACAAAGAACTATCATCCAAAAGAGGTTCGAGTTAGAGGCTTAAAAGGAAAGGACATAGAACTGGAAGTTCAAATAACTACAAAGCAAATGAAGCTGAAGGCTTACAACGATAAGGATGACATTTGAAATACATATCTAGAACTTATTTGATAATCTGCAGCAGATATTGTCAAACTTTTCCTTACTGAGCCATGTTCACCATCAGAGAATCGCGATGGAAGCCACAGGAGCGTATTTGAAGTATGTAGATATCTTTTTGAGCGTTAAAAGAGTTGTATCATAAAATTATATTAAAATACTTTATGATAATTTTAATTGTTGTCTTGTGTAGGACAGGAGTTGGATAGGTAGAGTCAGACTGAAAATTTCAATACCATAGCCGGGATTTGAACCACGGATCTCCCGGTCTCCAGACGGTTGCTCTCCACTGAGCTATGATGGCAACATACCAGCAGAACATTGTATTACTCAACTGGATCGCATTTTATTGGAAATGAAATGTTTGTCGTTTTTGAGGAAATCTAGTTACTTTCTCTACACGTACTATGTATACAGAGTATAGAGAAGGTATTTCATTGCGCCCAAAAGTTAGATACCGAAATTTAACCGGAAATGCATGTTTTGGGATCCCCTGAATAAAAAAAATCATTTTAGAAAAATATCCGTGTGTATGTGTCTGTGGCCAGCGTGGCTCAAAACCTACAGGCCGTTAAATAACAAATTTGGCATTTAGCGACACAGGATGCGACACAAAGATGTTCAAGAAAATCCTCCAGCCCCAACTACTCTTTACTCTGGAACCTTTTCGAAAAATTTAAATTTTCTCAAAGTTGACTAATGATTTTGTTTAAAATCTCTTATACATAAGATATTACATGACATATATATATATATATATATATATATATATATATATATCTTGAAATTTCTGGGAATAGCCTTTGAAGACCTCTTTATTATGGATGATTTTTTCGGAATTTTGTGAAACTGGTAAACCGTAAGAGATAGACAAAAACTTGCTACATAAAAAACGTAGATATTAAAATATACAATTTATGTCATATACATGTTTTGTGAGTTAACAGTTAACAATATATTCGTTCATATTGGTTTCAGTTTTTAAAAATGTTTCTCATCCGGGTACTTGTCACTCCTGGCTATGCAAAGAAATAGATTTCTATCCCATAGCAACCACATTTTTAAACATTTGACTGTCGGCTTAGCCTAGTGTATTCCCTTATTCTCCTTCTACTTATAAGAACCTAAGTAAAAAGACCATTTCTGCTAATGTTTATCTCTATTAGCATGAGTTAGAAGAAGAATATGTAATAATTTGTTACAAAGAAAGGCATGTGAATGGAGAACTTCAGATTATTTTAATAAATGAATTTAATTCAGGGAATGTAAGTCTTTTTTATTTAATTTTAAAATATTTAATGTTACTAAGAACTAAACAGGTTACTTCAAGTTAAAATCGGACCGTGGAGAATTGACGATAGTAAATGAGCGCAGCCCCTCACCGTCTCCGCTGATAAATAAGAGGGATAAAACGAAGGTTGTAACCGTTGGGCTGCAATGTGTTGTTAATATGAAAGAGTTTCAGTGGAAGTAATTCCAGCTGACAAACACACTTGGCACAATCACATAACTTTGTACAATAGCTCGTTTCCGGCTCCGGTGGTGATTGGAGAGTCTGTAGAGGTGCCGCATGCGAGATTTGCGGTAAGCTGTGTTTACGAATGTCCAATCGAACTTCTTGACCACAGGTACGTATAGAAAGGCAGTTTTTCGTTGCTCCAAATCCATTGTGAACTATATACGTGGATGAACAGTGTTGATATGATGTATAAATTCTGTCAAGAAACAAACCATATGGCTTTTTGCGTGGAAAAATTCAAAATCCTACCCTCAAATGTTCCGTGTTGTAATTGGCAGAACCTACATTCACTGGTCTGCCCAAAACAACATCATTCTTCCGTTCATAGAAATGTTGGTCCATTGAAAATAAGAGGTTTAAACATATGACGAAATGAAATATTTATACTTCAATGGATACCAGCACATTACGGAATACAAGGTAATGAAATAGCTGACTTTCTAGTCATGAAAGGTAGTAAATATACATCAAATTTATCAGATCCAATAATTTATCACTCTATCAAAAGAATCATTATATCAACATATAATAAAAAATTAAAAAATACAATATATTACAAACAAAAGGAAAGCCATGGGAAAATTTATGTAATAACACAACCCGAATCACTACATTACCAAGAAAATCCTCTGTAGCGACTTTTAGACTCCTGATAGGCCATGACTGTCTCAAAAACATTAATTCAAGATTGGTAGAGTGAGATCTCCTCTGTGTTCTTTCTGTACACTTAAAGAAGATATGGATGGAACCCACCTACTCCGCTGCCCAACCTTTAGTCAATATGATAATATAACATCAAAATACTGGAATGCAAGAGAGCAAATGGCTTCACTGCCAACTGATCAACATTAGATACCAACCAACAACCTACCAACCACAAAATAATTCGCGATGTCTTCTGTGAATAACAGTTGTAGAAGATGCTTTGACGCGCACCAGAAGCCCAGCCTCCAATAGTATATGGACTACCAAAATTTCATAAACCAAAAGTACCAGCACATAGTGCCACCAGAACTTCTATATTGTGCCACCAGAGCTTCTACATTCAACGTGGTGAAATATGTTTCTCAATTCTTGCAGCCATCACACATCAAGAAATCCATTCATTTGTTGAAAAGTTGAAGTCATTGACCACGTAGTCCAACGATCTTCTTCCAAAATTTTATGTGGCCAAAAATGTTGGAATTTATTATAAGTGTATACCTTTAGTTTTGACCTTTATATGTTAACGATACATTTAACAAAATTCAGAATACATAGCCAATCATGATGGATCAGAGAGGCTCGCACTCAGTAGATCCGCGGTTCAAATCTATAGGGCGGTGTTTCCCAACTGATGTTGCTAGGTTTTGCTGATATAAAATGTATATCTTAAATTTTCTAAGATAGCTTCTGAAGACCTCTTCATTCTGGATGAATTTTCCTTAATTTTGCATAACCAGCAAACGTAAGAGATAGGCAAAAACTTACTCCACAAAAATGTATATCCCCTTATCTATAAGAACTGAAGCTTTCCTGGCGACGTATTAATTCAAATTTGAACCCCTTATCCATATTTTGTAATTTGCCAGAATGGAGAACCTCGAGAATTACAAAAGAGAAATCCTTTATTTTGTATGGAACGTTTCCGTCGCCGCATTCCTTTTTCCAAATAAAATTGCATTGCATACACCATCAGTGTTCATCGCTTTTGTTGCCGTATTTAGTAAGAACGAGTGTTAAACAAGATTAAAATGTCTCATGTGCTACATTCTCACGAAATTCTTCAACTATTTTTAACACTCTATTCTTACAAAAGAATAATGTTACAACTATTTCATTCAAATCAAAATAATAATTACTTATATTTGCTTTAGGTACAGTAGGAATATGGAAATACATCAGGCTAAAGCTTTATTCAAACCTTTTAATATCTGGTCACCATGTGATTAACAAACAAAATGAAAGAAAAACGAATGAGACTTCCCGGTTGAGATACGCATTGGAAAATCTAAACTAATACCAAGGAATATCTCGGAAACAGTTACCTCCATTAAAATGCTTATCAAATAAGTGTATTTTAACCACATCTAGATGTTTATTTAAAGTTTTCGTTTATCTCTTATGGTTTAGCAGTTAAGCAAATTCATCCGGAATGAAGAGGTCTTCAAGGCTAGTCTAATAAAATTCAAGATCTACATTTAATTGGCTGAGTTAATATATGACGTTTAATCAAACCTTTAGAAGAGAAACTTTTTCGAGCCCACTTGGGTTGTATGGAGATCAGCGTTTCTGCATCCCATTCAAGAGGTCGCGGGTTCTAATTTCGCTTAGGGTGAATTATCTGGATATTTTTTTTTCTCGGAGATTTCCCTTATCCTGAAAAGACAAATGTTGAGGAACTTTAAGTTCCAAGGACTTAAATCTCAAATTTTGGTATTTGACAGACATGTTTTTAGTTATGATGTTCACACACACACACATGGATCATTCTCATAAAACTTCTTTTTGGATTCCTTGTAGCTCAAAGCATGTATTTCAGGTGAAAGTCTGGCATCGAATTTTGAATGGAATACAATACCTTCTCTAACTACAGTGCACAGCCGTGAACACAAAAAATGAGTCGTTGATCGAAGAACTTCATTCACAATGCACACGAAAGGACTTTACAATGGTCGGAGATTGTCAGCGCAATGGTTAACTTACGAGTGCTGAAAACAGATCACAAAACAACGTTAGGGTGGTCGAAAGGTTAAGAAGGCCTTGCTTCCGCTCATAAGTTCCTGAGTTCAAATTTCGCGATGCTTGTCATTTGTTATGTTTGTTCATTTTATGACAGTATACTATGTAGAACATAATATTGCATTTTAAGTTATAGGCCTATCTAAGCAAACAAAAATATAATTCTTCTAACACTCGTGTTAAACAACTAAAAAATGTGTGTAAATAAACTATTACCTTCTAAAACTTAAACACAAAAAATAAACATAATATCGGGTATATGAACTCTCAGCCCATATAACTGTCCTCAATCTTCGGGGCTTTGACAAAATTAAATTTCTGCAGTAATGTGAACGAGAAACTCCAAGATCTTGAATTTGTGCCCAACGCTATCTTTGTCCTTCGCCCATGTGCAAGTAATTTGGAGCGCAGCTTCCTTTTTAACCGAATCCTCACATTCTCAATAGAGTTCAAATCTGGTGAACAGGGAAGCCAGTCTAATACTCTGATATCCTGCCTCTCTGAAAACCAATTTGAAACCTTTTGAGATGTGTGGACAGATTGGTTATCCTGTACAAATTCAACCATTCTATCAGGATATCTCATTCTCACAGAGGGAATCAAAATACTATCGAGTATTACCGTGAACTGCACACCGTTCCTTGGATTGTCAAGCTACCATAGTACACCTAGACTGTATTTTGTTATCCAGCCCCAACACGATACAGATATGCGACATGATGGTATTGTGAAGTCGCGTAATTTGAAATGTAACGGGATTCCTTTGGAAGATAGATTATCGCATTTCTCTTATGTGTGGAAGAAAATGTCACCTCTTCTGAAGACATCACGTTATTCCAGTTGGATCTGTTTGTGAAGGTTGTGTTGAGTAAAAAAAAAAAAAAAAAAAAAAAAAACAAAGTTCCGTTTGCCCAAAACTGAATTCCTAATTTCAAAACATTGGTTTTCTTATGCAATACTTGTAGTAATTTTTCATACTATATAGATTCCATTTTTCATTGAGAAAGAACTATTCGTGCCTGTTGCGTTTGCGCATCATTCTGCACACCACGTGCTTCCGTATGCAGGATTACTGTTCGGTAGAATAAACCCTTAAAAATCCATCATAATAACTATATTATTAACTGAGCCGAATGTCCTGTATGAAATAAGAATGTCTAAAATAAATAGTCACTAAATATTGATTCAACATTATTAAAAGAGGGCAAAAAGTTTTGCTTCATCCGTTAAGCGAATCTGCGACCCTCACCAGAGGAGTAACCTACGTTTTGCCACAGCGCTTTAGCGAACGCACAGGGAAGGTGGTAGGTTTAGTATTGCTGTGTTAATATTTTTAGTTAATATGATTGTTAGTTGTTGAAGAAGCTTAAGTTATGTATTTCATTATGATTATTAATCATATCGGTTTGTAATATTAAAATTTAGAACTTATCACAACTTGTTGCTGCCGCTACACAATTGTATCACGGATGGTGTACACAAAACGCGTTGCTGTGTAGGACATGACTCATTTTTTGCCACGGGTTTACATTATATTTGCGTGGTAGAGAAAGTAAAAAATACCCGGTGTATAGAACAGTGAATAAAAAATGTGATGTGTTCCATTCACACGACTTTTTCTACATCTCTGCAACAGATTATTGTTAAAAAGCCTATGCTTCTATTTACTTCATGATAATCGAGAAAACATTAGCAGAAAGAGTCTTATTACTTGTTTCCTTGTAAGTAGAAGGGAAATAAGGGAGTACCATAGGCTAAATATGTAGTCAAAAGCTGGTTGCTATGTGACTGAAGTTCCTTGGTTTGTACTTATAAACAAGAGTTGACAAATTCCTGTATGAGGAAAATATAAGTATTTTAAAGTGATTTCGTTTTTGGGTTATCGTGTTCAGACACACCGACATACCGGACCTTTTTCTGAAAATGATTTTTTTTTACACAGGGGACCCTAAAACGTATATTTCCGGTGAAATCTCGGTATCAATTTTGGGTGGAGTGCAATACCTTCTCCATACACTATGTACATAGTACAGGTAGAGAGAGTAAAAATATGAATTATGTTTCAAAAAGGAGGCGGTGTTTAATGGGAACGGAAGTCAAAAGATCATATCGCTTGTTATTGAGATTTTTTATACAAAGTCCCTCACAGAAAAGCATTGAGGTTGTGTCAAACTTTTATATAAAGTTTCAATAAAATGAATATTTAAGAAGTTACATCAATTTCTCTTTGTAGCTATTAACTCAATAGTATCATTTCACATGAAATGCATAAACAGCAGTTGTAAGTCTGTATACTATTAGACTGTGAGTTGTTTTATGTTAATTAATGCTACTAAAACGTTTAATAACCGATTTTGGAAACATCAAAGAAGGGAGAGGGAGGGAGAAGTGCAGAAGGAAGTAAGAAAAATAAACAAATAGAAGGGGAAAAGAGTTGAAAAAGAGTGTGAGCGATGCTGCGGGTTCTCAAAGATAGAATAACAATTACCCGTGTTTTCTCACAACAGGTTCTTGTTAACGAAGATTTGGTTGCAAAGTTTCTTTACAATGGAACTTCGCAAGAATGGAAGACACGGATCAGTTGAACTATCGAGTATACACACTTTATTTGTCATTTCCTCAAATTAAAATTCACATGACTCATTAACCTATGACTTAATGAATACTTTTTCAATTAAAACTAATAAAGTTTATGAAAACTACCTAAATTTGTTCTCCTTGAATACCATAAATGTAACATAAAAAAGCTCAATATTTGAAATGTTTGGATCAAGTGTCATTTTATTGACATAAGTTTCCGAGAACAGTGATTTAATATCCAAGTATAAAAGAAGGAATTAAGTGATTTCTGGCTTAAAACATCGTGTAAAACCTACTTGATTTTATTTGCAAAGATGTGGTTGTATCTAGAGCAGTGAATTTGCTCTACGATATTCAGTCTTAAGTTTATCAGATCGATGTAAAATATAATATGAGAATATCCACGGAGAAAATAAAAGTAAAAGCATCTGGGGCAACGAACTCCTAACATGATTAATAATAATAATAATAATAATAATAATGATAATAATACACGGAGTGGGAAATTTCAGCTGTTTAGAAAAGTATATTAACTGTGATACAGAGCGTGACATTAAAAGTAAGGTAAGCAAGTTTTAAAGTATGCGAGATTATCAATCGCTCTCTAAGAAATAAACTAAAAACAGATTCAAAGTTGACATTTTCCATAGTATTGACTGTAGGTACTTATGTCATTCTACTATTGGGAGCAATGGACAATAGAAAAAGCGAGGAATGGAAATGCGGGAAGTGAAACTCTTAAGAGAGACAAAATTGTTCATTTTTAACCGCATAAAAGGAAGTTATATTGTAAAAATTAAACACATTAATACTAACGATAAATTGAGAAATTACAAGCGACAAATCAATTGCATGGACAATTCGACACTAACAAAACAGAAAATGAATATAGGCCAATAGCAATATCTTTCTTTTTTTTTTTTTTTTTTTTTTTTTTTTTTCGTATTCAAGGTTTTCGTTTTTTGTTTTTAATTTTGCTTATTAGCAGCATTGTGGCCGAGTGGTTAGACCTCTCGCCTCCCACCTAGGCAGCCCGCATGTAGCGTCTGGGTGGGTTTTCTCCGGGTCCTCTGGTTCCCCCTCATTCCACCAATTGCTCCATCATCACCTATAGGGGCCGCGCCGTGGCCGAGTGGTTAGACCACTCGACTCTCACCTAGACGGTCGGGGTTCGATCCCAAGCGACCGCATGTGAGATTTGTGGTGGACAAAACGGCGCTGGGGCGGGTTTTTTCCGGGTACTCCGGTTTCCCCCGCCATTGCATTCCACCGGTGCTCCATCATCATCATTCATGTATTATCAGTGTCACCGCCTGCGGTGCCATTAGTAGTTAAAGCGGGCGTTAAACACTACCAAAAAAAAAATCATCACCTATCATATCTTCTTTTTTACTTACATTTACTTCCTCACGTCTGGCTACGGGCTGACCACTCGTTCTGACGTTGGCTTCCCGACAGGCTTCTGACCTATGGACCCGTGTGATTGATGAAAATCAGTGTATGTATACCGGTATTTAAATAAATACACTTATTCACTCAGGAAGAAGATCCGTGGGAAAGTCCAGGAGGAAATGTTTGAAAGATCTTTGAAAACGAACAGGTACTGTATACTTAGTATATCTTGGAGACTAGCGGAAAAAGATGAAGAAACAGAAGAAGACGAAGTAAAACAAAAACAAGAAAAGAACTATATACGATGTATAGGACATAATAATGATCTGTAGTTTACAAGGAATTTCCTTTAATCGTAGTTTGGGTAATAATCCTGGTATATTTTTTCACTATCATATTGAACACCTGCTAAATAGCATTAAATGGATAATACAGGAATGGTTCTATAGCAGAAATTAAATAGCGAGAAGGTCCTAAATTAAAGTGTAAAGACTTTTTATTCATATATTTGGCTCCTGACTAATACCGTAAAGGATTTATCGCAATTTTCGCATATAAAACATTTCGTTTAACGAAGTTGAACGAAAGCGCTTGACTGTGCACAAATTCAGACACTTTTCAATGTCGTAAGCGTTCGCTTAAACCTCGGTAGCGGCCATCTTTTTATATGTAGAGCCTTAAAATCTGTACTGCATTTCAGCAGCTGCAAGGAAGGAATTATATTTGTGAAAGTCGTCAAGATAAACTAAAGAAGAGAAGAAGAAGCTTGAAGTTTCTGTAATACTAGTATTAGATGCAATATTGCTTGTTCGGAGGTACTGGAGAAAGAACAAAGAAAAAAAGAGCAAAAGTTGATAGGAAAACAACTGCATTATGTTTTCCACACCACACCTAACGTTTAACCTGCCATCTGATCTAAATGACTGCATATCCAAGAACAATTTCATGATGATAAATGTTTCATGTGGTCAGAGATATTAAGGACGAACTGGTTTTATAAAACGGAGTATTCCTATTGATTTTCCATTTTGGGGGAGATATTGTGTTAAAATACACTTTATACTAAAGTTTGCTTATTAATAATAATTTAAATTTATTATAATCAAAGAAAAAGTATAGTCGAATCATGTAAGCATTAGAAGTATTGTAAAATTGTATACAATTTGTATAAAATTACATGTTGTGGAATGGGTATTTCTAATCTGTAAGAATGTAAAATGTATTTAAAATACAAGGATATGTCACATAACACTACAGTTAATTTAAATCTGCAGCAGAATAGACCTTGGCCTACCAACACGGCTGTCGACCTCACGCCCACATACGCAAGGCAGAGCTAGTGATCATGCAAGAATACAGAATTCACCATGCTTCCCGAGCAGAATTATTGATTTTTGTGAACTACAGACCTCTACCCATTTTAGCTCCTCAAATGCATCACGATGCTAAACGGGTAGATAATATATGAGTCAACAAATTGCTCTCGACAAAAGCACAGGAATACTTCTTTTGTCACCGATAAGTACACTATATGAAAATGCTTAGTTTTTTTTTTTTTTTTTTAGTATTTAACGCCCGCTTTTACTACTCGGGCACCACAGGCGATATATGCTAGAGTAAAATGATTATCTTGTGAGAAAGAACTAAGTATATCTGTCATTTTTGTGAGACTGACGTGTTTTAAATTCATTCCAGAAACTTGCTCTCTGAAAAAAAAAATTGACTCACCTCTGAGCTGATGCTCCTTGAGTGTCCTATAATCCTTACAGTACAAAATGAAGTGGATGTGTTTAAGAATACAACGGAGAATCTAGAGTCCCCATTGTGTCATTCCTTATTTTTCCTCTGAACCACTTCTTTATAGTGCTTTCCTTTATTCCTCACTCGAGTTGATTTCATAATATGAGAATAATATGCCATTTCACGATTAACATTAACTTAGTGAGATACCTCTTGAAGATGTGTGTCTCTTGGAATACGGAAAATCAGTTAATTTGTTTGCCAGCTTTCTTATACTCCACTATTTGTACCAACTTCTTCGTATTCGTTGTTCTAATGGCACCGAAAATCGACATTTTAGAACCAGTAAAAGTTGGAGTGTTTAAATCCATGTCATGTACGTCCAACTCATCCATAAATAAGAACATCTTGCGCACGCATGAATCTGTCATTGCTTCTGCTACATCTGCATTGGATCGAGATTGTTATCTAGATATACACGGGACAGAAGCTGTTTCATAATTCAGAGTTGTACCTCAAACTCACACAGCCTCTGGATGAACATCCTTCAGGACACCGTTGATAGCTGGTTGCAAAATATGTGAATCTAAGGTTTATTATTCATGAACATTATGCCTTAAGCTGTCCGAATAATGCCGTCCCAAAAATCTTAAAATCAATATAACTGGATGTGTTGTAAATAAATGGATCCGATGATAAAAGATCTGACGGACTAACTCTCTCGTACCTTGGTGAAGAAGAAATTGTCATTATGGTATGCCACCTGTGTGGACATGTCTTGTATAAACTGCTACACAAGCTGATCTGCTACAGTCTTTCTGTTTCTTCCAAGAAAACGAAGCATAAATACTTATCATCCAATTACTCTTTATTTCTGTTTGTAGTTGAGACTCCAAGCCTATGGTGCCAAGAGGCGAGAGATCTAACACTAGGGACTGGACAATAATTTCGATTCTTTATATACGATCCTCGTCTCACAGAATACCTGAGCCAAAGGAAACCCTCCTCTGAAGACGTCACGTTATAGGAAATCTACTGCTCTGAAACCGTTTCTACTTTTCTAAAAGATCATAGCTAATATATCTATTTTGTCAACTTACATATCTGTAATTGAAACAGTCAACATGTATTAAATGACTATATGGTCAGTCATTGATACGCATATTAAAAAAACTGGTAATTTAGGAAACGTAAATTCTGATGAGGATTTTTGTTCCAACAAAAGAGAGAGAACTGAGTAAGTAAAACAAATGCAGAAAAATGAATTAGAAATCATAACAGTTACTTTTATAACAGCAGGTAGACTGGATTGATCTGGACGTATACGAAGGAGGATGAGCAAAGATTGGTTAAAATTTGTATATGTGGAAATAATTCGCTGGAAGAACAATGTCATGAAAAAGAATGTAATGACTGCTAAGTACTTGAGTGTTTTATTAAATTCAATTCTGAAGTATAATTGTCTTAAGAAGGCATTAGTAAGTTATAAGGGTTGCATATTCAGGTATTTTACATGACAAAGATTTGAAATAAAGTAAAAAAAAAATCAGAAAAAAGAGGATGGCAGCTGTTTGTATAATTTGGCTACAGATATGGCGTATAATGTGTTCATACACCACAGCCGTATTACCATGACTAAAGCAGTAAATGTACATTAAGTAGCCTTTAAAAAAATCTAGTATT
Source organism: Hymenopus coronatus (assembly GCA_030762935.1). NCBI lineage: Eukaryota > Metazoa > Arthropoda > Insecta > Mantodea > Hymenopodidae > Hymenopus > Hymenopus coronatus. The sequence continues at coordinate 86,224,900 of CM060895.1, forward strand.
AAGTAGTATATGAAATTTTGGACTAGATGCTTCGGTGGCATTTTCTGCACACGATTCTATCTCCATGCGGACGTCGATGAACTAACACCTGTATGCTGCCTTATTAGTGGCGAGGTAGAAACTCATAAACTTAACATAAGGTACCTACACTTTTATCAACACCACGGTCTCATCTCTTTTAATGAAGGGATCAATAAAAAGTCGCCGATCACTGACGTCATAATACGTCATACCAGTTATCTCCTAGTGCGTAAATTCAATACCAGGGGCCTTTTTATCGCACAGACTCGGTATCGTACATATGTACGGCGTCGCCTTTCAATTGCTAACCGGAAAATCACCACACTTCAAATTGATTAGCTTAGATAAAGCCTACTCTTTCTTTCAATAAAGGTGCATGAACCACAAATGAGTAATTCTCGGAAAAAGAGATGTGTGGGGAAAGCTGAATAATAGTATACCGCTCAATAATACCAGATTTTGTAGAAAACTTAAAAAATAATTACAAGTTATGAAAATAATGTAATTAATTGGATCGGTTCAAGTGGAGCTTGTGGACTGCATTTGTCGATTACGGATTTAAATATTCATTGTTGACTAAGACGGAACACCCTTACGATGTGTTCCTCTGTGAATTGATATACATATTTCAATAGGCAAGCCCAGGTATACTTTGGTGATGCAAATCTCGGCCTTGTCATTTCATTTTTCAGGCAGACTCTAACCTTCCAACTTTTGTCCTACACACTGATAGTGTGGGTATACATTTGTTTTAATTTGGGTGAAAAGAAGCACTATTAAAAGCGAAGATGCCATAAACTGCTTGCTGGGTATTCTGATTGTACTGACTTGGATGAGTTTCGACACGGGGTCCCTGCCATACTCAATGAGACGCCAACCACCAGGTTGTTTGAGGATGACAGAAAGGTTCGTGGAGACACGCGTTCAACGTCAATACAACCAGTTACCTAGTGGAGAACCGAGCCAGATGGCTTAGGCGTTTCGTCTAAAACAGGCGTTCACGAGATCATTGGTTCGATTTCCGCGGCCTCTCTGGAGGTTTCCCGGATCATTGGGCAAATACTGGGGAAGTTTCTTCACTTCCCTTTAATTCATCTCCATTTCTTCCAAGCGATCTTATTCAGGGTTGTAAGTCTAGGCGAAGGCTGCGATGATGGAGCTCTCTCTCTTGAAGGAGAATGCACTTTGAAAATGCAGTTCTTGGTGGTAGACTGTCGCTGGAGTTGTCTGTGGAACTGGGGATGTTCAGCCAGATCCAGGGCGCGAACTTCTAACGTTCCCCGCATCATCTGTCCACCACGGTTGCACGGTTTCGGTCGCCCGTCCAAAACACTCTTATATCATCCTATCCTCCTAGGGTCCGATTCTCAATAAGCCCAAGTGTGGCTGCAGTGTGGAACCCCATCTGGAATGTATCAACCAACCAGCCCAGCGGAGAAACACACATTTGGTCGTTTAAAAATACATTTGCTTGTTCTATTTCCTTATCCATCATTACACCTTGCTTTGAACCCGTCGTTATCCAGGCCATGTTGTAATCCGAAGACCATTTGCTTCTCAAAAAAGTATGTTCCAAGGCACCTATTTACAAATATTCTGGAATTAGAACATAAGCAGGAAGGTAAACCTAATTAAAGGTATAAACACAGTTTATATCATAATAGAAACCTAACGTAATACTTTCGCGCAATTCTATTACAACAGTACGTAGTAAACAAAGTATTTATATCTGAAATATAGGCACGGGAATATAAGGGCACCTTCCATAGTAGCTAGGCACAATATTTGGTTTTACTCTGTTGCACTCTTTATTTCGTTGTAAAATTTATTGAGCGGTAAAATTACATTTCGGCCGGCATAGCGTGAGTCTCAATGCGGGAACTCACTCGGCGTATTGAGAGTACCTTTTCACCGCGTGTGCGAGCACTGACGCAGTAACTTGAGGGTAATTTTGTTGCTTATACATCACACGTGTCTCTTTATAAACAACCAGTTCACTCTAACGTTCCTGTCGCGTGGTTTGTTTCACAAAGAGCAGACATTTCTGTCAGTATTCCTTTCTCTGTGGAATTTCCATTTTGTTCAGTGTAATTTCATTGCATGCGTGTAAACACTTGACGAAAGGTTCATATTAGAACTAAAGGTTATAATGCGCGACACATATGTGAAAAGCTCTCATCTCTAGAGTCTGCAGGCAACATTATTATGACTTTTCTGGCATTTAAGTCCTAAATAGAGAATACCATTAGGGGGCTCACTTTTACTTTCTCTACCATGTACAATGCGATATCAATATTTCACCGGAGGTTCCCTGAATTAAAAAAAAAAAACATTTTTTTAGAAAAGGGTCCTGTGAGGTGTCCATGTGTGTATGTGTGTGAATAGCATAACTAAAAAAGACGAAAAATCTTCCAAGGATGTGATAAAAAGGTTTACAAGAAAATTTGCCCAGCCAAAACCAACTATTTTATAAGAATTGTTCTAATGGTTCTGACTAAAATACAATACGTTTAAGATATTTTCATGACAAATGAAATATGTATCTTGAATTTATTTGCAATAGTTTCTGAAGTACCATTCATTCTGGATGAAGTTTGCAAAACTGTAATAGAAGTATATATAATACTAAATCCTACAAATGGTTCTCGCGATTAATTTGAGACATGGAATAATAGATAATACATTCGCCTTCAGGAAAGATAATGCGAAAAAATATTAAAATTAATGTTTCACTTAAAGGGACACAAGTGCTCTTTTAGCGATTTTGGTAAAATAAAACAATTTTTTTTGGTGCAAAAATGCTATACCTACACATATTTACAATGTCTGATTCTCCTAGAGGGGATGTAATACTTGCTTTGGAAGACATTTTAAAGCTTTACATTGGACTTTAAATCTCTTTTTCTTAAGTCCAGATTTGTATTTTTCCATACTCAAAATAAATATAACTAGAGCTCTGAAATATTTTCCCAAATCATGACAGAATATTTACAATAAAATGTTTGATTGGAATTTTGATATTGGTTATATATAAATTAATTTTAACAATTAGTATATCTATGCAAAAAAATGCAGCTTTTACATTTTGCGCAATAAAATATTTTTAAAACATAATATGTTGTTTAAAAAAAGTTTAATAATATAATATATTGCAATATACTAAGGAATGTAATTTTAAAAGTTGTATATTTAGCTCAAAGAAATAGGAATTGGCTTATATAGCCAGAATGAAAAGACATCCGGCAAATCTGCATAAAAAATTAAAGATGTAATACTATAGAAAACCTCTTTTGCCGCTTTGGTGTCCACTTAAGTGAATAAAATGTATGAAATCTCTTTTGCCAACATAAATTAAAACATTTATTTGCACATTTTGGAAATTGCCAAGTTTAGACAGTATTAATATAGTAAAAAATTCAAGAACAAAGCCTAGCATTTACATTTTCCATCACAGTACATTTCATTTTGAACGGGAGCAACTACTAATTACATTCAGAGACTCCTTCATTATTTTAATTGTTGCACACATATATGTGTCATCCACTTTCACATACAAAGTTAAACCAGCCTCAATTGAAAGTCACGAACTCTCAAAAGCAAAACCTTGTTCCTATTTGTTTATCTCCGTAGTTAGCGTTCGTTTACCAATATCCCCTGGGGCGTTGATAGTTCCATATCGGCGATAACTCTGTAATGCAACACTTGTAAATATATCTGATAGTCCATAGCACCGCATGAAAAGCATATACCAAATGTAAATGCTGCTGAAAGGACCGTGTTAATGTGACTGCAGTAGTTTAAGAAAAACTAATAAAATAAATATATTAGGTGTTTAACTGTTCGGCTTATCTGCGTGATAAGATTTTAGTTTAATATCTGCCGACGTAGATGCACCACCTGGTGTGTTCTTTATTAATTAAATACAACTTGCAGATAACTATACTGCAGGGGATATTCATAAACTAAGGTTACAAAGCCTGCAGTGAAACGAGTATACTTTATTTCGATACAACTATGTGCTACTTCATACATTAGATTATTCTTCCATGTAGTCTTCATATCAGTTGATGCAGTTGTCGCTTCATGGGATGAGTTTGAATATTCCCTCTTAGTAAAATCCTGCCGTTGCGTGTTCAGCCATGTAGTCGTGAAGTTGCACCTCCTCATGTGAAGCGAATCATTGGCCTCCTAGGTGTTCCTTCAAGTGAAAAAAGTCCCGGAGAAACTGTTTCAACAGCGTGCTGATCTTCTGATCTGTATGAGGTCGCATGTTGTCGTGAAAGAGGATGACACCCTCTGTAAAGAATACTGGCCATTTTCGCCTGATTGTTTGCCACAATTGTGACAAGGTATCGCAGTAGTCAGCGATCATTGTGAATCCACGAGTATGACACCCGCGCTGTCCCAAAACACTGTGACATCACCATCCCGGCAGATGGCGCCACCTTAAACTACTTTGTCTTTGGAGAAGAGGAGTATTTTCACTCCACTGAAGACCGCTTAGTTTAGTCACCAGTGACAGTGAGGTGCAGAATACTGTTCCCATCCGTTGAGAACCGTTGCAAAAGCTACAGACTTATCTCCATGCGCTTCTCCTTGAGTTGGTTGGACAGATTTCGAGGAACCCATCTCGAACAAATTTTCCAGTACTGCAGAATATCGTGATGAATGCTCTCAAAAGACATTCCCAGTTCAACCGCTATATGTTGTAACGTGAGTCTCCTGTTATCCTGAATCTGCTCCATCGGGCGAGCTGGGTTCAAATCTGTGGATACCATGCTGGGTAGGCCATTGCGATCCTATCGGTGAATTTTCCTCTACCGGCCGCAAACTCTCTCCATAAAATTCTACCAGTTGTCGGTAAACGTCAACCGCGGTTATATATTTAGCCCACAGAAATCGAATAACTGAACGGATATCTTCGTGAGACCAATTTTCCAAAGGAGTCGCTGTTTGTATTTACCCTGCACTAGCGCTGTAGCAATCCAATCATATTTTGACATATGATATATTCAAGAAATGCACACATCAATCGCTACGAATAGGAAAGGATGCGGATAGAGGAGCCGCGGCACCAAACCTTGTTGGTTATTTTACCTATGCCCAAGGAGGGGGGCCCAAGGAGGGGGGCCCCGGGAGGGAGGTGAGAGGATACACCGGGCAGCCGGAACCAGGAATGGCGACACAGCAATGATAGGATTCCTATGGTTCCAAGTTAGAAGCGCCCTAACAGCTAAACAGGCGGACAAGAGGCCCCACCCCAAAGAATCCAACACCCCACTAAGGGCGCTCGTCAACCCGGCAACCAGTCGAAGTTGAATATAATTTTTCCCTGCCACGTGCACAACGCACTATCGCCAAAATTTCCAACTCCGAAAGAAACCAACGGGATGAAGGATGAATGAAATGACAATGGGAACTTCGGAGAAAGAAACAACCCAGCTTTTGCCTGGAGACAACAGAAAATCCAGGCGGCAGATAGATGACTACAGCGATCGAACCGTGACCCCCCCGAATACGGGCCGCAGCCCAAACCGTCTGAACCATCCCTTTCGGTACCATTATATGTAAAAATATTGTTCTGCATATTTTATGACGTTCTATTTTCTATCCACTAGCACTTTCCTAGAGGAAGCATTCCAATCCACCCAAAAGTCCAGAGTTATTTCAACAGATATATCCTTGATCTTGTAGGTGTACTTACGTGTATGTGAATGCTTTGTAACAGTATAACTCAGAATGAAAATGTTGATTAATACCAGACGATGATATTACGTTTTGCATTTTACAAAAATGCAATTACAAAGACTTTAAAGAAAATTTCTCATCATAGACCAGGCCGTTGTTTTATACAGTTTTAAGTTGGCTCCAAAAATGTTTAAAACTTTTAAGATATTTTCAGAATTATTTCGTCCTGTGAACGAATTTTACTTTCACTAGCAGTATATGCAATGTACAAGGAGGATAGAAAAGGTGTTCCATCCAAAAATTCGAAATCGATATTTCATCAGAGATATACATACATATATTTATTTATTTATTTATTTATATTTGAGGTCCCTGATTACAAAAAAATTAGAAAAAGGTCGTGTGTGTTTCTCATTGTACAGAAAAGCTTAAAAATGAAAAGACAATTAAAAGCCAAACTTGATATCTTCCAAGGATGCAACACGAAGATATTTACGAAAATCTTCCCACCCTCAACTACTCCATATATGCAAAATTTTTCGATCATTTTGATTTTCTCAAAAATGGCTGTTGCAATGTTGATTAAAATAACGTGCATGAAAGATATGTACATGGCAAAAAATGTATCTCTGGAATTTTATGGGAATAGCCTCTGAAAACCTTTTTATTCTGATAATTTTACACAGCTGGTAAACCGAAAGAAATAGACAGAAATTTACTGCAAAACAATATAGATCTAGTTAAAACACATTTATGATATTTATCTCCTATTTGTTTCAGCTTAAAATGCGTATACTTCTCCGATAAAGCAATTTATCAACTCCTGGTCATACAAAGGAATTTCAATCCATAACAATCAGCTTTTAAAAGATTTGGCTTTCGCTTTAGCCTGTGGTACTCCCTTATTCCCTTGTCTACTTACAAGGAAGCAAGTAATAAGGCAATTTCTGCTAATTTTATCTCGATTAGCCTGAAGTAGATAGAAGAATAAGCTTTTTAACAATAATTTGTAACAGAGATGTAGAGAAAGTCATGTGAATGAAACACATGAGAGTTTTTATGAATGTAAAACAAGAAAAGAAACCAAAAGATAGCTTTACGAAAAGGGTAGTTCCCTATTAAAATATATTTCTTCTGTACTTCAGGGATTAGGCAATCATGCCTGTTCCGTCTTCATAACCATTCTTTCATAGTCATCTCTTCCTTTCGACGAATAGATATTTACTGAAGCTGGTATTCTTCCTTTCTACTGGCTTCTCCAGTTTTCTTTATATTCTTCTGTTTTTTCATTTCGCAACAGTATATTAGCCCGCTTTGTATTTTATTAGTTTAATTATTATTTTTGCATAGTTTTCATATAGGAAATATCTGTTTCAGTAGCCAAGACTGAGCAGATTGCAGAACACAAAACCTTAGGGCGAGAAGTTACTATTGTGCACGCCAAGGTTACTTTCTTTGTTAATCTTAGCAACACAATTGCCTTTGCAAGAAAAAGAGACATAAGTAACAGGGTATTTTTCCCCTAAAAATTAGCAGCTCGGGACTTTTCCATTATAAAGAGCGGTCACGTGAGTCTAACCAAAGAACTTACAAAATTAATCACGCAACAACGTTATTTTCGCGCTTCTTTTTATCCGATCAGGAGAGCTTCAAGATTAGAGGTTTTAAGTACCTAAGTATGTGATATTATTACGCGAGACATTGTAGTTACCGCATGAGTCGATTTGTCGCGTAATAGGAAATACGCAGTAATTACCGATGACTGTCGAAAAATAGAACTTAGTAAGCAGAAGAAATTAGCACTAGTTATTAATAACTCTTCGTCTTCAAGAATTGCTATGTCGGGAGTCGCTCGTAGGATTAGTGCCTCAACAAGTAACAAAGATGAATAAAAGTATTAGTTCAGTGGAATCTAAAGTGAAGTACTTCTAATTTTTAGTCTACCCCGTGTTACATACCCCTGTCATTCTTTCTCACCCTCAGTGAGAGTCAAACTTGTGTTCTACGTGGATGAGCAGAACCGGCGCATCAACGAACTTTAAAGAGGAATGTACACGCCTGTTTATAAAGTATTTCTGCTAATCCAGACCGACTCCGAGGTAGACAAAAGAACGGCGACATATCGGCGACAATTTAAATTTGTAAATTTCCAGTTTAAAATAAACTATTCATGTTAAATAAATGTCACATAGGAAGGCTGTTTTTGGAATATTCGTTTTTGTGCCTTTAGGGTCTCCAGGTAAGGGAGCTATCAAATTGCATCTGTAAAGCATTTCACTAGGTTTCCTCTTTTTTAACCTATCAAAATCATTAAGAAGAAACAGCCTTTTTAAATGCATGTGTTCTGTAACCTTAATGGTGTAAGTAGCCAAGTTCATATTTGTTATTTTGAGATTATTAATGGTCAGAAATTTATCACGAGTAATATAAGGAGACGTGAATAGGGAATAAGTTTATCATAAATGTTATGAGGGTGTATGTGAATATTCAAAGAAAGATAAAGTAAGCTGAATGTGATAAATAAGATATTCCATTGTTCTTGTACATAATCAAGCACTCTGTATTCATTTAAAATAATTTATAAATATTTTAAGATCAATTCTTAGTATTCTCAGTCTTCTAGTTTAGTTGAACGTAGTTGAACTGAACTGGCTAGAAGCCTGAAATCTTAGAGTTAACACGTCGTCAGGAAAGCTTTAGTTCTTACTTTGAGTTTTAAGATATAAACTGTGGACCAATCATTCACATTTGCTATGCAGGTGATGCAGTGCTTTCATAAAGAAAGAACAAAAATGTTCCTTTATTTAACTGTTCTGCAAACAATCTATTCTTACAAAATATTATTTTATATAAATCATGCTAATCTAGATAAACATTAGCAGAAATTGTCTTGTCACTTGCTTCCTTATAAGTAGAGCAGAAATAAGGAAATAGCCTAACCTAAGGTGATAGTCAAATGTTCTAAAAGCTGTCGCTATGCGATTGACTTTGAAATTCGGTAGCCTTTACATCGTCGGGAGTATAACAATAAATATAAAACTAATGGTGACCTTTCATTTGAAAAAAATTCAATTACTTTAAATTTTAAAACAATAACGGGGAATGTTTTGGAAATGGTTAACTCATGTATATCACATAAATTGTGTGTTTAAACAAGATTCACATGTAAGCCTTTTCGTATCTCCAAAATGAAGAGGTTTTCAAAGCTCTTTGCAGAAAACTAAATATATAGATTCATTTCACATAGAACAATTTTAAACGTATAGTGTTTAATAAAAACCGTCAAAATGCCATTTTTGAGCAAACCAAAATTTTTAAAAATGTTTCATGTAAAGGCTAGTTGGGATGGAGAGGTTTTCTTTAAAGTCTTCTAGTAGTATCCTTGGAAGAAGCTGAACTTAGTATTTTATGGACTTTTCGTTTTTGAGTTATGCTTCCCACACACAAACACACATACACACAGATACCACACGGACCTTATAACGAGATCTACCTCTTTTGTGTAGTATTTTTACTTTCACTATAGGCACTATGTACACAGTGTATAGAGAATGTATTGCACTCCACCAAAATATTCGATACCGAGATTTCACCGGAAATATATGTTTTAGGGTCCCCTTTATCTAAAAAAAAAAAGCCTTTTCGGAAAAAGGTCTGTGTGTGTGTCCGTGTGTCTGTGAACACGATAACTCAAAAACAAAAAATAAGGTAAAATAGCAAACTTGGTATTTAAGTTTAGTATCTCCCAGGCATGCGACACGAAGATTTTGAGAAAAATCCCCCCACCCCCAACTACCCTTTACATGGACATTTTTTCGAAAATTTTGATTTTCTCAAAAATGGCTCTTACGATTTTGATTAAAATTTCGTATATTTAAGATATTTACCTGACAAATAAAATGTATATCTTGAATTTTCCGGGAACAGCCGCTGAAGAGTAGTTTATTCTGGATGAATTTTAATAATTTTGAATAACTACTAAACCGTAAGAGATGGACAAAAACTTACTACACAAAAAATGTAGAGCACGTTAAAGCACATAATTTATGTTATATACATTTTTTTTCGTGGAGTACGTCGTTTTTGTGACATTCCTTATTTTTGGTTTCTGCTATGAAAAACTTGTACATTTCTCATTCAGGAATTTGTCAACTGCTGTCCATACAAACAAAGGAACTTCAGTGACATAGCAACCAGCTTTTGATTATCACTTTAACCTATAGTACTCCCTTACAAGGAAGCAAGTAATATGACTATTTCTGCTAATGTTTTACTGATTAGCATGAAGTTAATAGAAGTATAAGTTTTTTAAAAATAATTTGTTGCAGGGATATAGAGAAAGTCATGTGAATGGTACACATCAGATTTTTTTTCTCTACTTCTTACAGTTTACCAGTTACGCAAAATCCATCCAGAATGAAGAGCTTTACAGAGGCAATTCCCAAAACATCCAAGACACATTGTATTTGTCACGCAGATATCTTTAATATACGGTATTTTAATTAACATTTTCTAGATTTTTTTCTATGTAAAGAGTAGTTTATGGTGGGGGGGGGGATTTTCTCCCAATCTTCCTGTTCTATTCTTGGAAGATAACTAAACTTATATTTTACCGACTTTTAATTTTTTGAGTTGTCGTATTCACAGACACATGGACGCACACAAGGGCCTTTTTCTAAATTTTTAGGGGATTCAGGGGACCCTAAAACGCGGATTTCCGGTGTAATCTCCGAATAGAAATTTTGGGTGGAGCGCAATACCTTCTCTATCTACACTTCTCTATCTACACTTCATGTACTAGAAAAAGTCAAAAAGGCCGAGAATAGAGTTGTCGGTTGTGATGTTACGAAAACGAGAGACCCTCTGATGTGAAATATCTTCCCTCTGACAACGAAATTCTCACCAGGGAAGAACGGATCACCTTGTGTAAATCTACGATGAATGAATTGGCAATTATAAAAAGGAGATTAAATACGGGATTCAGACACGTCCTTGGAGCTTAGCTGACCAGATAAGAGTTTCAAATAGAATCCTCCGTTAAAATAAACCCCACGAGAACAGCAGCAATTAAAATAAGAATATGGCTGCGAAAATGTATCTTGCTTCTCACAGAAATACATTTCGTTCTCTCATTTTGTTTGCTTTTACGAAAAATATAAATTTATCATGATTATGCACCAGTTAGTTTGTATTTAACTTACCAAGAATATAAGGAATTCGAAGTGTTTGATCTACAATCTGATAAAATGATTCCTTTGCAAAGAATTGAAACTCGTTGTGCTTGTACATTTTTGGAAAAAGGTCCGTATGTGTACATGTGTACATGTCTATATATAGACACACACGCACACACTGAATAAATAAATATATATACATATATATATGCGTGTACGTCTGTGGACAGCATAGCTCAAAAACGAAAAGACCGTTGAATACTAACTTTGATATTTAAGTTTGGTATCTTCCAAGGATGTGACATGAAGATTTTCAAGAAATTCCCCCCTCCCCAAACTATCATTTACATGGAAAAAAGTTCCAGAATTTTGATTTTCTCAAAAATGGCTGTAATGATTTTTATTAAAATCTCTTATATTTAATGTATTTATATGACAAATAAAAGGTATATATTGAATTTTCTGGAAGTAGGCTCTATTCTAGATGATTTTTATTCAATTCTGCATAACTGGCAAACCGTAAGAGATAGACAAAACCTTACAACACAAAAATGTAGATCACGATAAAACACACAAGTTATTTTTTTCGTGTAGTTAGCCGTTTTCCAGATATTCCTTGTTATTGATTTCAGTTTTAAATGCTTGAACTTTTCTCATACTGAAACCTGTCAACGCTTGGACACGCAAAGAAATTGATTTCAATTCCATAGCAACCACATATTTCCCTTTTACTTATAAAGGAGCTAAGTAATAAGACCGTTTCTGCTAATGTTTTAGTGTTAAATAGATAGAAAAATAAGCTTATTGACAATAGTTTGTTTCAGAGATGTAGAGAAAGTCATATGAATGGAGCACATCAGATCTTTATAACCTATTTTATATAAATTAATGTGCACTTACAGCGGCATTTTTCACATTGAAGTCGCAGAAGGAGTTGATTTTTACAGTGAAAATACTTCGCAATAAATATACACATTTCTCGGTTTCCTGTCCAATACATGACTCCAATACTTCTGAAAAATGAAAAACTTTCAAGTTGTAATGACTGATCTTAGGTCTGCCCTCCGTTCAATTAACAGCTGCCTGGTACTATGCGAGGCACCGAGGCTACAAGTATTAATATAAAAACGTCCAATATCATTGGTAAAGAACGCTTTAAGAAAATACATGATTGACAGTTGGAACTCTATATGGAAAGAAAGTATTAATGGTCATTTTACAAAACAGATATTCTTTCCCAAAATTCAAGATAAATTAGATATAAACAACTTTGAGCTTACATTCACAATGACACAATTCATGACTGGACATGAAAAATTTGGATCATATCTTGAAATATTTAAAATAGTGAGTCATAGTAGGGGTGGGTTTTCTCCTGGTTCTCCGGTTTCCCGTCATCGCATTCCACCGGTGCTCCATCTTCATTCCATCTACCACCAGTGTCATTGCCTGCGGTGGCAAAGTAATAAAAGTGGGCGTTCAACACTACCAAAATAAGCAGTGCCACATGTGCCTATTCACATCCAATACAGAATGTTAATCTCTTACTCTTTGACTGTCCATTACACGAAAGGAAACGGCTAATATTAATAATGCACTAAGACTTCAGTAATAAGGCTTTCCTTCCACCATTATACCTCACTATTAGAAAACAGTTATGCTACTCAGAATTTAAAATATGTTTCAATAATATATTTAAATCATTATAAATAATTACCTACATTTCCCCAATTCTACTCAATTCAGTTATGTAGATAACTATGTTATATTTCCAATGACTATATTCTTATTTTTATTAGTATTTTTACATTAATGTTAGTACCTTTGTTGTGGCATTTATACTTAATATTAACTGTTTTATGTAAAAACACACTGTTTACAACTATAGTCCTAATATACAATTGTAAAATAGGATTAACATTTTGGAAATCCAATAAATAATAAAATAATAATAACATTATTCATGCGCAAGACCTCACTAAAGATAACTTGCCAACAAGAGTTACTTTGGCAAATACAATATTGGGTCCAGTGATTTTTCTCCAAGAAAAAAAAAAAGTGTTAAATTGGAATATTTTTCTGCCCATTCTGTAACAAACCTTTCCTGCAAAAGCTTATTCTTCTATCTTCATGCTGATGAATATACAAATTAGGTAAATTTGCTTACTATTTAGTTCGTTATAAGTAAAAGCGAAATAAGGGAATAGATACACTAGGTTAACGCCATAGTCATATCTTTTAAAAGATGATTTCTATGTGATTGTAATGCAGTTTTCTTAGCATAGGCAGGATTAAAACAAAATCAAAACATATGACAAACTCCCTTTTGAGAAAACCTTTAAGTATTTTTAAATTGATAAAAATAACAATAAATATCTCGGAAATGGTTTACTCCACAAAAAGCTATATGACTTAATTGTGTACTTTAAAGAGATTTACATTTTGTGTGTAGTAAGGTTTTGCCCAATCTTGCGGTTTATCAGTTATGGAAAACTCATCAGAATGAAGAGGTTTCAGATGCCATTCACGAAAAATTCAAAATATACATTTTACCATGTAAATAGGTCTATCACAGTATGATAATCAAAATCATTTGAGCCATTATTGAAAAAAAAAGTCTTCGAAAATTGTTCCACGCAAAGGGTAATTTACGTTTGGTAGATCTTCGTGTCGCATTCACACACATACACACACAACCGCTTTTTCTAAAAAGGAGTTTTTTTTTTACATTCAAAGATCTTCAAAACAAGCATATCCGATAAAATCCCATGTATTTTGAGTGACATACAATATCTTCTGTGTACTTACGTACATAGTATCTATAGAGAAAGTAAAAAGTTGAATTGATAAAAATTGGTCATTTTGTAACTCTCTATAATGTTTAAGCACCGAAACAAGGAATTAAATGTTATTGGTGATTCGTTCTAATTTGTAGGTTTCTTTCTTGTGACAGTTGGCTTATAAAAGAAAATTTGTATCTTTATTTTTATCTACTTTCAGTAAACAATAAATCCCATGTCGATCTGTAACATCATTGTGGCAATGACCACTTATTAGATTTATCACGTCAATTATGAATTTCTCGCGAAAATTATCTAAATCAATTTTAGAATAACACAATTTAGTGTCTTCTAATGTCGGTAATAATCTTCTGGATAACAATTCCAGTCTTCAGTATTGCAGCATATGGGGCCTAGTGTATATAATATTTATTGTTTATTGAAAAGTTCTTTAATGACAGTTAATATTTAATAGAGAGGTCGGTTAAAAAAAATACAAGCCAAATTAAGCATCCAATAATTGGCCTGGTTTATCTCCTTCTAGCGCCACGCTCGCACGAAGCGAGCGCGGTGATATATAAAACTAGCCACAGTCAGTGTGCTCGAGTCAAGGAGTCGTTAGGAGCGTCTGCTAGGAAGCGGAACGCTAGATTTTACATGATCAACGGCCAGAAGTTCAGGAGCTATTGGTAAGGGACTCTAAGTTGTGTTAATGTTTGTGTGTACCATTCCTCCCTTTAGTGTAACTATTCATGACAACCAATGGAATCTCAGTACGTCGCACTCGCCATTGCGCTTATGTTACGTAAATAGAGAAACCTTTACCAGTTGTTGACCAGTTGCAACAATATTAGCCCATTCAAATGCACTCAAACGAATAAAAAGTTCCTGTAATACCATTTTAACATCCGAACTCATCTGTAAGTTTCTTCACGCTGTACTTCAAATGTGGCACTTTTAAAGGAATTATTTAAGAAGTAATTGAAAAATAATCATTCCCGTTTTTTGTTCTGTTTCCTCCTCTCGTCGAAAATAGTATTTCGTTTCGTTGAAATGTTAATCTACCTTGTATATGTAATTGTAATACCTGCTGAATAACTGACCACACGCACGCCTTAGATAAATTTTAACCCATCGCTAATTAATGATCGTATTTTCGGTAAACATTGTTACCAACAATTTCGTTTTTATTTCAGTTTATTGGTTCTTTAAATAAAAATACGACGGTTTAGTAGTTAGTCTCGTTTATTAGATGAAATAATTTATTTCGTGTTGTCAAATATATTTATATTCTTAAATAAAACTACCTACCTTCGATGCCACGATACGCACCTGTTCTTGTATCTCATATGTATAATTTACTATACCTGATCGCTTGTCTATTAAGTTGAATTACTAATGCCCGGTTGCAGTATAGCAAATTAAAACTGATTGGTGATTAAAAGGGCTTTGATTGGCGATCAGTAAAAAGACTTCTGATGCAGAACGGCCAACCAGTCTTTCATCGGAGATTGGTTGGCCTGAAGAAACTAGCATCACACGTGATTATAAAAGTATTTTAACAATCATATACGGACTTATAAAATCCATAATAAAGTATAAGTAACAGTAAAGACTTCACCAGAGGTCAGTTTGAACTTATAATTAGAATAATTCATTCCGCAACATCTTACTGAACAAAGGTATTTACAGTTTCTCCAAAATTATAAGTTTCATTTATTTGATAACGTGCCTCTAGATTCATCCCACGAATATATTTTATGCACGATGGTGCTCCACCTCACTTTAATCTGATAGTTTGCCAGTATCTAAATAATCAAATTCGAAACAGATAAATTGATCAATAAAGCTAAATTACATGGCCTGTTCGAACTATAAATTTTAACCGAATGTCATTTTACCTCTGTGGACACCTAGAATGGTATATTAAACGCCTGGATTTTCATATTTTTTTTTTTAGTACAGGTAGATACTTAAGTTTAAAAACATTAAACTGATTACGCAAATTGTGCCTCGCCATTAACCACACATGTATTTAATATTCAAAAAAAAATGTTAAGAAAGGAGAAGTGTAAACAAAATATTTTTTTTTAATTATTGGAACAAATTTGATTTAGTTTCGTGCACTTAAATAAGAAAAGTGTCCGTGTTATGCTAGTTTCTCTATCAAGCCAGTGGATCCCAACATTCCAGTCTCCTCTTTGTTGGACTTAAGAATCTTAATTTAACTTATTGCTGGTTTGCCATTGTAAACCTTCCATACCCTTAGTACCTGGCACTCATTCCAAAAACAAATTCACCTGCCAGAAACTTCAGCATGTTTCTGCCTCTAGAATGTCACTCCTGATATGTTCTTTGTTCCTGAGGTAAATAAATACACATGTATGCATATATGTGGTCTCTTTATACCCATTCATTATATATAATCTTCTGAATTTATAGAGGCTATAATATCTATAGCTATATATATATATATATATATACATATCTATTGGTCTTCTTTGGGTACTTTTTCTATGTTTATGGTGCTTTTTTCATTTCTTTGCCATCAAGCCTATTCCTCTCAAACCATTTTGGAGATAACGTCTGAATGTTCTATTCTTCTGCTCGTCAAAATATCATTTGTTGCTTTCACAGAGGAACGATTAGGTGTGGTACGAAGTCTTTCTCTCGTATCACACTAGCACTCTATGTTTGTAATAACTTTGGAAAGGGGTTATCAATGCATCCACTGAGTATATGACGATCTCTTGATTGTTGAGCTGGTGGTCGCTTTCTAAACTACATTCGTCTTTGCACACCTGTAAGGTATCGCTGCAATTTAATCAAAGAGCGGTATATTTTTCTCAAGGCCAGAGAATATAATAGATTTGTGGTAGTGAAGTGATGATAATTCTTCATGGAAGCCCCAGCGACCGCTCTACGATATCAAGGGCGATTAGCTGTCTATTAAGTTCAAATGTAGTGCCCTGCATGATTTGATTTATAAGGTAGCTGTCAAAGAAGATTAGGTTTTTTGTGTGCTCCCTATTGCCTTCATACTTATGTCATCTTCGTCTTCTTGCTTACACTTTAGGCTGTTCCGGTTTCTTATATTTGGTCTAGTCGACGTTTCCTACGTTTTCGTCATCCAACAGGTTCATATAATAGTACAGTTTCAGCTTCGTGAGTTTAGCATTCGTTCATCGTGTTCTTATTGACACATTAATTTGTTGTTTTATTTCGCAACGATTAATATGATCGTAGAGGGTATATCCTACAACGATATACGGTATGATATTGTGGCATCTCGCTCGATTTGGTCATATATATACTAGTAAGTATGTATGTACCTGTATGTGAGCATGTATGTAACGATTTGACTACAGTTTTACCCAATTTTTAGCCATGTATGTTCTGACTGCTTCTTGTTAGTCCATCGGTGTAGTGCAAGGTTAACACTAGCTTTAGTGGCTGGTAAGAACGGTTCTTGTGCAATACAAGGGATTTTTGTCCACTCCTTTGGCAAGTTTATTACCTCCTCATTGCCCATGCTGCCACAATGACCAGCGCCTAATGCAGTTTGACTTGATTCCAGGCGGAGAGGATCATTAGAAGTCGTAAACAGTCCCACACAATCCTGAAAGCAAGACTCATACATCAAAGATACCTATCGGGGTGGCGCTAGGGTAATGTGTGCGACTCGCATTCGGGAGGTCGCAGATTCGAACCCCATCGACCGTGCATTCTGACGTTTTTCCTGGTTCCCCTTACCAATTATACAAATGTCGGGGTGTTTATTCTTCACGGCTTCGATTCTATCATTTCTCATTCCTGTCACTTCTCATTCCAGTCATTTCCTTATCACCCTTCAGATGTATGTCTCTGTGCTCGAGGTATATGGTTGTACTAGTAGATATTGTGCGGATGGATGCGCTTTGTGACTTTTGTTCTCGGCGTTGAGGCGTCTCGGTCATTGCCCTATCGGCGGCCGGGTTAGTTCCCTTGCCGACGAAACCCATGGTGTAGGCGTTTGATGAACTCTAGATGAACTATCAGCCAAACAGGTTGACACCTGTGGTTCCCTCACTTCATCTGCGGAGTGTTTGCAGGCAATAGAGGTCTTCATATGTCGCAATGCATGGTGTCCCTCGTCGTTATCTAGCCTTTAGTTTTACCTTTACTACGTCATATTTCCTTAAAATACTGAAACTTATACAGGCTACTGACGGAAATCTCGCATCAATAAACAAGTGGAATTCTGAACTTATTTCTAGAAAATGTGTAATTGTGATCATGTGATATTGAAGGATATTTAAAAGCCAAAATAAATTGCTTATTTTAAAAGCACCTATGCAACAATTTGAGAAAACGTTAAACAAACAAATATTCTGATATGTTACATTTAAATGTCTTTCGACACATCCAAGCTATTGCTTTCCCCATCACGTATAGTGAATACAAATACTGTATTCTATTCAAAAGTTCGATGTTATCATCGGAAATATGTTTTCAGGTATGATAAACAACATTTTTATATATAAACAAAAGAAGAAACCATTTGGTGAGTGACTAACGATTCTGTTTAAATTACTTTATGTTTAAGATGTTTTAAGACATTTTTGGGAAAATCAAAATTTTAGAAAAATATTCCATGTAAAGGGTAGTTTTTGCTGGGGGGATATGTTTGACAAGCTTTGTGTTGCATCCTTGGAAGATACCAAAACTAATACCAAGTTTGGTATTTAATGGTCTTTTCATTTTTGAGCTATACTGTCCACATTCACACGGGCCTTTTTCTGAAAATGCTTTCTTCTGACTCAGGGGACCCCAAAATATATATTTCCGGCGAAATCTCCACATCGAATTTTTGGGTGGAATACAACACCTTTTCTATCTTCTATATACATTGTGATTGCGGGCTAGAGAAAGTAAAAAAGGGACATGCAATCTAAATGAACTTATAAAAGAAAGTAGATAGTCAAAACGTTGTATTTTTATTTTGTATGCTCATTCGAACGCACATTGATTTAAATAAAACATACAAGTCGGCATAAAGTTTATTTGTTATTAAATTTAAATTATATAACCTCCTGATGTTACAATTATATAATAATAAATATTGAATGATCAAGAACGTATAAATGTAATAGTTGACAGAGCATAACAATAACTTTAAAACTCAATTAGGATCCAGATTGACCGAATGCAGAAAGGCCAATGAGTGTTTCAACAGCGGATTTTTGCTGATTAGCAGGCTTGATTGCCAATTGAAAGTATGTTCAGAGATCAAAATGCTCGAAAACTAACCTATAAGTGAATTTTTTGTTAGAATATATTATATGAAATTGTTATATCTAACAAATCTTATACTGATTATTGTGTTCCTCAGCAGTATGGATGTATAAATATTGTGTCTGTGAAATATTAATTATAAAATAATTTTTGAAAAAGCTGGAAAATATGTCAGAATTTATTGTTACGAAGTTTTCGTAAGTAGCTTATTTTAAATGTTTTGGAGAATACCAATAAAGCATCCAAAAAGTGGAGGTACATATAACGTAAAGATCTTCATTTATTTTTTGCCTTCTTTATTTTGACAGATAATATCTAATCATCTTTATTAAGTAAATAAAACTCCTATATATTAAGAAGCAAAATTATGGCCTTTAATAATTTTTGGACGATTTATTTCATCAATTTGGTACTTGTATTGAACTATTCTACCGCTAACACCGCTTTAAACAAAAAAAAAAAACATCGTCTACTGGCTATGGTTCCTAACACTAATGCCTACACGTTTGAGGTGCTAAAAGACACTTTTGCCAAAACCAATTCAAAAATCAGTTTATGAACGTTCCTTCGCTGAACCTTGATTTATATTTATGCAACCCAATGAAAAAGCCAATTGATCGATGATCAACTGATTGGCAGTCAGTAAGTAATTTGATTTGATTTTGAGCGTTGAATCATGTATAAATTGAATTATGATTTTTGTTAGTCATTGACACTTATGAATGGGCACAGAATATGTGTGAAATACACAGAGAATGTGCTGCTGTTTGTAATATAATAGAATGAATAGTTTTTTTATTTTTATTTGAAACATTGCCAAATTTATTTGAGGTATGTCACACTGCAATATCCTTCAAAGAAGCCTAAAACCTAATGAATTTAATGTTAGATGCCATACCGTTTGACTGATCACTATTCAGAAACGCAATACTATCTAGAAATTGCAAGCCTAAGGTTAAGCGTATTGCTAAACGATATTGGCCGATAGCGATTTAAAGGGGAACTCCTAGAAGCTTAATCAAGTAACTAAGCTCATTGAGCAATGATGTTAGCCTGCTACTAAATTGATTATTTTCCCTTCTCTATTTAGTACTTAGTATGAAGTACACAGAAAGCATTTCCTTCCGTCCAAAAATACCATGCGGAAGTTTCATTGGAAATATACGTTTTAGGATCCTCTGAATACAATAAGAAGCATTTTTAATTTCCTTACCTCGTATACTATGTACATCTCAGGAAGAAAAGTTATTCCATTCCATCCAAAAATTCTATACCGAGATTTCACCATAAATATACGTTTACGGGACCCTAAAACTGTATTTATTGTGAAATCACTGTATCCAAAAAAAAATTAGAAAAAAGGCCATGTGTGTGTGTGTGTGTTTGTCTGTGTGTCTGTGTATCTGTGTATCTGTGAACACGATAAGTCAAACACGAAGAGTCGGTAAAATACCAAACTTAGTATTTAAGTGAAGTATCCTCCAAGGATGTGATTCGAACTTTTTGAAGAAAAGTCCCTCTTCCCAAGCTACTTATTATATAGCTCTATTTTTATTAAAATACCGTAAATTAAAGGTATTTACGTAATAAATAAAATATATACCTTCAACTTTTTAGGAACAGGCTTTGAATATAGCCTCTTTGCTAGTCATAATAATTCATGCAGAATAAACTGACAAACCATAAAAGACGGACATACACCTACTACACAAAAATGTATATTTTGTTAAAACATACAATGTATGTCATATACATTTTTTTCGTATAGTTCACCATTTCCGAGATAATCCTTATTATTTGTTTCATTTTTAAAATACTCAAACTTTCTCAATCGGGAATTTGTCAACTCCTGCTGTCCATGCAAACAATTCAATCATAGAGCAACAGATTTGAAAAAAGTTGACTATCGCTCTAGCATAGTGTATTCCCTTATTTCCCTCCTACTTATACAGAATTAATACGAACGTTTTTGCTACTTTCTGATTATCTTGATTAGTACGATGTAGAGAGAAGAATCAATTTGTGTTAGAATAACCTGTTGTATAATAGCTAGAGAAAGTCAAATGAATGAAATACATCATATTAGAAAAAGGTCAATGTGTATGTGTGTGTCAGTGTCTGTGAACAGGATAACTCAAAAACAAAAATATAGTTAAATACTAAATTTGATATTTAAGTTCACCATCTTCCAAGGATGTGACACAAAGATACTGAAAAAAAATCATCCACCCCAAATTACCCTTTGCACGGAAAAATTTTTGGAAAATGACAATTTTCTCAAAAATGGCTCCAACAATTTTGATTAAAACACCGTATATTATATATATTTACATGACAAACTAAACGTATATCTTGAATTTTCTGGAAATAGTCTCTGATGATCTCTTAATTCAGGATGACTTTTGGATAACCGATAAACGGTAAGACATAGACAAAAACTCACCCCACAAAAATGTAGATCTCATTAAAACAAACAATTTATGTTCTATATATTTTTCGTGGAGTTAACCGTTTCCAAGAAATCCTTTGTTATTGGCTTCAATTTTAAATTACGAGAAATTTTTCATTGGTGCTTCGTTTGTTTTATTCCTGGCTATTCAAAGGGAGCTGAATTTCAGTCGCACAACGATAGCTTTTTGGAAGCTTTGACCATTGCATTAACATAATGTATTCCCTTAGTTCCCTTCTACTTAAAAGGAACTAAGTAACAAAACCATTTCAGCTAATGTTTATCTCAATTAGTATGACGTATATAGACGAATAATTTTTTGTAATTTTAAATTGTTGAGAATAGGATTTTTTTAAAAAAATGCATAAATAAAACGATAGTTCCACAATTGGAATAAAAGTCTGAACTTCTAAAGACTTGTGTTTAACAGCTTCTGAGGATCCCCGCAAGGATTATTAAAGTCTGAACTTAAATTTCATTGCACGTAACCCATACCCATTTTTAGGAAGTATGCAATTATTCTTACAAAATCTTATTACTTTCTCTACACATAGTATGTATATAGTATGTAGGGAAAGTATTGTAATCCTCCCCAAAATTCTATGTCGGGATTTCACCAGAATATAGTCTTGAGATCCCTTGAATTCAAAGTAAAGCTTTTTTAGGAAAAGGTCTGCGCGTGTGTGTGTCTCTATGTGTGTGCATTTGTGAACACAACAATTCAAAAATGAAAATATGAAAGTTGATATTTAAGTTCAGCATGTTTTAAGGGTGTGGCATGAAGATTCTCAAGCAAATCCCCCAAACCTAGAAACTTTTCACAGAAATAACTAATAAGGATTTTATTAAAATACCATATTTTACAGATAATTACATAAAAAATAAAATGGATATCTTAAATTTTCTAGGATTGTCTTCTGTAATCATCATCATTCTGTATTCATTTTGCATAACTGGTAATCTGTAAGAGATAGAAAGAATTTATTGCATAAAGGTGTTAAAACACAATTTAAGTGATATGATTCTTTTTTCAGAAGTAACAATTTCTGAGGCTTTCCTATTTTTGCTTTCGATTTTGAACTATCTACTTTTCTCAAAATAGAAGACATCATTCGTTTCATACATCTTTTGTTCTAGTCCTAGCCATGCAGAGATAACACAGCGACCAACTTTTAAATAAATTGACTATAGCTTTAACCAAATGTACGCATACCATTAGTTCCCTTTTATTTACAAGAAAGCAAGTAATAAGGCAATTTCTGCTTATGTTTATCACGATTAACATTATGTGGATAAAAATAATCTTTTTGTAAGAAGAGTTTGTTTGCAGAATAACCAAGAAGGTCATGTGAATGAAAGAAATCAGATTTATTTCTATCAAAACCACTTTAATAGAGATATGTCTTTTTGGAAATTGTTATTGGCATGTTTAGGGTTTTCTTATAAATATAAAGAGAAAAGCAATAGGCATACATATTTAAGTATTGGCGCTGGCCTTCAAAACTCCCAACCCTTCATATGACATCGCGCGAAAATAGTGAACATAATTTAAAAGAATGGCTTAAATACAGAACAAAAAATATGTCTTGCATATCGTAATTTAATAAAAATCACTAAGAGCAATTTTTTTCGAAAAAAAGAGTAATTTGGAAAAAGTTATCACTTAAAGGGTATCTCTGTTGGGAGATTTTCTTGAAAAAAATCTGTATATATCAGTATATTTGGAATATACTGAACTAAAATGCCAAGTTTGGTATATATCCGAATGTTCACTTTTGAGTTATGATGGTCTCAAACACACACACATACACACATGTGCACTTCTTTGGATCTTTGGATTCAGAAGGCAAGAAACATGTATTTGCGGTGAAATCTTGATATAGATTTTTTTTGGATGGAAAATCTACTGGATATGTACGAGACAGCACATAAATTGTTGTTTTAGCGAGAGTAGAATTTGTCCTGTAGGAATTCCATGAATGAATGCTATGATCATGAAATATATGTAAACAACGACCCAATATACACATTTTATTTGCCTTCGTGTAAAGAGTATTGTGGTGTTTTAATAAATTTGAAAAATAATGTTAAGAGGACCAACCTGTGAACACTTCAAATTACTGTTTATCGAGCAATTACGTGTATTTTTACCATGTACCTGTATTGTTGTGTGTAACTAATTCTGATAGTTTGAGACAAATGCATTAAGTAGTTTTTTCATAGTGAAAAAGTTTTTTTACTCTATTAAAAAGCTCCTTGCGCTTCAGCTTTCAAAATTTTGTAACAAAATTTCAAATTTACATTCTGGAAATATCACTTTAAAAGTATTAGACGAGTTTCAAGTTACTTAAATATTACTGCAGGAAAAGGTATGATAAATTATTCGTTTAGACCTTTTTTCATTATTTGTGTGAATTAATAGTTTCGCCGTTGATAATGCAACTTTAAATCGTTTTTTTACATTTCATTTTGTACTTCCATTCATTGTAGCAGCAACAGTTATAGTTCATTTATTATTTCTACACCAAACTGGATCTAATAACCCATTAGGTCTCAATAGAATTTATAGAAATATGTAATTAATTTCCTTAGAAAACTAGTTCGATGGTTTTTATTTATTATGATATCAAGTTTTATGCTAAAAAAATTAAATTGACTGGTTGAAATGAGCACTAGAGGGAGCATTCTGAACATTTACATGGTTGGAAAATGCATTCAGTAAAATAATTGAAGTGTCATTTGTTACCATTTAAAATGTCACGCGATATGGTTTTAAATTGCAATTGGCTGAAAATAACTTCCGCATATTAGTTTATCAGAGTCATAATATATTATTGTGCTAAAATCCAAAAATTAAC
This sequence comes from Hymenopus coronatus, assembly GCA_030762935.1. Classification (NCBI taxonomy): domain Eukaryota; kingdom Metazoa; phylum Arthropoda; class Insecta; order Mantodea; family Hymenopodidae; genus Hymenopus; species Hymenopus coronatus. The sequence goes on from CM060895.1 coordinate 86,249,144, forward strand.
ATTTTCAAGAAAATAAAAAATGTAGAAAATCTAATTGTAATTGTAATTTTTCTGGTCATAAGAATATAATCTAGTTTTATAGTTGATTTCTAACACGTGGTCATTAATATTTTATAATGTTTTAATCCTATGCACTACAGAACATGTTACTATAAAAATTAGTGATATTTTCGGAGGGACTTCAGTTTAGGCAAGAATGGAGAAAGTAATATTGATTTTCATTAAATATTAACGAAATATTATTTTTATATGAAATATGGAACACGGTTATAATGAAATTTTAAAAGGAATAGATGACTTTAAGAAGTAACACTATATGTCGCCACCAATGTACGGTTTGAAAAGTAGAGAGGTGCCGACAATGACATCACAGCAGAAACCGTTTACCAGAAACACTTGATGCTGTACACACGTGAGTTGCAGCGACTGACGTCACGGGGGCCCGATGTTTGCAGCACGAGCTGTAGTCTGCTACCACCACATTGATTTTCAGGAGCGCAGCCGCAGCTACAGGCGCAGCATCCTTCCCTCTCCCCGCCCTCCTGGAGACGACTCCTCCCAGGGATCCGAGGCACCGCCGCCTGGATCACCGAGAACCACCACCACACGGGCTCGAACTCTGCCTCTGGGGTTCAGCCGGGCTTCGTCCAAATGAACAAGGTGTTCGCTTCTTACTTCTTTTAAATATTGTTGGTAACGTTCTGTAGTCGGTAAATAATGAATTTGCCTATAGAATAACGTTTCTAGTTTTTTTTTTCTTTTTTTTAATTTTTCTAGTCAGTATGTACAATACACATAGTGGATAGAGAAGATACTGTATTTTATCCAAAAATTTCACCTGCAATAAAGAGAACCGTATTTCAAATGTTTCACATATCGACCGGCTGTTAAAATATCTGACTAACGCTTTAGCGTAGTGTGTCCCTTTATTTCCCTTTTACTTACAAAGAAGCAAGCAATAAGACCAATTCTGTTAAAGTTTATCTGGATTAACATTACGTACATAAAAATCATCTTTTACTAGAAAAGTTTTCATAGACAACTAGAGAAAGTCATGTGAGTGGAACACAACAGATTGTTTTGTGCAGCCTTAAAAATTTCATTTCATTTTTTTTTTTATTTAATGTTACACTATTGTACTCACAATACCAATATTTTATACATAGTTTTAAAGTAGTGCTGCATCTAACTTTTTGTAGTGTGAATTCTGCGTCACAGCAACTGCTACGAGTATATACTTAGGAATAGAAAGGTAAACAAGTTAGATTCTCTACAAACTGGTACTCCATCAAGTATTGCAGCTTCTCTCTAATAAATCCACCTGATTTATTTATTTGCAAATATATATGCAGTTTTGTTTTGTTAAGTTTTGTGAACATCCGGTTTCCGTTATAGACAAATACATTAATTTATACGACGGTGATAGAAGTAATTTCTCAGATTTTAGACCACCTTTGGTGCTTATAAGTGGCTATTTTTTTTAAAAAGAATTGCTAATACATTTAAATCAATATATTTTATATATAAGGGCAAAAAAACTTTTGCCATATTAGTTCATATGACGTTCTCTACCCATAATTCAATAAACCAGTCCTGCAAAAGCCTATTCTTCTCCTCCCTCTATTTATATAAATATTTATATAAATGAATTTTGTAGGTAAAACGAGAATAGAGGAAAACAGCAGGTTAAGCGATAGTCAGATTTTTGCATAACCAAGAGAAAAAAAAGAAAAACGAAAAACGACTTGCAAATTGACGATAGTATATTTAAAGTTCACACCAATGACTTGAAATACTTTGGCGAATGTTAACTCTACAGAAAGTTATTTGACTTATATTTCATATTTAAACGAAATGTATATTTTGTATCGGCAGTACAATTTTGTCACTCATATGGTTTACAGTCACGCAAAAGTAATGCATAATGAAGAGGATTTCACGGTTGTTCCCTAAAAATCAGTTTCCTTTGACATGAAAAATGTTTAAGAAACTCAAATATTTTAAAAAGAAAAAAAAATCTATGCAAAGGTAGTTAGAAAAGGTAGATTTCTTTGAAAATGATACGAACATCATTACAACCGTGAAAACAAAATTAAATACCAAGATTGGTATTTAAAAGAAGTCTTGCACCCACACACACATACACATTTACACACACACACACACACACACACACACACACAAGGACCTTTTCCATTGAAATGTCGGTATTCAAGTTATTTGGATTACAATTCCTTGACAAACTAATATGGATAAAAGAAGATCAGTGAACCTAAAAGGTATTCGTCTACTTCTGAAAACTTTTAAGGCTGATATCCGAAGTAGTTAGCGATAGTGAGTCATGAATTCAGCAGATTAACACTGTCAATGTAGGAAATATAGTTTTCCTTTAACTGAAGCGTATAAACCTCATCTCTGTAGTTATTTCCTCATGAGGATCAAAACAGTTGGCTTTTACTTTCTCTGCCACATACAATGCGCATCAGACTGTTCAACAAAAGCGCACAAAAAAGGAGCGAGTAACTCGTGACGTACAGGGTTCTGCCTGCAATATGCAATACATCTAGGAAATTGAAGCCAAGTTATCGTAACGGCTGAATCAACTTTTGGAATGAGCAAGCAGGAAGTTCAAGCACTGTCATATGAGTTTTTCCCAGTGAAGTACCATCACGTTCTCCCCCACTCCTCCGATTTCTGTGGTTGAGCACGCGTGCGTAATCTGACTCAGACGAGTCGAATTGGAACATCCTGATGTACATTGATGTACATGTATTGCTTCGACTCAAAAAATATGATACCGAGGTTCCTCTGAAAATACATTTTTTGAGGACCCCTGATTCCTGTGTACCAGTCTGTATGTCTATGAATAGCTTACTAGCTTCTAGTAAGTACCAAATTTTGTGTTTAAGTTTAAAATCTCCGAGGATGCGACACAAAGGATTTTCAGAATAATCCTCACACCCCAAACTACACATATGAAGATTTTTCAAAAGTTTCAAAACTGACTAACAATTTGGATTAAAATGCCAAATATTAAATATATTTACATCACAAATAAACTACAAAGCTTGAACCTTCCGCGAATAGTCTCTGAAGCATTCGTAATTTTGAATGACTATTGCATAACTGCTAAACTATAAAATAGCCAAAAACTTGAATGAATGAATAAGAGTATTTATTGACATAGCAATATCATACATAAAATTTCAACAATCGCACGGGTCCACAGAACGTACGTGCTTTTGTAATACACATTACAAGCAATATTAAAACAACAACAACAACAAAGACTTAAAAGAGTAAACACGAAAATAAAAAGACAAATGAAACACACAGTCAAAAGCATTATTAAACAACAATAAAGAATTAAGAGTGAACCCGAAAATGAAATACAAAAATATTCAAATATAGCAATTTAAATTTACAGCACAGAGTACACCTTCATAAATGCACCCTCTTATAATAGAAAATTACACTTAAAAGACATATATACACATAATATATACAACATATATAAAACCATAGCACAACAGTGACCTAAGTATGACATAATATATATGTATGTAGAACAGTGTAGTCACTTTTGTTTAGTAGATCTTATCCCCCCCCCTTCTCTATTGGCAGCCTCCTCAGATCTCAGCTGTCTTGCCTTAAGTATAAATTTACCTAGCCCGTCCATGTTTTCCGTACCTGCCAGTAGCGTCCAACATGCTTCTAGCCCTACATTCGCAGTGGTGAAAAATCGCGGCAAATATTTTTCTCGCCATTCCTCCGTACCTCTACATCTTGCCAAGATGTGAGTCCACGACTCTTCCTCCTCGAAAATGGGACAGATTCTCGTACCATTCTCGTCAGAAATTTTCGTGCTCCTCCATGCTCCTAGTCTAATCCACGCGAGCCCCTCTCTAATGAGTTTGGTACCTGTTTTGTTGTATTGCTCCATATCCCACTCTGATTTCAGCCTAGACTGTACTTCTAATGACACCTTCTCTGTGCATTGCGCAATTATTTGCTGTCTGTCAATATCACAGAGGCGGTTCTTAATTTTTCTCCAAATACTTCGCCTGTTTTCCTGCACCGCCATCCAAATGTCTCCATCCCAATGGTTTCCAACCCTTTCTTTAATTTTGATGCCCACGTCGAATTACCTTCCACTTGCAACTGTTCACGGTAGCAGACTGCCCTAATTAGAGATTGGTTTCCGTGAACGACTCTCAGCCAATATTTAACTGCTCTGATTTTGCACTCTATCGTTTCACTATGTGCCCCGAATTCCCTCATTATTCCGCAGTTTGCCGTACCCCTCCCTACACCCAGAATTCCTTTCAAAAATTGGGTCCTCACTTGATCCAGATTCCCTGTTTGTTCCCACCCCCATATTTCTCCTCCGTATGTCATCGTGGATCTAACTGTCGCTCCGTATAGTTTCCATTAAGGTTATGAATATATTCGGTATTCTGTAGCGTATCCGGAGAGCTTCCGTCGCTTTCGCCCTTGCCTTGTGTTTCGTAATGTCAATGTTTTTTGTCCATTTTCCGTTCATTGTGAATGTGAGTCCTAAGTACACAAAAGATTTAACATTGTCCAGTATCTGTCCTGCATATGTCCAAATTTCCTCTCTGCTATAAACAAACCCTTTTTGATAGTCATTGCCTTAGTCTTATTCACATTAACTGTAAGTAGCCATTGATCGCAATAATTCTTAAGTTTGTCCAGTCCTCGTTGCCATCCGTTTACTGTCGTAGAGCACAATACTAAATCGTCTGCGTATAAAAGTGTTGGGATCTGCAAATCCGCTACTCCTGGTGCTTGGATATTCTCTGCTATCATTGTACCAGTAATATCATCCACAAAGAGATAAAATACAACCCTGCCTCACTCCCCTATAGCTTCGGCAGCTCTCGGACACACTGTTTCTGTCGTACTTCACACAGAATTCGACATATTGATACATTGCCTGAATGCTTTAACCATTTTACTTGATAACCCCTTTCTGCCTAGTTTGTACCATAATGCATTTCGATTGATAGAGTCAAATGCCTTCTTAAAGTCCACAAAAGCACAATGAAGCTTTCCCCGCTTAATTAACAGTTGCTTCGTCCTTAAAGTGTCTAATATAAAAGCGGGATCTATGGTACGGTGTCCTTCTCTGAAACCCATTTGAAATTTTGAAAGTTTGCCAAATTTAGATTCCCAGTCCTTTATCCGGTTATATAACACTCTACAATAAATTTTCTCCATAATTGGCAAAAGAGCAACCCCCCTATAGTTATCCGGATTTCCAATAGTTCCCTTCCCTTTATAAATGGGATGAATAATGCCCTTTCCCCAACAGGTAGGGTAATTCCCCTCAATAAACAAGCTGTTACATATCTGGAGCATACTCCTACCAAACTCATTAACATTGCCTGCGGCTTTAAAAACTTCCGGGGGCAGCCCATCCAACCCTGGAGCTTTGCCTCCCTTCAGACTCCTCAGCGCCTGTGCTATTTCTCGTGCTGATATTTTCTCGTCCAGTATTGGGATCTCAAGATTTCCCAAAATTTGCACTTCCTTTATAACAATTCCTTCCCTTTCACCTTTCCCGAATATTCCCATAAAATGCATTGCCCATTTTCTGGGAGAAATTTCGTTGGGCGCCTGACGGTTGCCTCTTAAATGTTTTACTACTTGCCACATCTCAGCGTTATCCCCCCGTGTTAACATATTATTAATTTTCTGAGTAATTTTGTCTTGCCACGTAGTTCTCTTTTCCCGTAAGAGCTGTTTATGCTCCCTTCGCTTTTTTGTAAAAAAATTTCCTAATATCATCTCCCCTTCTGAATTTTGACAGAGCCTCCTCTGCTTGTTTCTTTACAGCTCTGCATTGCTGGTCAAACCAGCCATTGAATCGTTTTAACTTACCATGCATTTGGACTTTCATTGTCCCCGCAGCCGTTGCTATTATATGCGTTAGTTCCTCCGCTGTGTCTGCGTTCCTTTCCCCTAATCTTTTTTCTAATTTATCAACAAATACTTCTTTTTCTACCGGTTTCCATATACATTTACTAATGAATCTCCCTTCGTCCGCCTGCCCCTCTTCAGGTGCTAGCGCCGCCATGGCCGTCTCTATATTCAGTTGCAGGGCAACCGGACAGTGATGCGACTCGATACAATCCCCCACCCAAAAATGTCTAATTCTGCCAATTAAACCCTGACTTATTAAAATAAAATCTATTACACTACCCCCATTTTTATTTATGAAAGTGAGTTCTCCCTCTCGATCCTCGCCGTACTTGCCATTCATTTTTTCTAAAGAGAAGGCATCGCAGAAAGCAAGTAATTGTCTGGCCTCCCCATTAATAAAACTATTCTTGCTTTTTCGTTGACCTTCGCGGAATTCCTCCCCCCCCCCCATTGGTGACCCCCCGTTAGAGAAATATTCTCCCCTCCTAATCTCGCATTAAAATCTCCTAAAAGAATTAATTCAGCTCCTGGATACTTTTCCTGTAACTCCACTAACCTTTCAGTTAAGTCACTGAAGAAATTCCTGTTTGCATACTTGGACTTTGCTGGCTGGTTGTATAATCCTATAACTATTATATGTACTCCCCCCTGTGCCAAAGATGCAGCAATCTCCCCTTCCAAACTGTTTTCTAATTTAGTTATCTCAGCCTCCAGCTCAGACCTGAATGAAACTGATACCCCCCCCCCGGCCACCTTCCCCTGCTTCCCCGTGTCTCCCTTCCCCTACTAAAACTATGGAAATTAGCAAGTGTTACATTTTCTCCGTTTTTCAACCAAGTTTCTGTTAAGCATACAATGTCAAAATCACTAAGGAAATACAAGAAATTCTCGCTACCCAACCTTTTTTTGAAGCCTTCGATGTTCCATGTGACAATCCTCGGAGAAGGGGTTGGGTCCTATTGTTTCCTTGCTGTTGGTCTTTCTACAACTTGGCTGACCCTTTGTCGAGCTGTTTTCAACCTAAGGGCACGGAGGGGCGATGTTGTTGGCTTCTCCGGCGAAGACTGTCTCACCCTCCTCTCCTCTTTGCCCCTCCCTTCGAAATAACTCGTGGCACCTGATGTTGTTCTGCTGAGGGACCTGCTACCTGCTGGGGTGATGCACTGGCTACCTGCTCTTGCTGCCCTGTCCTGGGTTCGGTTTCCGCACTGCTTCTAGGCTGTTCCATTCGCTCCAGCTCCTGTCGGTTCCAAACTCGCCCGTTAATGAAGAGCTTGTCATAGCGCAATACGGCATGGCAGCCCTGCTTCCTGGCCTCAAACATGTGTCCCTTTAAGAACTCTCTCTCTCTCTTCTCTTACACGCTGGCTAAAGTCCTCGCTAATGCTTATTCCCGTTCCCCGTAAATAACGAGCATCTCGAAGGATGGCCACCTTGAGTTTATAATGGGCCAGTTTACACACAATAGGTCACCTTACATTGCCACGTCGACCTACACGATGGGCTCTCTCCACATCAAACTCTAGGAGTTCGATTCCTATTTGTGAGATGACACTTTTCACTATTCCCTCCGTCATCTCCCAACTCTCTCCCGGTTCTTCTGTACACCATATAGCACAATATTATTTCTACGAGATTGGTTCTCTAAATAATCCATTTTCTCTTCCAGAGCACGCATTTGAACTGACAATTCTCCACGGCACTTTCCAGCGACTTTAGGCTGCACTTTTCAAATCCTAAACGCATTTCTTGCCTTACTACACAAAATATGTGCAGCCCGTTAAAACACACATCTTACTAATATATAGTGGATTTAACAATTTCTTTTTATGATTTAAATGTTTCAATACTTTTCTTAAATGAGAAGTCAGATTTTATCTGGTCTTTCAAAGAGAACGGGATTTCTAACTAATTACATAACTGCCTGTTCTTCAAAGTGTGACTATCGTTTTAGTCTAATATATGATCCTATTTTCTTTGTACCTAACAGAAAAAATGTAGAAATTTTATAATTTATCTCTCACAATTTCGACGCTCAGACAGTTGACTACTGCTCTTTCTCTCTCTCTCTCTCTCTCTCTCTCTCTCTCTCTCTCTCTCTCTCTCTCTCTCAAATTCAACTGTACTCTTGGAGCTCTCTTGCCAGATTAAACTTTGCGAGCTTGCCAACTCCGCCTATATATGTATCGATAACGTGGAAAGAATTCTTTAAAGTAGATGTCATTATTTCACGTGTAAATTGCACGGAGATGTTACACACAGATGTGACACTTTTTTGAGTTATGCTACATACGGACACACACGGACATTTTTTTCTAAAAATTCTATTTTTGGACTCAGAGGACCCGAAAACATATATTTGCGGTGAAATCTCGACATCGAATTTTGGTGGAATACATTACCTTCTCTGTCTACTATGTAATTACATAGTACGTGGAAAGTAAAAATGTTTTATGGAAGAAGAGTTTCTGCGGTTGAACATTTTCACTACGATTTTTCGGAAAGCCAAGAAGTAACCAGTGGTTAATCATTAATATTATTCTTAGTTTTTTACTGGAGGTGTCGCGTATGTTGGTCCAGGTTGCTGCGCTATATCAGTACCCGAAGAAGTTTTTAATACTTTAGGTTCTTCTTCACAATAATCATCCTCAACTTCAATATCAAGTGTGCGGTTCACTTGAACATTTTCCCATGCGAACATCTTCATCAATAAGTGCATTTCATCAGCTTCGAAGCTTTCCTCTTGAAATTTATCACGAGTATAAAATGGTTCATTTTCCCTCGCGAGATGACCCAACAGATCCCGAAAAACCAATGCACATGACATACTTCTATACACTAAAATTATACCAGTCCTAGATAACTGGTAAATGAAGGGAATGTGTGACATCTCCCCAGTTCACCTGGAGTTGTTATTAAGAGTGTTGTTTGGCATGTGAAGTACAACAGTGGCGGAGCTAGCTAATTTTTAAAGCCGAGTGTTCGGGTACCAAGATATGTCTTGCAGTGTTTTTTTTCCGGAAAAGAGGCTTTACAATTGCAGAACGCTGACACCTCGACACAAATTTATCAATGTCAAGCTTAATAGTAGAACAGAGAGGCAGTATTGATAGAAGTCTATCTTCATTTAAACTGGAGCGTTATTAATATAGTTTAATTTTACTTTCACTAGCATGTACATTGTGTAATGTACATAGTGGATAGAGAACGTATTGTATTCCATCCAAAAACTCAACACCTAGATTTCACTGAAAATATACATTTTAGTGTCCCCTGAATCCAAGAAAAACGTATATTTATAAAAATCTCCGAGTGTGGTGTCTGTGTGTTTGTGAACACGATTACTCAAAATTCCGTTAAATACCAAATTTAATACTTAAGCTCAACATTCGACACGAAGATTTTCAAGAAAAGCACCCCACTCAAACTACCTTATACTTGAATAAATCTCTAAAATGTTTATTTCTCATAAATAGCTACAACGGTTTTGATTAAAATACCGACTAGTAAAGTAATTTATATGAAAAATAAAGTATATCTTGAATTGTCTGGGAATAGCCTCTAAAGAACTCTTCACTTGGATTGACTTTTATATAAATGGTAAGCCATAAGAGATACACAAAAGCTACTGCATAAAAATGTAGAGCTTGTTAAAACACAAAATTTATGTCATATGTAACTTTTAGTGGGCTTTACTTACTCCGAGATTCCTTGTTATTGGTTTCAATTTAAACATATTTAAACTTTTCTCAAACAGGAATGTTTCAACTACTGGCCGTGCAAAGAGAACGTATTAGATCACATGGTGACCAGCTTTTAAAAGATCCGTCTATCGCTTTAGCCTGTATTCCCTTATTTCCCTCCTACTTATAAGGAACTAAGTAATAAGACCGTTTCTGCTAATGTTTATATTGAATACCATGAAGAAGGTAGGAGAATAAACTTTTTAAAGATAATTTAGTACTTACAAAGATGAAGGGAAAGTCATGTGAATGGATCACATCCAATTTTATAACCATATCTACTTGAAAAGTTAGTTTTTCCATGGCTATTAGCATTTGCAAAATTAAAATATCATGTAATGCTATTTTTTTTACCTTCTGTAGCGCATATATAGGTACAATGTACATAGAGGATATTCCACTAAATTCTCCAGCTGACTCGCGTTTTTCCTGGTAAAGCACAAGGGAACCTCAAATTATTTTGAGATGTCATACCTCAATGGCGACTTTCCAAATCCGTGTGTACTTAAGGCCCGGGCATTATAGAGAACCAACTATTAGGTCATTTCATGTGAATTAATTGTTTCTTTAACACCAGGCATGTATAGGACAGGAGACAGACTGAATTAATGTCATAGCCGGGATTGGTACCGTGCCGGCATGTTATCATGGTAGTTCAGGGTCAGAGCAACTGAGCGGAAACCAGGAGATCCGTGGCTCAAATCCCAGCTATGCCATTGAATTTTTCAGTTTGACTCTATCTCTCCAATTTCTGTCGCACATGCGGCGGACGTTTTTTGTTATCCCCCCCCCCATTTTACTACTATGGTACTGCAGGAAAACATAGAATGAAGATGGAGCACCGGTGGAATGCAATGGCGGAGGAAACCTGCGCCGCATCAATAGTGCATTTCACCCGTCCATCACAAATGCCACATGCGGTCACCTGGGTGAGAAGTGGGTGGTCTAAACACTCGGCCACGGCGCAGCCTAAGGCTGGTGTGAAAAATACTATTACGTTCTAAGGGAATGAGTCACTTTTTATTCACGTCAGTGTACACTAGCTGCCTATACGCAAAAAAAAAAATATATATTTTATGTATATTCTATAGTCATATAGGGTGGCAAAACTTTCTCTGCCCATGCTACAGCATACTATTTTTACAAAGCTTATTCTTCTATGTTATGCTTAGCAGAATAGTTTTATCGCATAGTATTTCCTTGTATAAGGGGAATATTGAAATGCAATAAAATAAATCGATAGTCAAATCTTTTAAATACCAGTTGATATGCGATAGTATTGAAATACCGTTCTCATTGCTTGACCAGGTTGAAAATATGTGTATAACGACCTACCATTTGAGAGAAGTATTGGAAAACTGAAACCAATAACATACCACGGAAATGATTAGCTCCACCACAAAAATGTGAAGGACATTAATTGGTGTTTCGAGCAGATCTCCATTTATGTGTAATAAGATATCGTGTACCTTCAGAGGATATTCCCAGGAAATTCAAAATGAACATTTTTGCAATGTCTTTAGTATACGGTATTTCAATTAAAATGGTTAGAGGTATTTTTGGGGAAATTTCGCATTAACTCCTGAAAATCTTCGTGTCAAATACTTGGAAGATATTGAACTTAAATACCAAGCTTGGTACTTAACAACCTTTTAATTTTTAAGTTATTCTGTTCAGAGGCACCCACACAGACATATACACGGACGTTTTTCTAAAAAAGGCTTTTTTTGGATATAGGTATCTTCAACACATGTATTTCTGGTGAAATCTCGGTATAGATTTTTTTGGATTCAAGAGAACCTAAACATGTATTTATAGTAAAATCTTGGTGTCGAATTTTTTATAGAATATTATTTAAGAAGTAGAGATAGTAAAAAGCCGCCTAAAACAGTTTATAGAAACTATATTTTAATGGAATACACATATAAATCTAGACAGGTTGAAGACCAAAATTTTATGTCTTCATTACCGCGCTAGAAGGAAACATGTACACCTTGTAGAAATGAAAATTACAAGCATAAAACGTGCACTACGAAAATGAAGTTCGTATTTTGAATTAATTTCAGGAAGAGATTTCTGCAATAGTTTTCTCATTCCTAGGTCTATTCAGCTATAGAGCAAAAATGTTTAACCGGACAAAGCTGACACCTTTCATGGTCATAACATATTTACATCCAACTTCAGCAAACCTAGTATAGTCAATTTGTATTCTATTCGGCCAGCAGGGGGGAAAGAGACGGAAAGACCGGTTCCTGTATCCAGCGGCATCCTTCACCCTCCTACAAAGTCCTAGCCGAAAATAATACGAATACACTGTACTTCTATTTTATTTCCATGATATTCTTCACTTTCTGCACCCAAAAATTCGATGCCGAGATTTCATGGAAATACAGGTTTTAGGGTCCCATTTATAAAAAAAGTATTTTTAGAAAAAGGTCCGTGTGAACACGGTAACTCAAAAACAAAAGGACGGTAAAATACCAAATTTCTCAAAATACCCTTTATATGGGTAAAATTTCGAAAATTTGGAATTTCTCAAAAATAGCTATAACAATTTTGATTAAAATTCTATATATGAATTATATTTACATGAAAAAATAATGTAAATCTAGAATTTTGTGGGATTAGCCTCTGAAGACCTCTTTATAATAGATGAATTTAGCTCAATTTTATATAAACTAGTAATCCGTAAGAAATAGACAATTTACTACAGAAACAATAATTTCGTTAAAACACACAATTCATGTCATATACAGTTTTTTTTTCGTGGAGTTGACCATTTTTAGATATTCCTAATTATTGGTTTCAGTTTTAAAATACTTAACATTTTTTTCATAAGGGAATTTGTCAACTTCTGGCAATGCTTAGAAACGGATTTCAATCAAACAGCAACCAGTTTTTAAACGATTTGACTATCGCTTTAGCCTAGTGTACTCCCTTATCTCTCTTATACTTTAAGAAACTAAGTAATAAGACCATTTCTGCTAATTTTATCTCGATTAGCGTGAAGTAGGTAGAAGAATAGCCTATATAACATTAATTTCTTATAGAGATGTACAGAAGGTCATGTGAATGAAATACATCAGATTGTTTTTATTCCATAATCGAGTCTATCAGAAGGAAGCATTAAGTTGAGTTGAGTCAAGATATTCAGCAGCTGGAGCATTTTAAAAAGAAAAGATCTAATGTTTTCTACATAACATAACTTTGTCCACATAACTCTTATCCAAACTATTCCTAAAACGCTTATCTTCTTCACAACTCGAGATAAATGTTTGCAGAATTATTGCTTATTTAGTTGTAGGTGAATTTTAAAAAGGAGAGTAGAATAGCTTTTTTTGATAGTAAATCTTTTAAGAGCGGATAGCTATGCACTGATTGAAAAATTCCTTTCTTTGCTTGGCCAATACAGATAGAGAAAAGAAAGAGGGAGGAACAATAATAAGTTCCCATTCGAGAAAGGTTAAGTATTTTGAAATGCAAACTAATAACAATAAATATCAATGAAATGGTTAACTACAGTAAAAGAGCCCCGGAACTTATCAGCCGCCCCTAGTACCTTAATGTAGTGCATTGTAATTTTATATAGAGTAACAAAAAAAAAAACTTTAAATCACAGTAAAATAATATTTTTCGTCGTTTAAAAATGTTAATTTTGTTCAAAGACTTCAAAAGTGATGTGTATAAAAAACTTCAGGTAATACAGATAAACTGAAATAAGCTTTGAAATTAGCGCGAAAAGTACTGTCAAGAACACCTACCAATTTCAAAACATGGTTCCAAAAGTTTCAAAATGTTGCATAGTGATTCAAAACGAAGAGATCTTCAGAGGCTATCCTCAGAAAGTTCAAGCTTTAAATTTCATTTGTCGTGAAAATATCTTCAAAACGTATTTTAATCAAAATTGTTTGTCATTTTTAAAAGTTCAAAAAATTTAAGACTTCTCCGTGTAAAGTTTAGTTTAGAAGATTTTCTTGAAAAGTTTGGTTTTTAGCCGGCTTTTCGTATTCGAATAATGCTTCGGTGACATTGATATACACAGAAATAAATAAGTGTGTATTTTGGTTCAGGGTACCTCTATACACATATTTGGGTGTGAAATACAGACATTAATTTTTGGGTGGAATGTAATACTTCTCTTTATATACGTGGTGGAGAAATTAAAAACTACTTTTTTACTCTGCAACCGATAAGCTCATAAACCATTTAACGCTATACGTTACATAGAAGGTCATTAGAGAAAGAGAGAAAGAGGTAAAGAAAGAGCGAGAGCTCGTATTTTCGTGTGAAACTTTTAATTTGATATCGCGTATGATAAGCAGCCCAGTTTATTTGACCATCCGGATAAACTCCCAAACTGGCATCTACTCCAAATTGCTATATCCATCATTTATACTATAAATAATTGTTAGGGGTATGAATGAGCAGATTTAAACAGCAACTTTGTAATTAAGTTAAAACATAGGTTCCTGTACCATTTTCCTCCTTACCTGACTGCATAAATAAGAATAAAATTGGTCAAAAATGTTATTTCGAATGTGCCACAACTTCTTTATAGTTTACTTCTGTAGTTAGAATAGCGAGGTAGATCTACAAAAACTGTGTTATTCGTCGTTTTACCATTTATTGCTAAAATAAGTCGTTTAGCCACAAAATGATATTAAAGAATTGGATTCCAGTGCTCTTTTTCCAGTCTACCCTTACGTTTGACAACTGTTCCACAGGCTGTAAAGCGGATGATCAGGAATGTTGACAATAATGTTCTGCTTCTTACATCTTGCACTACATCTAGTTATGTCAGTGTTTCAGATGCCTTAAATGCATTAAAAACTAGGGCAGTCTGTACAAGAATATGTGAATATTATTCTTACCATAGAAAAGCTTGGTCCTTTAGATCACTATTTCTGGGGACATTTTATGACGAAGTGTTATCTTTGTGTTGACTGTGTTTGAAGCAGCCCTAGAGATGGGCAGAACGCAGAAGCTCTAATGAGGGTAGAACAAAATTGGCTAAGAAGAAGCGACGTCTGCATAGTTTCTAACGGAGCATATTTTGAGCATCTCTGTAAATGAACATATATTATTGACCATTAATACATTATCTATTTAGTAAAGATGTGGCATTGATTTAATTATTCACGATACCCCTGAATGAGGTATTTCCATAATTCACATTTGAATTTGCTTTATCTTTGATCTTTAGACTAAATTTTATACGTAGCCTCTTATGGTTCGTCTCGTGAATACGATCAGGTAGCTTGAAAGAAGATCACTCCACCTCTCCTTAGAGGCAGTAGCTGATAATAAACACACAGCCACGTAGCGAAATGGATTTCAAACACAAATCAAAACAAAACATTCGGCTCTCAGGTCCTACTCTATTGCCAGACTGCGCAGATAAAATGTTCAATAATGTTCAATTATCTCCGTTTCAAGATACATGAATCTGTTATGGCAATTTATTATATGTTATATTTGGATCTTCCAACAAACAAAATCTGCGCACTCATACTCAACATCCTGTATATTCTTTCATTACTAAACTGTGAAGAACAAACTTAACCAAAATTTTTTCACTTTTTGTTATTTAAGCGTCATTTTGTTTCTCAAATATAATGGACGTCCAACCCGAGGCATCATGGTAACAGTGGTTTCTCTGTCTTTGTCTCTCTGCGTGTTGCCAACATTCACAATCTGAACATAGCGAAGAAGTCACAAAGCGTAGCTGAAGGGTTGAGGGCCCTAAGATGCAAAGCGTAACCGAGGGATGTTTTTATTAGGAGGGAAATGTAGCAGAAGTGGCGGAATGCTATGTCTGAAGATAAATGACAGGGCGTAACCGAGGAATCTGTGCAGATAAACCCAAATGAACTAGGCATAGCGTAATTACCAACATTATCAGATTTTAATTTATGCGACATTTTCATATGTTGGCACTATTTATTTACCGCTATTTTTGGGGCTCTTAGCAGACAATGTAGCTGATAATGGCGTTACTTTACCAGTAAAAGTAATATCGCAAAGATGAATGGGTGGGCAATATGACAACTAGAGCTGTCTCCCCTCGTGGAGTACCAAAGTCGCGGGTTCAAATCCGGCGGAGGACGATGGATTTTTTTTCGGCGTAGAAACACATAGCATGGCTTCCTTCGGGAGGGAAGTAAAGCCGTTGTTCCGGATCCGTAGCTTTACAACACGTAAAATAACCTCAAGTCTGATAAAGAATCCTCTGAGTAAAATTAAGCGGTCCTTCACGCCAAATATAGAATGGTACGCTGAGAACAACAGTATAGTTAAAGAGTGTATAAAAATGCATAAAAATAAAAGTATTAATGCCTATAACATTAAAGATCAGAACAAAGAAAATACAGGACAAACGTAAAATAACAAATCAATTATTAAAGACCGTGAAAAAAAGCCTTTTTGAATGTGGATTTCGCCCAATCAGATCTTCACGTTTTACATAAATAAAACTCCATTTGCATGACTACTAGAGCAAGAAGTTTTGCTTTATATATTCCTTACTCCTTCAAGATTACAGTGGATGTAAGTATCGGAATCTGCAAGTATTTTGTAAGAAAACCATTGTTCCTGCCTCGGGAGTTAAGCTGACCATCCTTAACAAAAACTCGCATGTAAGCAGATGTTTATTTGAGAACTTGAGTTCATGACCACGAAACTCCCCAGCACATGCAATTCTCCCCCCGGGACTAAGAGGGAGGAGAGGGTATGAGATGTAAACTCTATCAATCAGCCAGGAAGCCGAGGATCGATTCCTCTTAGCTACCCTAGCTAAGTGAATGCCCTGAGAGCTCTTTAAAAAAAAAAAGAGCAGAACCTTTTTTCAGTTTCATCATCTCCAAATGCACAACACATTTACTCCCACAGAAGGAAAACAAGCTGAAAGCTTCGCTTTTTTACGTGGATTCGCCGCGTGCTATAGTGACATCATTACCAAGGTGTCCCGCCAACAAAAGCCGCAGGTTAAAAGCGTGTAAATGTCGTTCATATAAGCGGAGTAATTTTTACAAACATGCTATGTATGGAAGTCAAGAATAATAAAAATAATAGTAAAATATTTAATGGTGGTGTAAGTCAAGGTTGTCCTTAATCAACTGCACTTTTACTTTCTCTATACGTACTATGTGCATAGCGTATAGAGAATGCATTATAATGCACCCAAAAATTCGATACGGAGATTTCATCGGAAATACATGTTTTGAATAAAAATAAAATTGTTACAAAACTGTATGTGTGTGTCTTGTCAGTGTGTATGGGGGGCAGCATAACTCAAAAACGAAAAGTCCGTTAAATACCAAACTTGGTATTTAAGTTCAATATCTTCCAAGGATGCAACGAAGTTTTCAAGAAATCCCCCCAACTATCCTTTACATGGAAAAATTTTCAAAATGTTTGATTTTCTCAAAAATGGTATTAAGGAGTTTAATTAAAATGTGTATATTAAAGATACGTACATGCCAAATAAAATGTTTATCTTGAATTTTCTGGAAGTAGCCTCTTAAGACATCTTTATTCTGCAGAATTTTGCATAACTGGTAAACCGTAAGAGATAGACAAAGACTTACGGAATAAAAAATGTAGAGCTCGTTTAAAACACATAATTTAAAGTTGATATATATACAATTGTACTTTTCTTATACGAGAATTTATCAACTCTTGACCATACAAAGGAATTTCAATCACATAACAACCAACTTTTGACTGTCGCTTTAACCTTCGTTACCCTCTTATTCCCCTTCTACTTACACGGAAGCAAGTAATAAGACAAATTTGCCAATTTTTTTCTCGATTAGCATGAATTAAATGTAAGAATAAGTTTTTTAATAATAATTTGTTGTAGAGATGTAGAAAAATTCATGTGAATGCAACACATCCGATTTTTTATTTGTACATTAACGAAATTGTAAGAATTTGGTTAAACAAAATTAATGGAGATATTAATGCAACTAACTCTATGGTACGACAGTCCCAAGAAACTTGGCCTACCGCCCGGCCACTGCGTTCCCCATCTCGATCCAGGACAGAAGATATCACTGTATCAGAAGTAAAACTCAAAACCATGTTATTCGCAGGTGACCAGATATTAATGGCCACAATTGAAGATAATCTTCAGAAGATGTTAGATTATTTAAATAAAATACTCAATATGGAATGAAAATGTCGGTATATAAATCCTAAACTATGGCTTTCAAAGGAAAGAATCCTGTCACATCAACACAGTACTAGATAATACAATAAGTGAACAGATATACACTCCAAGTATTTAGGATGTAATGTCTCGTACCAGGGCGAAGTTGATGGCATAGAGAAAACAAATAAATTCAACTACGTATAAAACAGGCACGCTAAAAATAGCATTAAAAACTAAATCCCGAAAATACTCCATAGTTAAATTGTACAAAACCATGGTACTACCAGCTCTGATATGCGGATCAGAAATGTGGACATTAACAAAAAGATGTAGTACTAGATTAGAAACATCAAAAATGAAATTCGTAAGAGTAATAGCTGGACCCACTAAAATGGACAGAAAACGCAGTCAAGATGTCAGGAAAGAATTAAAAGCAGAAGAAATAAATAATATACTTGCAAACAATTGACAGCAATGGTAAAAACTATGTTCAAAGGATAATAATAATAGAATACCTATAATATTCATAAATTATAAATCGAAAGATAAAAGAAAGCAAGAATGTTAAAAGAAGAGGTGGGCAGACAAATTTGGAGTCGAAACGGATTGAAAAGTCCAAAACCGTGAAGCAGAAGAAGAAGAATAACAAACTATCATTTGCAAATGATCAAAAAATCTAATGTGTTACACTCACATGACTTTCTCTAGCTGCTCTACAAAACTCCTACAAAAGATTATTCTTCTTTGTACACAATGCTAATCAAGATAAAGGTTAGCAGAATGCTATTACTTAGTTCCTTATAAGTAGAAGGGAATAAGGGAATGCACTATACTATAATGATTGTCAAATGTTTTAAAAGCTATCGTTATGCGATTGTCATTGCAAATCCCTTCTTTGCTTGGCCAGGAGTAGAACGGAAGAAAAACAGACACTTCCTGTGTGAGAAAAGTTTAAGTGCTTCCCAATTGAAACAAATAACAGGAATATCTCGAAAACGGTTACCTCCACAACAAAAACGTAATGGACAAAAATTGTGTGTTTTGTCCTGAGGTACATTTTTTTTGTGTAGTACGTTTTTTTCTATCTCTTACGGTTTAGCAGTTAAGCCAAATTTAGCAAAATTCATCCAGAATAAAGAGGTCATCAGAGGCTATACCCAAAAAATTCGAGATATACATTTTATTTCGTACATAAATAGTTTTAAAATACGGGATTTTAATCAAAATCGCTAAAGCCATTTTTAAGAAAATCAACATTTTCGAAGAATTTTCCATGTAAAGGGTAGTTTGTGATAGGGGGATTTTTTTGAAAATCTTTGTGTCGCATCCTTGGAAGATATTAAACCTAAATACCAAGTTTGTGTATTTAACGGTCTTTTTGTTTTGGGACTATGCTGTCCCCACACACACAGATAAACACACACACACACACGGACCTTTCTTTAAAATGCTTTTTTCGGACTCAGGGGATCCCAAAACATATATTTCCGGTGAAATCTCGGTATCGAATTTTTGGGTGCATTACAATATCTTTTCTATCCCTATGTACATTGTACATATGGGGCTAGAGAAAGTAAAAAGTTATTACCTAAGCAGCATAAGTTGTAACATATATGTTACAGAAATTAATGAAGGTGTACATAAATAGGGATTGAATATAATTAGGTATACCGAATAGCCCGCCTCTGTAATGTGGTAATAGCGTGTCTACCTTACATTTGAGAGTTCAGAAGTTAGAGCGAAATGTCAGGATAAGGTTTCTTCCGGGGTTTTTCCTTATTCTGAAAAGAGGAATATTGGGTAAGTTTAATCTCTATGAATCCCGGTTTATTTGAAAATAATTTCAGATATTTCATTTGTCCAAGTTTTGATGTGACTTAGTAGATTAAAGGGCATTTAACTTAAAAAAATCGGTGTTACACTCACACGACTTTCTCTAGCTGTCCTACAAAATAACTTCTTACAAAATATTATTCTTCCTGTGTGTGTGTGTGTGTGTGTGTGTGTGTGTGTGTGTGTGTGTGTGAACAGAAGAACTCAAGTCTAAGTGCAAGTATAAAAAGGTATAAAAACATGAATTTTTAGTAAATCAGTTAACTAATGTCCAGGGGACATGCATATCCCTGAAGAAAGACCTTTAAAGGTTTTCTGGTGGTTCTCATACAATTTTTGTTTAAAATTCTTAGGGATATTTTTGTTCTCAATTTAAACTAAAAGTAAAATCTGGGAAAGCTCTTGTAAAAAATAATATTAATGGATTTTGTTTTCATAAGAAACAAGGTTCTGATAAAAAGTAGTTAGATCCGTAAAAATAAAAAAATATCACTATGGAAGGTATAAATGTTATTAGAAATGCAATAAAATACAATGAAGAAAATTCATATTCTTTATGTGAATTGTTATTAGGACATGTTATTAATATATTTATTTATTTAGCGATACTTAAGATGAACATACATTTACGAAAGAAACAAAGAAGAAAGATCAGATGTGTTCCAATAACATGACCTTTTCTACATCTCTGTAACAAATTATTCTTAAAAAGTTTATTTTTTATCGACTCTATGCTAATCGAGATAAACATTAGCAGAAATGATAATAGAGGGTAATAAGGAAATACACTAGGCTAAAGCGATAGGGAAAACTTTTAAAAATGTGTTGCTATATTTGGAATTCGTTCTTTTTGCATGGCTAGGTTCCGACACACTCCCATATGAGAAAAGTTTAAATATTTTAAAATTGAAACCAATAATAGGGAACATCTTGGAAACGGTTAATTCTACAACAAATTGTGTATGGCGTTAAATTGTGTGTGTTAATTGTGTATTTTATATGTAGTAATTTTTATCTAGTATTCACGATTTACGAGCTGTGCAAAATCATTCAGAATGAAGAGGATTTCAGAGGCTATTCCCAGAAAATTTAAGATAAATATTTTGTAATATAATTATCTTTAAGGTACAGTATTTTAATCAAAATCTTTAGAGCCATTTTTGAGAAAATAATATTTTCGAAGCATTTTCCTTGTAAAGGGTGGTTTTAGGTGTGTGATTTTATTTAAAATTTTCTTGTCGCATCCTTGGAAGATGTTCAACTTAAATTTCAAGTTTGGTATTTGACTGGCTTTTCGTTTTTGAACTACAACAGACATATGGGCACTAACAGATATAGATCTTTTTTTCTAAAAGTACATTTTTTTTTAATTTCAGGAGACCTGAAGAAGTGTATTTCTAGTGAAATCTCGGTATCGAATTTTAGGGTGGAATGCAATACCTTCTATACCTATGTACTGAGTGGAGAAGGTAATAAATAGAAGAAAGGAAAACCGCACAATATATAATAATATGTATAATTCAGTGTAGTGGAAGAATAAAAAAATAGTATATAATACATTCATATGTATTTCTCCATATATTCTGCACAAAGACAGTTTTAATATACTTTATGTTGAGATATACATTCACAGCCATGTACACATAAACAACATTTTATAGAGACAGTTGTATTACATATTTACTTGTACTTAAAATGAGAATATAGTAATGCAGCAGACCTCTTTAAGAGGTGGTCGCTTTGTGACAGTTTAAAAATCCCGTTTTCCATGTTTGATCAGGAGAAAGAGAAACGAATAACGACTATCGATTTGAACATATCAGAAATATTTCAAAATTTAAACCAAAAAAAGGGAATCTCTCGGAAATACTAATCTCCATAAAAGATATATTTGAGGAAATTAAAGCAAAAATAGTCCAAACGTTATCGATATTCAGAGGCTATTCCCAGTAAATTCAAGATATATATTTATAATTAAAACTTTTGTTATGTAATAAAATCGTTAGAATAATTTTTAAGAAAAAAGTCTAAATATTTTCCATATAAACGGTAGTTTGGGGTGAAGGTATTTTCTTGAAAATCTTAGGGTTGCATCGTAGGAAGATTCCGAACTTGAATATCAAGTTTGGTATTTAATCAAGTTTTTGTTTTGATTAACGTTGTTCACACACGCACGTACACACCAAAAGGGCATATATTATACAAACGCACACAATTTTATTCCAATAACACTGTATGCAAGTAGAAGTTTCTTATATGTAGACTTTCAGTAGATTTTAAAATGTTTGATATACAGATGAACTAAATATTCGTTCCGGAACAATAAAACTTGAAAGCAAAAGTCATAAGAAGGGAATGAGCAACAGAGAAAGACGTCATATTAGGAATTGCGAGAGGAATAATGGATGGCAAAGCAGAATGAGATGGCGCGGTGAAATTAAAAATGCTGCAAAGCTGTCTGGGCTGAAGAAATTAACCTGGCTGAAGGCAGAAAGCAATGGAAGGAATTTATCAAAAATATGACAGCGAAAAGGAAAAGACAATTTTAAGAACATGCTGGAGCATGTTGCTGTCTGCTTCCAGACAAAACCATTAAGAACGTCATGCAGTTTATATTTTGATCCTGATACAATGATAGAATTTGTGCAATTGTGACAGATGAATTCTTCCTAATTTCGGATTTTATAAATATCAACACTGAATTGTCTTAATGTAACATTTTGAGAACTAAACTTATAGCTACTTAAAGCTGATAATCGAATAACATTACCAATAAAGGTATTAATACGAATTCTAATTACATCTAAAGATATGATATTCGTGAACAATTCCTATTCTTAGAGTAAAAGCTGATGCTACCCCAGGACGATTAAATCAAAAGGCTGCCATGAGGATAAAACACAATCACAAGACAGAATTTATTTTTCTACGCGCCACAGACATTTTTAGAGGATAAACAAAAAAGAGTATACATCTTCCAAACCTAAAAATAGAAATAATGCAGTATTTCCGTAACATTAAAAGTTGAAAAAATATGATGTGTTCCACTCCCATATCTTTCTTTTCATCGCTGTAAGAAATTATTGTTAAAACGCATGTTGTTCTATCTACTTTATGATAATCGAGATACACATTAGCAGAAATTGTGTTAATTATTTACTTCCTTGTGAGTAGAAGCAAAATAAGGGAATACACTGGGCTAAAACGAATGTGAAATCTCTTAATAGCCGGTTGTCATGTGGATAAAATCCATTCAATGCAGGGCCAGGGGTTTACAAAGTTTTTTTTTAAATCTGAAAACAATAACAAGGAGTGCCTTGGAAATGGTCAATTCCACTAAAAAGCATATATGACAAATTGTGTGTTTTAACAATGTACATTTTTTGTGCAGTAAGTCCATGTCTATCTCCTATAGTTCACCAGTACACAAAATTCAGCAAAATTCATTCAGAATAAAAAGTTCTTTACAGACTAGTCCCAGAAAATACATTTTTCACTTTGCAGTATAAAGATCTTTAATGTACGACATTTTAATCAAATTTGTTAGAGCCATTTTTGAGAAAATCAAAACTTTCAAAATGTTTTTCATGTAAAGGGTAGTTTGGATGGAGGATTTTTCTCAAAATCTTCGCGTCGCATCCCTGGAAGATACCAAACCTAAATACCAAATTTGGTAACCGCTTTTAGTTTTTAAGCTATCGTGTTCACAGGCACACTGGCCTTTTTCCAATTTTTATGCAGGGGACCCTAAAACATGTATTTCAGGTACAATTTCGGTGGAATGCAATACCTTCTCTATATAATATGTACATAGTACGTGTAGAAAAAGTAAAAAACTACGCTGAAGCGTCTTATATGAACTTCTGTGAGTCCTTCACCTGAGTAATCATTCAAATTAAAGTATTCAAGGTTTGAAAAAATCAGTAGCTGTGACTATCATCAAAACTACTACATGTCACATTATATTAATATTTGTACCTTAGTTATAATTAGATGCTACTTTGGCAAAATCCTGGCAAATTATCATACGTTTCTCTATCCAATTTCAATTTATCATTTATTACCTCCCTTACGCACACTTACACAAATAAGTATCGTACGAGTGTTCCACCAAGAAATTCAAAATAGGTATTAATGGGAAATAGAAACCAAAATGCTTCTTTTTTAGAAAAATATAAATAGGCAACAATGAAAACTATAACACAATAGCTCAAATACTTTCCAATGATGCGACACGAATATTTTCAAGATAATCCCGAATTCAAACTAAAATTTACATTAACATTTAAGGCTTTTGATTAAAATACCAATTCCCAATAATGCTAACATATTTGCCAACACCAATAACGCTTCGTATTGATGATATTTTGGTTCTCTATTAGGTTTATCATAACGGATTATTTTTAGCAGTTCCTCAAAGAACATCTACAGCTTCATATATTTTATATTATGTATTGAAACACTTACTAAAGCTATTGTTTAAGATATTTTCCTGACAAATATACATTTGTATTTCATTTGCGCACATATATGCTGAATTCTATCAAAAAGGCCTCTAAAGTCGCTATTCATTTTAATGACTTTTGCTTAACCCGTATACTGTACCGAGAGAAATCTTACTACACAAAAAAACGCGCAATCTATGTCCAATAATTACTTTTGCTCTTAACCATTTAAGTTATGTCTTGTTATTAGTTTGAATTTTTCAAAAACGTATACCTTTCTCAGGTGGGAAGTCATTATTCATTCATTGCCCCCGGTCATGCACGAAAATTAAATTTCTAAACCATCACATAGCTCTTAATAGATTTGATTATCCCTTAGCCCTATATTGTTTTGTTATTAAGGTTGTGTCTTGAAATGAAATATATAATAAAAAAAACATTTATGCACATGTTTATCCCAACGTGAAGGGTATGCTCGGAGGGTATTAGGAGGTCTTTTTTGTCTGTCTCTTGTGGGGCACCCCTGGGAGGAAGGATGAGGCAATAAAAGGGTTGCCGACACAAGGAGTCATCATAGAGGAGAGGGAGAATCCCTACCATTTCAAGATTGAAACTCTCAGGTAGTGGCTAGTACAGTCCACGTTCCGCATTTGCAGTTATACAAAAGTCATGCAGAATGAAGATGTCTTCAGAACCTAGTCCCAGAAAATTCAAGATAAAATTTTAAATCTTCGTATACTATCCATGGAAGATAACAAACAAACATAAAGTTTGATATTTAACGATCTGTTAATTTTTGAGCTATGCTTTCCTCAGACACACACACACACACACACACAAAAAATCTCTAAAGTCTAAAATGTTTTTGGACTGGAGGGACCTCAAAACATATTCCGGTGAAATCTTGGTATCAAATGTTTGGCTGCAACACATCACCTTCTCTATACACTATGTACATAGTACTAAAATAAATTTGAATAAGAAAAGCGAAAGAAAGGAAGAGAGAGAGCAGCAGAAAAAACAGAGGGTAGGGTTAAATTGGTAGCACAAATAGATTGGAACTAGCAGCTAGGGAGCTAAGTAGATGTAGTGTATAAGAGTCATTAAAACCTCACTCTATATTAGGACAAATAAAATAGTTTAAGTAATAAATATGATTGTAAGCAATTGAAAAAATCTAATTACAATAAATTATCATCTACAGGTAAGTTATATACATAACAAAACACGAGTTAGAAGCTAAGAATTCCGAACCCAGCGGTCCTTGTACAGTTCGTTAGCTGAATCTAATTATGAAAACGTATGTTTATGAATGCGGGTATCCTTTGTGTGTTTGACTAATGATTTGCGAACGGTCCATTAACAGGTGCAACTTCAGTGCACTCTAGATTCAGGTTTCGCAAATATGGCATATGTTTGGTGGTGCCCATTCCGCTTATTAAAGCCAACGTAAAAACATGCCCTTGCGGCAGAAAAAGGCATTAACAAACCCTCCCTGGAAACCCGTTAAGTACATGGAGATTTCCATTCTTATGCGTCTCGATCCGCTGGAGGTAAATTTAAAGATGTTCTGTGGGTTAATAGCTAGTACCTACGTATACATATTAGCTTACATTTATCCCTTTAAACAGCTCAGAATAATTAAGAACGAAAAGAAATGGTGGGGATGGTTAGAGGAAAGCTTGACGAAAATATGGAGACATATCTAGAAAGAGAGAAGAGAATGAAAAGGCTTTCTGGAAGTCAGTGAGAAATAGGAGTTTTGTTTATGCAAACAAATAAAGATACGACAGGGGAATGTAGATACATGTAATAAACAAGAGAGGGAAAGATTGACTTGGATGAGAACAAGAGCAATTCTTTTGAACGGGATGAGAGGCAACGAACTAGAGCGTTGTATTTTATGCGGGGAGAAAGACAACAGCATTCACTGTTTAACAGAATGTAAAGATACAAAAAAATTGCAGGAAAGAAACTTGGGAACACAGATGACATGGTATGCGAGGGGCGAGGCTATGAAAATGTTGAATATTAATAACGGAAAGATAAAAATAAGACACCGGGTAATACTTGGGAAAGGCAAAGAATAAGTGACTAAGAAAAAGAAAGAAAGAGAACAGAGGAGAAATCATAAGAGATTGGGATGGAATAGATAGCACAAAACAAAGGGCTACACTCGTTAACAGGCAGGGAGCTATGAGGTTGTAGTGCCAAAGCGATACTCAAACCATGGCAAATTAGGATAAGTAAACTATACCATGTACATTTAGAATATATGGTTCAAGGTCATATTCCCCTCTCACAGAGCAAACGTGCTTTAAGGGAGAGAGGAGGAAGGGAAGGCAGGCGCACCGAAGTCGATGTAGAAAGGATGCGTGGTAAAGACGCTCGGCGTGACCTTGAACCACCTATTTTAAATGAAAATACTATCTGTTTAAGTAATAAGACATTGTTTTATAAATCATTGTAAATATAGCCTACGTACAATACATTTTATACTAAACGTTATAGTAAAATTACTTACAATTCTGCGTTTTCGAAACGCATTTTAAGGGAAGGAAACATTTTAAAAAAGAATACGGTCGTTTTATAGCGAGGCCGCGGAGTTCATGTATGCGTGCCCGCACGGTCTATTACTCTGGGGGCTTGTCTGTTCTGTAACTTCCGCATTCCTTACTCACGAGTGGCAATTACATATACTGTAATGAGTAGTTATAAATTATATTCATCTGCGTGAAGATAATCCTGGCATTTTCGGATGAAATTTCCAATCATGTGCAAAACGTTTACGTTTGTCGAGACCATTGCAGTCAGCGCGCTGCGCATATACGCCTCACCATAAAACGACGGTACTATACTTTTCTTATTTCATGTAATATTTTAATTGTTTTCACTAAAAATGTTCATAGCTACACAAAGGTTATTAAATATTTTAAGAAATGAAAAGTTTCTGACAGATCAAACACCCATTCTAGAGCAAAAATTTTTCTAATAATAATAGCTTTCAGTAGATGCTTTCGATACTTCAGAGCACATAGTAGAATAGTTTTGTACTTATTTTCATTTGCACAGATTTAACTGAATAAATACTGCACAAATAAAAGTGTTTGGAAAAACTAATATTTCAAATTTGCCCGGGTACGATCCCAAACGACTATATGTGAGATTTGTGGTGAATAATCGGCGCTGAGATTGGTTTTCTCAGTGCTCCGGTTTCCCCCGCCATAGCATTCCACTGGCGCTCCATTTTCATTCATGTATCATCAGTGTCACCGCCTGCGGTGCCATAAGTAGTTAAAGTGGACGTTAAACTCTACCACAAAAATGGTAGCTCCATAGCAGAGCAATCGACTAGAGATGGGGAGATCTGTGGTTCAAATCCCTGCTATGGCATTGAATTTTTCAGTCTGACTCTACCTATCCAACTCCTGTCCTACACACGGTTTCATACAATCATCATCGTTTCTGAATTAGCTATTTGTTAATTTTAGTGTTCCTGTTTTGTCACATTCTTAAAATAAATTACAGTATCCGGTGTATCGTAATCTCTTTTGTTCTCCTTCTACTCCCATATTACATGTTTATTTAGGTTTTATTTGCTTAGTAGACTCTCATAAACATCAATTATTAGTTATTTTATACACATTAATGACAAGTTATATTCATTACATATTCTTGGCCATGTTTCATTCGTTATACACGCCATTTTAAGCAGTTTTCGTGCGAATCGCGAGGCGATGAAGTCACGTTTTAATTTTCTCATACATTTCCTTTGCTTTCACTTGCCAAACAATATTATTTTATCACTTTTAGTATTGTTTTATTTTTAGTTGTCCAGTTTTCTTTTAACTTAAATTCTGCGTCAAATCATTAAAGCCATTTCTGAGCAAATTACATTATTTTAAAATAGTTTCATGTAAAGGTTAGTTTAGGTTCGTGTTGCATTGTTGGAAGATGCTGTACTTAAATATCAAGTTTGGTATTTAAAGATATTTTTTTTCCTTTTATTTATGCTATTTATAGACAAGCTGGCACAAACGAGCGTGGTCATTTTTCCAAAAATACATTTCTTTGGTTTCTTTCTTTTTTGGAATCAGCGGATCCTAATATATGCATTTCCAGTGAAATTTCAGTATCAAATTTTTGGTTAAAATTCAATATCTTCTCTGC
Source organism: Hymenopus coronatus (assembly GCA_030762935.1). Taxonomy (NCBI): domain Eukaryota; kingdom Metazoa; phylum Arthropoda; class Insecta; order Mantodea; family Hymenopodidae; genus Hymenopus; species Hymenopus coronatus. Next base: position 86,277,433 of record CM060895.1, read on the forward strand.
GTATGTACATGTACAAATTAGAGAGAGAAAAACCTGGAATAATGTTGGCCTTACAGTTATATTAAGTTGGGCTGGTTTGAGTAAAACTATAAGGTACCATACCACGGAAGAAACAGCTCTTTCCTTACAGCATAACCATGTAAAGCACATTTTCTTGCGCCTGCCCCGGAAAGGAACGAAGTGAGAGTAAATAGAGAATATAAATTCGTGACACTATGCTATCCACCCCAAAACTTGCCTACCGATTAGGGAAAGCCGCAAAAAAAGTTTACAGAATATAAGGCAGGACCTTCCAATTGAGAGCCAAGATACCACAATCTGAACCATCCAGATCCAATTTATAGTAGAATAATCCATTGCTTCTAATATTTAAAATATTTGCTTCACTAGAGAAAGTGTCTAATTTATTTTCTTTAAATTTACACATAACTTTAAAATTGATTTATGTTCAGCAATAATAACTAAAATTCGAAATTAATCCGTCCCTTCCGTCTCACACAGCGTATGCTTAGCAGTAATGTCTTTGAATTTCAAGATTTAAATTAAACTAATAAATGAAAATCACATTTTTTTTTCGTTTTTCCTGTGCACTGTGTGCCAATTGATGATATTTTGGGACTGCCTTTTGCTACGCTTATGCTTAGCTCTAAATGGTGGAAACTTTTCTAAGACAGCAACTGAAATACGGATGCAATCTGACAGAACAACAAATATTCCCTCTCAAAAATCGTATTTAGATACTATGTGAATGATTCGCCAATAAACAGAATTACCGATAGTACCGCGAGAGGAATGCCCATCTACGATCTCAGTGTCGATAAAAGCCAAATATTTGTTTCTGATTGGCGATATTTGAATTCCACTGTAGAACTGAACCTTAGTACTCGGGCTCATACCAGTACATATAAAATGCACATTTCAGTAGAAGTAAGCGCACTTTTCAACTGATCCAAATTGAAATCAAACAAAATATAAGGCAAGTATAGGTTCTCTTATGGCAAACATTGTTGACACTAATAAACAATGTTCCTGTTCATTAAGGTGAGAAAAGGCGTATGTTTCGTCACAGTTAATTTTATGAACTATGGACACAATAACTAGAATACTTAATTTTTTTTAAATTCGATAGGAGAAAATGATCATTTATTTTAATTTATAAGGTCTTTCAAAAGTCATTATAAACTTTAAGCCGCTATAAATACAATGATATTTGACATAGAATAAAAAAATGATGTGTTCCATTCACATAACTTTGCTACCAAATATTATTCTTTGATCTATATCATAGTAATCAAAATAAACATAGGCTAAAGCGATAGCCAAATCTTTTAAAACCTCATCATATGATACAATCGTTATTCGTTCTCTTTTGTTGTTAAGAATAAACAAAAAGAAACGAAAATAAAGATGATTTTTCGTTTATGACAAGTTGAATTAGTTTACAACTGAGGTCAATAACTCGAAAGATCTTGAAAACGGGTTATTCTATAAAAAATATATCTGACATAAATTTTGAGTGTTAAGGAGATCTACATTTTTTGCAACAAGTTTTGTCTATCTCTCATAGTTTACCAGTTAACAAAAATCATCCAGAATGAAGAGATCTTCAAAGGATATTTCCAGAAAACTCAAGATATAGGTATATTTCGTTTGTTATGAAAATATCTTAAAATGCAACTTTAATCAATATCATTATAGCCATTTTTGGGAAATTCAACGTTTTCAATAAATGTCCCATGTAAAGTGTAGTTAGGGGAAGGGGTATTTTCCTGAAAATGAAAATCTTCGTGTGGTATTCTTGAAAGATATTGAACATAAGTATCAAATTTGGTATTTAACCGATGAACTTTGCTGCCCGTAGACACACGTTCGCGCAGACATACAAACAGAAAATGTTCCCACACATGTTTTTTTTTTAATTCAGGAGTTTCCATACATGTATTTTCGGTGAAATCTCTGATATAAATTAGGGTGGAATATAATAATTTGTCTATCCAGTACATACATAGTAGGAAAAGTAAAATGAAGTCACATAACGGGTAAGCCATAAGGTTTGGTTTTCTTTTGTTTGTTTTTTTCCAGTTCGCAGCTACTATGGTTACAGTATTTTTCAATAAAACATTAGTAATTTTATTCATACTGCTATAAGAATTTGTAAGTTACAAATCATCCTCAATCACTAAATGTCAGAATACAGCTGAATCAATAATAGTATGAAAGCAAGAGGAGAACTCTTTTAGAGAGTTAAAGACCAAGCTCATGTTCCATTCGTAATTATGCGGATTTAATCAGGAAGTCACCTTAAAAAATGAGTTTTCTTGACACATCCAACAACCCGAGAGCAACTGAAAGAAGCTATCTCGCAGAAATTGCTAATATTCCAAGACATCCGCAAAATTCTGTTTATGGAGTCGTATAAACAATGGTGTACGTTGAACAACAGAACGGAAGTCATCTTCTCAAGGTTTTATAAAACGCCATTGGTTGCTCATTATGAGACTTTTTTTTCGCCTATCTCAAATAATATAATATCGATATGGATTTAAAGTTTTAAGTAACTTTTGATCCTGTACTTTGATACACAAAATGCTACAAATAAAGTCACTTTTACCTGATTATACCCTGAGTGTCATTTATAGCTGTCCTAAGATCGTGTGTATGCACTGCTAGCTTCCCTACAGCAACATCAATATATTTCTGCAGCGCACTAGCGGTGAATGACCCACGTAAGGTTACATTTTCAGCTGTATTATACTGTAAGTTTCTGCCATAAATTCTTGCTGTAAAGACTCGAGATTGTTCATTGTGCATCTCGAAAGTGAGGTAACTCAAGGCAACTTTGTGAGTGAACTACATTAGATTACTCGTATTAGCTGACTGAAATGTCTACAGAAAATTTCACGTTGGAACACAGAACTTTTATGTGCGATACATATGTACAAACCGAATCATTTCGATAGATATGTAGACCATTTCAGGAGAAAGTGTTTAGGAAAATGCGACTATAAACGCTATTCATAAAAAGTGAAAAGTAAATGTGTTACAGAAGCAAATTTAAAAATTGGTGTAGCTTCGGTATGCCCTTCAAGATGTGTCAAAGAACTGGGTGCTCAATAGATGCTCAACTGAACCCCTACAAAGGACTATTGTTCATGATTCACTCATTCCGACGAGGAATCACGAACACTTCAATACAGACGGACTTCACTTTCAAGACACATATTACAAATTAATAGGCATTGTAGTACATATTATTAATTATGAGTAGGTTTTAGTGAGATCCCCCAGACCCCCTTCGCTGTGTAATCAACTACACAATTGTGATCCGCGTCGGGCTAGATAAGGAACGCACTGTATTAAATGAAAATGTCGTTACACATTATAAAAATGTATTTCTAATATTAAAGAAAACGTTCACAGATTAGCCTGACGTTTTATTTCATAAAATTATTATTCTGATAGTGGTAGTTGCATTACGTCAAATTGAGAGACAGTAAGTGCTTCAAATATGAAAAAAATAGTTAGTATTAAGTTTAACATATGATTAATAAAAATCTGACTCCATTCATATGATTCTCTCTACATCTTGGTATCAAATATTGCATATTCTTCTATCTACTTCATGCTAATCCAGATAAAAATTAGTATAAATGGTCTTATTACTTACCTTCTTGTAAGTAGAAGAGAAACAAGGAAATACACTAGGCTAAAGCGCGAGTCAAATCTTTTAAAAGGGGTTGCCATATGTTGAAATCCATTTCTTTGCATTGCCAAGAGTTGGCAAGTTTTCGTATGTAGAAACTTAAGTATTTTACAAATGAAAAAAAAATAAGAGGAGATATCTAAAATTGTCAAATCAACCAAAAATGTATATTTGTGTGTTTTAACAAGATCTACATTTTTGCTGTGGTAAGTGTTTGCTCGTCTCTTATGATGTACCAGTTATGTAAAATTCAACAAATTCTTCCAGAATTAAGAGATTTACAGAAGCTATTCACAGAAAATCCAATATATCAATTTTATTTGTTTAGTAAACATTTTAATATACGCTATTTTAATCAAAATCGTTAGAGGTATTTTTGAAAAAAACTAAATTTTCGAAAGTTTTTCCATGTAAAGGATAGTTTGCAGTGGGAGGATTTTCCTCAAAATCTTCATGCCACATTCTTGGAAAAATACAAGTTTGGTATTTCACAGACTTTTCGTTTGAGTTATCGTGTTCATAGACACACGAACACAAACGGCCCTTTTTCTAAATTTTTGTTGTTGTTGATAAAAGGGACCCTAAACCCACAAGGTGATTTCAAATTATTTTGAAATGAGATACCCTAATTGCAACTAACAATGTCGTAAGAACTTAAAGCTCCGGACTTCATGGTTTAACCATCTATTAAGGTAAATTAGTGTTAATTAATTGTTTTTTCACATAAGACGTGTATCGGATAGGAGTTGGATAGGTAGATTCAGATTGAAAAATTCAATGTCATAGCCGGGACATGAATCACGGATTTGCTGGTCTCTGGCCGGTTACTTCTAACCACTGAGCTACCAGGATAGTGATTGGTAGGTAAGGGATGAATTGAGTAAAAATAAACAAAGGCCCTTGGAATCTTGCGAACCATTTAAAGAATTTAATGCCATGCCAGCATGTTACCATGGTAACTCAGTGGTTAGGCCAACCGGCGAAGGATCGGGGGATACGTGATTCATAATCCAACTATGACATTGAAATCTTCAGTCTATCTATCCAATATTTAGTGAAATTCATATAACCGTCCTTCTTCATATAAAAGTTTTTTTGTTTGTTTGTTGTTGTTTTTTTTTTTTTTGTATCTTAACGTCCTTTAACCTGGTTGGTCATATCGGACGATGTATGAAATTGATGAAATGATGCTCAAATGATCTCGGGGTCCGTGGAGCTTAAAGTTACTCGACATTCGTCTTCTCAGGATAAGAGAAAACCTTGAAAAAAAAACATATCTGGGTAACTTACCCTAAGCGAGATTCGAGCTCACGACCTGTTGAACATGAGGCACACACGCTACTACCACTCTACCCAGGTGGGCTAAAAAAAGTCTTATAAATGTTCAAAAGAACACACTTAGAATTTTTTTTGTAGCTTTACGTCCTTTAACCTGGTTGGTCACATCGGACGATGTATGAAACTGATGAAATGATGCTCAAATAATCTCGGGGTCCGTGGAGCTTAAAGTTACTCGACATTCGTCTTCTCAGGATATGAGAAAACCTTGAAAAAAAAACCATATCCGTGTAACTTACCCTAAGCGAGATTCGAGCTCACGACCTGTTGAACATGAGGCAGACACGCTACTACCACTCTACCCAGGTGGACTAAAAAAAGTCTTATAAATGTTCAAAAGAACACACTTAGAATTTAAAGGAATTTTCAATTATTTTGTTTAATGATTAATAGATCTTTGATATTTTCTGTTTTCCACTGACTTTCAATATTTTATTCTATGATAGTTTTGCCAAATGGAAGATAAACGGTTTGAGTAAGCGAGGATGGTAGAATGGTTATGTACTCAAAACGTGCCGGTTTCTCACCCATGAAAAGAAAAATTGTTTGACTTCCTGTCATATATGTCTATTTTGGTGGAACACAAAAGTTCCTGTTCTTACTATACTATGCAGTAGAGAAACTAAAACTCCAGGCCTAAAAATTTCTGCTGCAAGTCTTTGCGTAAATAAAGAAAGTTCAACCAATGGTATTCAAGAAAATTGCTACCAAACTAAAGCATAAACAAGATGAGGAAACGTTCCACACTGTCCAATGAGGTAATTTCCCGTTTCGGTACTTCTTCCCAAGGTCGTAAAGCGTTGTGGGGTTTGCTTGGTTTCAGGCCATCTAGCCACTGTTTTTAATTACTTTCGCCATTTGGCTGGTGCGAGAAATGGCCACAAAAGGGGTTCAGAGCAGCTACACGTTTAATTACTCTCTTGTTTAAGAACCATTAAATCCTTTCAACTTTAATTTTATAGACGCGCAACGGGATATCTGATGCAAAGCAACAGCTGAATACAGAGCACTAACGTCTGATATAGATGTTCATCTATAAAGACACATACATGCTCCCTTTGGCTATAAACCACCAGTGTCTGTTTCGATCAATTTACTGAGCTGTCGTTTTTGAAGCTTTTAATGGCCTATATCAGATGCTGATATAAGGGACATGTCAGAAAAAGTGACACTGTCGTTGCAGTTCTGTATTCATTTATAGCAGACAATTTGTGGTGTACGTAAGATTAAAAACCACTTAACCAATTCCGATAATTCTTTTATTATTAAAGGGGTGTATTCAAAGGTTATTCAGGCTGTTTCGGACTGCGAATGAACGAATATAGCAGTTCTATAGCTTACATTTGACTATAACTATTAGGTATGCTTTATGTAATATTGTAAATTACATCACATTGAGATTAGGCAGAGCAGGAAGTACTAGTGTATACCTTAAATACTCACGCCTCAAAATGGTGCTCTTGGAAAGCATGTGCCATAAACATCTGTATTGGCTTTTGTAAAGGGGCAAAGGGAAGTTTCCTACTCAAAAGACTACTTACAACTCGGAAGACTTCGAGGTAGCACTTGTGTAAAATTCCAAATTAGTCATTCTATCGCTTTATCGCTTCATTGCTTGGCCAGGAGTATAACAAAAGAAAAATGGACACTTCCTGTATGAGAAAAGTATAAGCTCTTTACAATTAAAAATAATAAAAAAGAATATCTCTAAAATGGTAAACTTCATAAAAAAATGCATATGACATAAATTGTGCATTTTAACGAGATCTACATTTTTGTGCAGTAAGTTTTGTCTGTCCCTTACGGCTTAATAGTTATGCAAAATTCAGAAAAAGTCATCCAAAATAAACAGGTCATCAGAAGCTATTCCCACAAAATTTAATACATACATTTTATTTGTAATAGAATTGACTTTAATAGGTGGTATTTTAATCAATATTTTTGGAAATTTTTTCATGTAAAGGGTAATTTGTAGTGGTCAGATTTTCTTGAATATCTTTGTGTCGCATCCTTGGAAGATACCAAACTTAAATACCAAGTTTGGTATTTAACGTCTTTTCGAGTTTGAGCTAAGCTGTCCCACACACACACACACATACATACACAGACTTTTTTCCAAAAATGCTTTTTGGAAAATATTCTCTATACACTATGTATAGTACGTGTAGAGAAAGTAAAAAGAGAGAAATTAAATATCTAACAATAGGCCCTTGGAAACTAAATATTTAACTTCAGTATCATTCATGTTTAGAATAAAGTCTCATTGTCTACTTTCACTACTAAAAAACACCATTCGTCCATCTTCTAAGGGATTTACCAACATTCCTGTAATCTCGTGATTGCCAAATGAAAATTATCGTAGGGAATGCATAATCTGTCATTATTTGTTTGTTTTATATCCAGCCGTTTTTTCGTTCTATCTCCTCCATTTCTAGATTACAAATGTTATCTTGTTCCTAAATCTTTACGTTAATGTCTAAGCTAAATGAAATATAATGTTTTAATGCCTCGTTTATCTCGTATTTCCACCCTGGTCATAACTTTGCCTTAAAGACATTCCTTACAGTTTCCTTAGCGATGTGTTTTAGTATAGGTTTTTAACTGTTTACTACTTTGAAACACTCTTACATACCGCATTTACTATTCCAGATATTATGAAGGTTCTGTTTAATGCAATACCTCACACCCAGTTCGGGGTTTGCGGGATGAAAAGATTTTTCTTTCTACTAATTATTTTTACTCTATCTATAAATACCAGGTACACAGTGTATAGAGCAGGAATTGTAATCCACCCAAAATTCGATGCCGATATTTCACCATAAATACATGCTTTGAGACCCCCTGAATCCAATAAAGTAGTTTTAGAATGCGCGTGTCTGTATGGTATATGTGTGTCTGTGGATAGCAGAACTCAAAAATCAAAACGACCATTAAATACTAAATTTGGTACTTAAGTTAGTATCTTCTAAGGATGTGTTACGATGATTTTAAAGAAAATCCCCAACTCCAGACTATCTTTTACAAGAGAAATTTTGTGTTTCTCAAAATTGGCTTTAACGATTTTGATTAAAATACTGTGTATTATAGGTACTTACATGACAAATAAAATGTAGATCTTGAATTGATCGGTTAAACTTAAACAGACAGGCAAAATCATATTATAAAAAATGTTTATCTTGAAAACACAATTTAAGTCGTAAACATTTTTTTTAGAGTTGGCCGTTCACGAGGGATTCCTTATTATTAGTTTCATGTTTAAACTGCATTACTTTTCTCAAACAAGAAGTCATTTTTCGTTTCATCTGGTTTCTTTTTTTTTTTTTTTTTTTTTTTTGTTTTTTTTTTCTCTGGCCATGCAAAGTTAAATAACTTATATTTTTCATATAGTAAGTTATTTTAAAAGATTTGACTACCTCTTTAACCCAGTGTATTACCTTATTTCCTTTCAACTTAGAAGGAACAACTAGTACAACCATTTCTGCTAAAGTTTATCTCGATTACCATGATGAGAAACGAATAATCTTTTGTAACAATAGTTAGTTTAAGAAAGTCATGTGGATTCTAATTGCTTGTCTTCCGCTTCCAAATCATCTTTGTATGTTTTCTAGTCTATTCTAAAGTAATATTTTAAAACATATTAACCAATACTTTATCAACTTAAATAGCAAAAATTCGCAGTTGGTGTTTATGGAACCTCAAAAGGGAAGTTTTATTTGTATATATTTTGATGCCTTTGTCTTTTGAATTTGCTTCCGGATGACGATCCATTCTTTGTGCAATGCAAGCAATTATCACCTAACCATCGTGTATATGACAATTGTTTTTGCAATCAGCTATTTCATGTCTGAAAAAGTCGTGCAGTCAAAAGTTAGTTATATATTCTCTGTGTATCTTTTAAAGTTTTAATATTATGTTATAAAATTATACATTCAGTGTTTCAGTTACTAACCAAATAACATATAAGAGCAAAAACACCGTCAAAAGCATATTAATAGTCAAACACACTATTATTTTATTTAAAAAAAGTTCTAAGAGTTTTATACTTTAGTTTAAGTTTATTGTTCAGAAATATTTATTCAGATTTTGGTAAACCACACTATAATACGCTAAATACATGTGACGTAATTAAATTATTTTGATATTCATAATACATCAGTGGCTCATCATGATCTTACTCGGTGAGGCGTGCAGCTGCCCTAACGCCCATACCTCTAACACTTCAAAGCAGCAATTCATATAGCAGAAATGGCAGATGCACGTTTTGAAAGGGTCAATATTTAATAATATATCTAACATTGCCAGAAATTGAAACATATGTTTGGATGTTTAAAACAGTTTATGTCCAAAAAGTCAAGGAAGCAATATGAAAAATTCAATGTGCAGTTCACGGATTGAAAAACTATTCCCCGTATAAATTTCAAAACTTGCACAATCAGCAATGCGTATTTGAAATAAGGATATTGCTTTTAGGTTAGAATAAAATAAACATTAACCCAAATTAAAACATTCACCCGGATCCATTACCCAGATAAAAATATATTTTACATAAATATACATACTTACAAATATATTTAAAATGAAAGAAATTCTTTAGCATTGTAACTTTAATATTCTAATGAATTTAGTTAATATGGTTTACTTCAATGTTTGTTGCTGTCGCATTATTTGAGAAAAGTCAATAAAGACGGCGTGGACTCAACAGCGTTGTCATCAGTTATACTACTCACAAAAACACTAAAGGTCTTGTTATCCGATCTACATTTAATTACACACAATTAAAAGGTTAAGATATTTCTGTAAAAATTCAAGCTTTATAAATTATAGACTGGTCGACCGAAAACGGTCTTGCACAACTTGACTATAATGGTAATTGAGATGATCCTTTGAAATTCAATATACTCAATAGTGATCGTTTCATGATTACTAGAGTTATGGTCTTGTTTCAAAATGTGCGAGTTCTTTGAATTCCTTATGATCTTCGAATAAGTTAACAAATGGAAAATAAACTAAGAATTAATGAAATCATAAAGTTAAGATTGCACAGTTAAAATTAGATGAAATAACTACAAATTATAAATTAACATTTACGGTGAGAAATCAAAGTAAAAGTAAAAAATTAAGGTTTTAATTACAGCGTCTAAGCAAGTACCTACATTGCGTGGAAAGGAAATGTATTTTAATTTTTACGTTGAATATTGGGAAAATCTTCTTTAAAGATATTTAGAAGAAAAAATTTATTACAAAATCCTGAAAACGTTTTATGTATTTTTCATATTAAATGAAGTAGTTTGAACTTCTCCTGATCATAAATTGATCTAACTTCAGATTTTTTAGCCCTGCTGCATGATGTTCGAGATCAAAATTGGTCACTCAGAAAATTCTAGGAGCATTATGCTTGATGGGCCATACTTTATTGAATCAGTGAAACGAAAATACCAATAATATGTCTATTTATAACAACATTTATTATCACCTTAAAAATCTTGTTCTAACCTCAGCATTATCCAGCAAATAATTAATACAAATAATGCTTCTTTGTGACAAAGGACAAAGACAAATCAATTAAATTACCTGACGTATCACTTGTTAGTATGAAATGAAATGCTGCTTTGTGGAAATAAAGAGATGTGCTTATCCCATTATCGTTTTAATTTGCTAATGCAAACATGTGTAGTTTGCTTATTACTAGATGCAAATTTAATTGTATTTTTCTCTTGAGGATTGAATAAAGTCACCCTTACATTATATTTTACGCCGTTTTTATTAATATATATTTCATTTTGATTTCAATTTATCTCCAGGGACTATATACTAACGTATATGTACAGCAAAATATTTTTTTTTTTAACTACAACGGGTAAGACGTTAATTTTTTGAGTGCAGTGGAATATATTGAAGTCTAAGCTCCTTTGCTTGGTAAGCATTTAATTTTGTACAGTTTACGGCAACAACCTAGTAACAGTTATGCACCATAGCCTGATAACTTATAATTATTATTGATAGCAAACGATGTAACAGTTACATTCTATGACTTGGGAAAGGGGGCATCATCGACGAAATATTTCCTAGGAGACTTTCAATAGCCGCAATATAGTTAATTGGGAAGGACAAGATTATATTCAAAAAGTGTTAGCTCATTTGCTAGTAAAATAATTAGATAACTCTTATTATTAAGAATTTTAAAAATTCATTCTTTGAATGCCTTGAAATTACTTCATGCTATTATGGGTGTATAAATAGCCAAATGTACTATGTATTTTATTCTGGGGCAACCATGGTTTTGCTAACAAAGTTTCTGTGCTACAAAAGAAAGCCATTAGGCTTTTGTTTGCCATATTCCCGAGGACACATCCCAACCCTGTATTTATTAAATTGCGTATATTGACTATGACATATTTTTTTGTTCTGAATTGTCAACTATGTCTATACTGCAAACATCTATGTTGCAAAATGTAAGTATGTCAACTCTTTTGAAACAGTAACTTTAACCTTATTTAATAGCTTTCTCAACAATACAAAAACCTTGTTGTTATCAGTATTTAAAAGAAAAATTAAAGCGATTCTGCTCTCCAATACATTGTACAGTGTTTCCGAGTTTTATAGTTCTAAGGGTAGTATGTTTTTGTGACCTGTTTTGATATTTATACACTTGTTGACGTTATTACACAAACTTTGTATTGTTCTGGCGAATAAACCATTTATCCATCTATCTTAACATCTCCGTTACACGCTGAATGTTACGTCACTGCCTGCTTTATCATTACTACGTTGCAAGCACTTACATTAGCCTGCTGGAGGTCTAGCTGGCAGATCTATTCGTTTCTGCGCAGGCTTGGACACGTCACGAGTTTGCCTGAAGGGGAGGGGGGGATTTGGGCTAGCAGCTCTGCCTGGGGCAGCAAGTCAGTTGGGAGCTCACCTTTCATCGGGGTCGTCTTACATAGCAACACGAAGACGCATTTCCTTTGAAGTCACTTGCGCCGTGAGAAATTGTTCGGGAGCGAGCCTTCGGTTTGTCAACATTAACTATATTTAATCTTGTAATATTTCTAGCTTTAAATTGGATAAATTATTCAGACCTTTTTGAAGTGGTCCTATGGTGTTTGCTTTTATCCATTTGTCTTTGTTAATATTTCTGTATTCTATTTTATTGTAGTGCAAATTTTTAAATAAAATGAGTGAATTTAGATTGAAACCTTTCAATGTTAAGGTTCAACTTATTCCTGCTATTACGCATAGATCCTGGCATGAGGTTTTTCTCATTTTTCACAAAGAATACCTTTTAGCATTTGGGCCCAGTGGTGCATTATCTGTATATCTGTCTGTCAAAACTGTAACCAGCAAAATATCGAAATGCATTTTATCATGATAAAATATTGTATAAGCATTTAATTTCTCTACCCAGTACTCTGTATATACAAAGATTGTAGAGAGCCCGCCTGGGTAGTAGGGGGGTAGCGTGTCTACCCCATTCAACAGGTCATGAGTTTGAATCTCGCTTAGGGTGAGTTAATCGGGGTTTTCCATTACCCTGAGAAGACGAAGGTCGAGTAGCTAAGCTCCATGGACCCGAGATTATTTGAGCATCATTTCACCAATTTCATTCATCGTTCCATATGACCAACGAGGTTAAAGGATGTTAAAACTACAACAGAAGAAATGGTAGAGAAGCTATTGTATTCCACCCAAAAGCCATACCGAGACTTCACTGTAAAACTTGTTTTGAGGACTCTTGAATCCAAACAAGCATTTATAGGAGGAATAGGTCCATGTGTGTATGCGGGAGGGGGAAGTCGCCCTCCGTGGTGTAATGGTTACTATGCTAACTTCATATACCTAAGGTCGCGAGTTCAAACCCGGCGGAGGACGATGGATTTTTCGGGCGTAAAAATCCTTAGCATGGCTTCCTTCGGAAGGGAAGAAATTCGTGGGTCCCGTGTTGTATATTTACCTCAAGCCTGATAGAGAGGCCCCTGAGAAAAATTAAGCAGTCTTTCACGCTTAGTACAGAATGGGAAGCTGAGAACCATAGCAGTTAAAGAGCGTCCATAAATAACACGTCATTTCCATTTTTGGGAGGGGGGGACAACATAGCTCAAAATAAGGAAAATTCTGGTATTAAGTTTAGTATCTTCCAAGGATGCAACAAGAAGACTTAAAAAAAATCCCCCCCCCAAATAGTCTTTATGTGGAAAAATGTTCGAGCATTTTGATTTTCTCAGAAATGACTCTACCAACGGAATTTAAATTAAAACACTGTTGACAAATTTACCTACATGTCAAATAAAACTATATTTTGAGTTTCCTAGGAATAGTCTCAGAAGTACTCTTCATTCAAGATTACTTTTGCGTAACTAATAAACCGTAAGAGATAGAAGCTTACTGCATAAACATGTATATATTTCGTCATATCAACAATTATGTCCTATATACATATTTTGGTTGTGGAACGCACCATTTCCGATGTATTCCTTATTATTGGTTTACATTTTAAATCAGTTATATCTTTCTCAAACAAGAAGTCATGCGTTTCTTTTGTTTTACGCCTAGTTATGCATAGAGATACGAATTTCAATGTCAGTTGCATAGAGACAACTTTTAAAATATTTTATATCAGTTTAGCTCAGTGTATGCCCACGTTTCCCTTCTATTTATAAGTAACTAAGTAATTAGATCATTTCTGCTAATGTTGATCTCAATTAGTATTCAGTATATAGAAGAATTAGCTTTTGTAAGAATTAGTATGCAGAACAGGTAATCTGCAAACAAAATTCCGATCTTAGAATGAAATGGTACGTTTCACAAAGATAATTGAATTTCAAAGTTGTCTAGCGTGAAAAACGTATGTGGCAGTCGGAGACTAGTAAAAATGTTACCGTCAACTTTAAAAGACTTAAATAGAGGTAAAACGTGGGAGCATTTGTGGAAATGTGCAAGAGTGATCTCAGAAGGAACTGTAGTTACTGCTATGGGATATAGAAGGCTAGAAATACCTTTAAAGAACCATTGCAACGTCTAGATGGGCAAGTAATTGGCTTTTTTGTATTTTTTTTTCTTTTTCTACACGTAATATGTACATAGTGTAAAGAGAAGGTGTTGTATGTACCCAAAAATTCGATAACGAAATTTCACCGCAAATACATGTTTTGAGACCTCCTGAATCCAAAAAAAGGCATTTTAGCAAAGTATCCGTGTGTTTGAGTGTGTGTGTATGTGTGTGCGTGTGTGGGCAGCAAATCTCAAAAATGAAAATTCCGTTAAATAGCAAACTTTATATTTAAATTCAGCATCCTCCAAGTATGCGACAGGAAGATGTTCAAGAAAATCCTACCCACCCCAACTACCCTTTACATGGAAAGCATTTTAAGATCATCAATACAATATATAATATACTAAATTCATTTGATTTCAGTACTTCAGAGTCTTATTCTCACATAACATTTGTATTTGTGTCAGATTACTGCATAATTAACTATAAAGGAATGTAATCATGCTGAGTTCACTCAACGAAACATTTTAATTTCCTTCTTATTAGCGAGGCTTTCCAGTATGAAAGAGATATAAATGCTTCCTTATACCAATTTTAATCTAATATAAAATTAACAAATACACGGCCAAAATATAGCCTTAACCTGATTATAGTATTCGAATATTTTATCAGATGCATTTGAATGTGGGCATTTAAAGGAAAATATTGATTTTGGGAGGAGTGTTTGCTACTTAAAGTAGGCAATTTCCCTGTTTTTTTTTTTTTTTTGCGGCATTTACAATTTATGTTTTATAAAGCATTCCACTTATAAAGTTTCAATCGTTTTGCAGCGTTGCTAAGATGACAACAAATTAATATTTCCCTATGTGATACAAAACTTAACATGTAATTTGCTGAGAGGAGGAGTTTTATCAGAAATAATTTCTAATAATATGTCATACTTACATTTCACAGGCCAGGAAAATAAAGATTAAAAAAGAAAGATTAAATACAAGATTTGATCCAGCTTCCGACTTTCCTGAATTCGTCAGAGACTCCCTATAACGACTTCGGCCGTTCTAGTCGCAGCAAGAATGCTGCTAGTTAAAATTACCCTTGCAAGCAAAGCACCTAAAACTACGGGCGATTTACTTCAGACCCACTCTACTTAATCGAAACACAGTAATAAAACATTATCTACAACTGTATTGAAGTTGAATTCGCAAAATTGTCCATTAGTTTATAATGATTGCTGAAATATTGGTTTCCAAAACTGTGAGGGGAGCGAATAGCTGTCATGCCCTCTTCAATACAAAGGAAAGGGAAACATATAGCAAGTTTCATTCTTATACCGCCAAAGTAGGAACGACTGAGAATTAGGTGACCCATTGCACGCTCAAACAGAAAGTAGGTATTTACTTATCTTGGCAAGATGTGGCGGCACGAAGGTATGGAGGTAAAAGTATTTACAACGATCCTTTAGCACCGCGAATGTAGAGTTAGAAGCATGTTGGACGCTGCTGGCAGGACCGAACGGGATGGGTAAATTTCTTCTTAAGGCAAGACAGCTGAGATCTGAGAAGGCTGACAATAGAGAAGAGGGGGTGGGGTCGGTAAGAAGAGTTAAGTGATTATAATGTTTGACATAATTATATTTTATGTCATACTTTTCGGCCATTGTTTTGTTGTGGTGTTAGTATTCTGTGTATATATTTCTCTAAGTGTTTTTTGTCTATTATAATAGGGTGCATTAATGCATATGAATACGGTTTATTCTGTGTTGTAAATTTAAGTTGCTGTATTTGAATCTCTTTGTATTTTATTTTCGTGTTTACTCTTAATTTTTTGTTTGTTTTTATTATTGTTTACTATGTTGTGTATTGCACAGCACGCATGGCCTGTGGATCCGTGCAATTGATGAAGATCAAAGTATACATTCTGTTATTTCAATAAATACACTTATTCATTCATACGTTTGTGGAAGATAGTATATTGCATGTATATACATGCCAGAGATTTTTTTTCGGTCTGCTTTCATTTAAAATCAGCTTCATGTTAATAAAGTTTACAGTTGTATATCTTCCTGTCAATTTTACATTTTCATTTGGTACTAAAACTGCTTACAAGTATCTAACAAGACTCTGTATAGTAGGTATTCGGGCTACATACATGAGAATTGAAATTATTTTTGACATTAAATATTTCAGCATATAGTATTATGGGCGAAACGCCCATGTTTGCAACAATATAAGGTATTTAAATAATAAGCAGAGACAAACACGCGAATTTTTTAGCACTTTGAAACATATCCTGGACAAAAGTGGTTCTAGAACTTTAAGAAAAAGGCTTCCTAAAGTGTTTAAAAGAAAGCCAGAAGCCACATGAGGGTTCATAAGGAGAGGTATACGAATGTTTCGACAAAACGTCAATCCCTGTGTGACAAATACAAATTAGACGCAAGAACTTCCAACGTTGACGAAAGTGGATTTTTGCGCAGCAACGAAGCCTTACAACAGTTTTCTCGGAGGGGAGAAAACAAATACACTAAGTCTTTGTTGTAGCGCCATTGATCCTTGAATTGAATATTAGGGGCATTCCATGCAATATTAATTTTTGCTTTATGATTTACAATTGAATTTTTCATTTAAAAGCAGACAATCACAATTGCGTTTATTAAAAACTTGGATAAATTCCTTTATAAAAATATAGAGCTTGAGAATCTCAATTAATTTAATTGCATTTATATTAAACTAATAAACTTATTAAACCTTCTATATTCATTAGTTTACAATATATTTTAGATTTTGTATACTTTTTGTTCTGCAGATAAAATAATCTGAGAAGCTGTGTGCCATTTTTTAAAAAAAAAAACCTGTTGTATTCCATTCACATGATTTTCTCTATTTATTCTGCAAACAAACTTCTTACAAAAGATTATTCTTCTATTTATTTTATCCTTATCGACATAAACATCACTAGAAGTTCTTATTACGTAGTTCCATATAAGCACAAGGAAAATAAGTAATACATTAGACTAACGCGATAGTAAAATCTTTTAAAATCTATATATAATATATACGAAACAATTTAAATTCGGTTCCCTTTGCGTGGCTTGGATTAAAACAAAAGACATATGAAACGAAAGATGACTTCCCGTTTGACAAAAATTTTGTTAGTTTAAAACTGAAATCAATAACAAGGAAATGCTTGCATACAGCTAATTTTACAAAGAAATGTACATTCCAAAAATTATATGTTTTAATGCGATTCCCATATATCTTTGTGTAGTAAGTTTATGTATATCTCTTATGATTTACCAGCTACAATAAAATTCATGTGTCTTCTGGGGATATTCCCACAAACAGGAAATACCAAGTTTGGTGTATAAGAGACTTCTCTTCAGTTATGCTGACCATGGACGGTAACACCCATGGATATTTTACTATTTTTTTTTATTCAGGTGCTCTCATGGGATCTAGCGACATCTCGGTATCAAATTTTAGGTGGAATACAATACCTTCTCTGTTTACTTAGTGCTAGAGAAAGTAATTAGTGTTACTTTGTGTTTAGAAGAACCATTCCGAAACCTATCATCTATTCATTTATACAAAGGAAACGTTTACATTAAACTATTAGAAAGTTTTCCAATGTTTTCGATCCTTTGATAATTGTTGGCATTAGCAATAGCAATAACACTACTTAGCCAAAAATTGTATTTTTAAAATCTTCAATGCGTGCATTTCTAAATGTGAAAGCGACCGTGAGAGAGAAAGAACCGACTTTTAATAAATGTTGTGTATAATGTGGTTAACATCCATCTCAGGGAACAGGTTACTTGATATACAAATTTGATGGTTTACATTCTATGACATTTTCTACATATTGTTAAAAAAAATATTCTTAAACAGCTTATTCTTCCATCTATTTCACGATCTTAAAAATAATTTTTATAATTATATACTTGTACGAGACGAATAAGGGAAGCACTAGACAAAAGCAAAGCAAAGTATATTCCTTTTAAGAGAATTACAGTTCCTCTCTGTGCTTCAATATTGCATTGAAGGAATAAAGATGGTAGCCTTTTGGTAGGAGACAGCTTAAGTCATCAAAACTTTAAAAAAAATAATACAATAGAAGTCTGGTGTGTTCCATTCATATGACTTTCTCCACTGTTCTGCAAAATATTCTTACAAAAGAATATTCTTTTATCAATCCAATTGAAACAAACATTATCAGAAACTGTGTTATTATTAGTTCCTTTTTAGGAAGGGAAACAGGAATACACTAAGTCAAATTTTTTAAAAGCTGGTCGATATGTGAACAATTGAATTTCGGGTGTCCTTACATTGCCAGTAAAACGACAGAGACACGAAACCAAGGGTTTACCCGATTGAGAAAAATTACATAGTTTAAAACAAAGCAATATCAAGGAATATCACGAAGACGGTCCACACTACAACAAAAATGTATATGACAAAGTATGTGTTTTAACGAGATCTAAACTTTTTGAGCAGTAAGTTTTGTCCATTTTTATGGTTCACCAGTTATGTAAAATTCATCCACAAAGTCTTTAGAAGTTATTCCCAGAAAATTCAAGATATACATTTCAATTTTGATGTAAATATCTTAAATATACAGTATTTTAGTCAAAATCGTTAGAGCCACTTTTGAGATAAACAAATATTGCAAGACATTTTCTGTGCAAAGGTTAGTGACTTTTAAAATCTTTGTGTCGCATCCCTGAAATATACTGAGCTTAAACAGTCTTTTAGTTTCTGAAGTCAAGTGTCCACATACACAAACACACCCACACGAATAGTTTTCAAAAATGCGTTTTTTGGGGGGGCTCAGGAATCTCAAAATATATATTTCCGGCGAAATCTCCATATAAAGTTTTTGAGTAAAATACTATACCTCTTCATACACTATGCATATAATATGTGTTAGAAGATAAAGAAAGAGTAGGGAAAAGGGTAAACAAAAAGATGTAATTCTTAATATATTCGTAGAACATTTGCTAGAATTTCTGGTACAGTATAATGTTTCTAACAATTTCTAATGGTTCAAGCTGTTAATAGTGTTTAATTCAGATCTGGTTTTGACGCTGTTTTTAAATCAACAATTGGCAGGAAGGCAACTAGTATTAACTAGTCAACTTTCTCAAATACATAAGGCACATATTTCAGGGTTATTTTAATTTTCTATATATACAAGCTATATATATATATATATATATATATATATATATATATATATATAAATGCTATAATAACAAGCATCAAGTAGACAGTGCGGGAAGGAAAGGCTTTTAATTTCGAATAGTCATTTACCTTGCTGTCAGTTTTATCCCTTTAATGTTGCTGCTCTTCATTTTATCACCTCGATGCGGAACATCTGCTAATGTCACTAGCAGATGACTCGGCATTCCTTTGTTGTTGGAAGTTAAAATTCCGCACTTGACACAGATAATTGTAAGTCTGTATTTTATAACTATTAATATTCATAAGCACATGAATGTAAAAGTTTAGTTTCGTCAATTTAATTCTGAAGTAAGACAAATCATCTGATGTGTTACATTTAGATGTGTTTTCTTCACCTTTCTTCAACTATTTTTGCAAAATCAATTAGCTTCAATATACTTCATGCTAATTTTTTATAAACATCAACATAATCGATTTTATTACTCATTTCTTTGTAGATACAAGGAGATTGCCAATTGTTTTGGAGCGATGCCATGTGATGGTATTGAAATTCCAAACTATTTGTATGATCAGAATGAGAAAGTGAATAGCGAACTTCCATTTCAGAAAAATATAAGTATTGTAGGATGTATAACCATAACAACTAATATTTAGAGAAGGTTAAATTTAGAAAAAGTATTGAAATAAAACGGTTGCTTTAATGTGATCTACATGTTTACTTTTCGCCGGTCCGGATATACAATGTGCATGGGAGATTGAGAAGGTATTATAATCCATCTAAAAATTCCATATACAGAGTTCACATGAAATGCATGTTTTAGGTTTCTCTGAATCCAAAATTCATTGTTAGTAGAGAGAGTGTGTGAGTGTGTGAGTGTGAGTGAGAGAGTGAGAGAGTGAGAGAGTGAGAGAGTGAGAGAGTGAGAGAGTGAGAGAGTGAGAGAGTGAGTGAGTGAGTGAGAGAGTGAGAGAGTGAGTGAGTGAGTGAGTGAGTGAGTGAGTGAGTGAGAGAGTGAGAGAGTGAGAGAGTGAGAGAGTGAGTGAGAGAGTGAGTGAGTGAGTGAGTGAGTGAGTGAGTGAGTGAGTGAGTGAGTGAGTGAGTGAGTGAGTGAGTGAGTGAGTGAGTGAGTGAGTGAGTGAGTGAGTGAGTGAGTGAGTGAGTGAGTGAGTGAGTGAGTGAGTGAGTGAGAGTGAGTGAGTGAGTGAGTGGGTGAGTGAGTGAGTGGGTGAGTGAGTGAGTGAGTGAGAGTGAGTGAGTGAGTGAGTGAGTGAGTGAGTGAGTGAGTGAGTGAGGAAAGAGCACGACTCAAAAACCAAAAGTCGGTTAAATACCAAACTTATTATTTAAGTTCAGTATATTCCAAAAGTGTCACACGAAGCTTTTCAGGAAAATCCCTCACCCAAACTCCTTTACACGAAATATTCTTCCAAAATTTTGTTTTTCTCAAAACTGATAATTGGATTTAGATGTATATGTCTTATGTTTAAGATATTGTATAACAAACTGAATATGTATCCTGAATTTTCTGGGAACAGCCTCTTTAAATCTCTTCATTATGAAAGTAATTTGTATAAACTATACAAATGGTTTACCAGTGACCGAATGGTAAGAGCATTCGCCGATCTCCTATACGACCTGGGCTCGATCCCAAGTGACCGCGTGCGAGATTTGTGGTGAACAAAGCGGCGCAGGGACGGATTTTCTCCAGGTTCTCCGGTTTCCCATCGCATTCCATCTTTATCTTCATTTCATATATCATAGGTGTCATCGCCTGCGGTACCACAAATAGTAAAAGCAAATACTATCCAAAAACGTAAGAGGTAGAAAAAAAAATTACTGCACAAAAATGTAGTTCTAGCTAAAACACAACATTTAAGTCATATGCATCGTTTCGTAGAGTTAATCCTTTACGCGTTATTGGTTTCAATTTTACTTTTCTCAAACGGGAAGCTATCTTTTTTTGTCGTCTCTCTTTTATTTTCTTCTGGCAAGCAAAGAGAACCGAATTTCAATTATTTCACAAAGCAACCGACTTTTAAAAGATTTGACATCACTTTAGCCTAGTGAATTCCCTATTTCCCCTCTGCTTTCAAAGAAGTAACTAATATTAAATTACGCTAATGCTTATATAGATTTTCACGATGTAGATAAAAGATTAATTTTTTGTAAGCAAAGTTGTTGCGGAACAGTTATAGGAAGCTGTGTGAATGGAACACATCCTATTTTTTTAATAACTCCTTGTCTATCTCTTACTCTTAACCAGTTGTGTGAAAGCGATTCAGAATGAAGAAACTTCAGAGATTATTCTCAAAAAATTAAACATATATTTTTTGTGCTGAGAATATGTTTACGATTTAGTGCTTAATTCAAAATCGTTACAGCCAGTTTTGAGAAAATATAAACTGCAGAAAAATGTTCCATGTAAACAGAGTTAGGTTTTTCTTAAAAAATAACTTCGTGTAGCACATTTTTAAAATACTAAACTTAAATACGAAGTTTGGCATTCGTCCAACTTTCGTTTAAGAGAAATGCTGTTCACAGGACGGAACAAATAGATACACACTCGACTCTTTTTAAATGTTTTTTTATTAACTTCTCAAAAAAATTATCAACGGTGAAATCTCTATATTGAATTTTTATGTGTAATAACAGTACCTACCCTATTTACTATATTCAGTTGAAACAGTAAAAATACAAACAAATAAAATTGTGCACATGAACGTGCGTGAAGCGAAAATCCCAGACTACATATTTAAGTTCGGCATGTTTCATTAATGCAACACAAATATTTCCAAAAAATAAATCCCCCAACTTTCATAGAACATCTTTTCTCATTTTTAAATTTCTAAAATATAGTTTTAACAGTTTAATTAAAACTGCACTTTTAAAATATTTACAGGAATTCAATTAAAAACGAATGTTCTGTAAATAGTCTGAGAAGTCCTCTCTCTTTATTTTGAAGGAATTTTGCATAAATGCTAAGCATTAAATATATATAAAAATATGAGAATATAGAACTCTATAAAACCACTGTATATTTCGTAATTTTAAAGCCCGTCAATATAAATGTGCTTTTAAACAACTAATTATCATTTCAACTCTTAAATCATCTTTGTGGTTACAAAGATACAGACCTTTTCTGCAAATATATATATCAGATAGCATAAAGTAACAAGAAAATAAAATTTCCTAAGAATAGTTTGTGGCAGCCCTATAGAAAAAAATGATCTGCTAGTGAAACTCATTTTAACACCAGGAGGTTAAATGCCTTTCTTGGTATGTAACGTAACAATTAGTATCATTACCAACATATTGGTCTTTATTTCTCCATAAATAATTACATTTTAACACAAATACATGAGCCTACATTTCGAAATCTCGTTAAATTAAGAAGATGCGTCTTGAAATTTGACACAAATTTGAGAAATTAGAAAATTAGTACAAAACTCTCAAGAAAACATATCATTTATATTTCCCGTACCACGATGTACATAGGTAGAGAAGATAATACATTCCACCCAAAAATTAAATATTTACATTTCACTGGCGCCAACTAAGTTTTAATATCTGTGAATACAAAAAAACCTTTTTGTTATAAAATCCACGCTTAAACTGTGCTTTTCTTTCAACTTAAGGGATAGCCCTTCTTTTATAGACACGGTTGTACACTAAAAAGCACTTTTACAACAATATTTTTATGTATGCGTGAACAGCATTACTCAAAATTCGCTTAAGTAAAAAATTTGCTATAATGAAATCTCCTAAGTACCTTTAACGGGCATAATTTTTCGAAAAATGGCTCTGCCATTTCGAGTAAAATGCTATATTTTAATATATTTTCATCGCAAAATATATCTTCAATTTTCTGTAAATTGCCTCTGAAGCCCTCTTTGATTTTTATATTAAGTGGTAAACCTTAAGAGAAAGACAAAATCGTAATACATAACATTATAGAACTTGTTGAAGCACACAAAATATGTCTTGTCTATTTTTCGTGAAGTAACCTTTCAGAGAAATTCCTTGTTATTGATTTTCAAACTTCTAATACACAGAATGTTCTCAATATAAAGTCCTTATTCTCTTTTTTCATCTTTATCATGCAAAGAGAAAGAGACCAAAACTATATCACATATCAAAAAGCTTTTAAAAGATTTGACTATCGTTTCATCCTAGTATATTCCACAATATTTCTACTTAGAATGAACTAAGTAGAAGGCAAATTATATAAAAGTAAAACTTCATTTCTGCAAAAGTTGATCTCGCTTAGCATAAAGTAAAGACAAGAATAAGTTTTGTTGATAAAGAATAGGTAGAGAATGTCATGTGAATGGGACAGGTTTTTTCACTTAGTGAATTTGAAGTACCAGCTAAATGAGGCTATAAATTGATAGGTGGATAATAATTAATAAACATGCACAACTTTACAGCTTTTTTTCTCCAAATCAGACCGCAACGTTGCCGAGTGGTTTGACCACTCACCTCACACTGATTCGATCCCAAGCGACCGCATGTGGGTTTTTGGTGGACAAAGTGGCGCAGGATTAGGTTTTCTCCGGGTTTTCCGGTTCCCTCAGCCATCCCATTCCACGGTGCTTTATCTTCATTCCGCGTTTCATAGTGGCATCGCCTTTGGTTCTATATTAGTAAAAGCAGGCGTTAAACACCATAAAAAATTCCTCAAAACATATTTTCTACATTTTTATACTCTAAATGCTCCACGAGATACGGTTTTTACTAATCTGTATAAAAAGTTTGTACTCTCGCTCACAAGCACTTTTTACAGAATGAATACTACAATTTTGAGAAATAAATTGTTATATTTTTGAAGATCAAGACATTTGTATATTAAAAAAAAAACAACTCTGATGTTCTCCATTCACATGACTTTCTCTATATCTCTGCAAATTGTTGTTAATAAGCTTATGCTTTTATTTATTTAATGCTAAAACATTAGCATAAACGGCCTTATTACTTAGTTCCTTTATAACGGAACACTCTAGGTTAAACCGACAGTCAAATGTTATAAAATGTAATTGCTATGGAATTGAAATCCATTTCTTAGCGTGGCCAAGCGTTCCTGTATGAGAAAAATTTAAGTATTTTAAAATTGCAATCAATAACAAAGAATATCTCGTAAACGGCCAAATCCTCGACAAAAATGTATAACAACACAAATATATTGTGATATATATTTTTGTGTAGTTGGTCTTTGTCTATCTCTTATGGTTTACCAGTTATGCGAAATTCAATAAAAATCGTCCAGAATAAAGGGCTCCAGATATACATTTTATTTGGCATGTAAATATCTTAAACATAGGAGACGTCAATCAAAATAGTTAAAGCCATTTTTGAGAAAATCAAAATTTCGATTTCTTCCCTTGTTTACATATTTGGGGTGGGGGATTTTCTTGAAAATCTTCGTGTCGCATCCTTGAAAGATACCAGACTTAAATATAAAGCTTGGTATTTAACGGTATTTTCGTTTTCAGCTATACAGCCCACGGACACATACACAGACACACACATACGCACACATACGCACGGACCTTTTCCCCAAAATGCTTTATTTGTATTCAGGAGGACCCAAAACCTTTATTTCCGGTGAAATCACGACATCGAATTTTTGGTGCAATACAACACCTTCTATATTTACTATGTACATAGTACGTGTGTAGAAAGAAATAAAAATTTATACAACAATTACGGGTTAATATAAAAATTATAATATAGTAGATCTATTGATAAACCCATTTACTGTAAAACCTGAATTTTTATGTGAATATCTTTAAAGCTGCATTTATATTAGAAGAATAAACTTACATAGTAAAAGTTTTATTTAAATGATATAGCATGCTATATATAATGTGTAATTATGACAAAAATATAGCATATTGTATGTAATAACTAGTACAAATGTCAACACGATATGTCAATTGCTGTTGCTGATTTTCAAAATTTTACACATGCATTAACTTCAGAGAAAGAAAAAAGAACAAAGGTATGAGAGGGTAAAGACAAGAAATCAAAGAAACATGAAGGAAGCTCCTGAACATAGCTCATTCAGAAGGTTCGGTTCCAGCGAGAGCGATGCAGGGATATCGACTTCAGGGGCCCTACAGATATGGCGCCTAATGCAGTGCCAGCCCGCAATACATAACATTTTCATAATACATGCGGCAATGCGGGTGGTACACCTTTATAGGCGTCTCCTGCAGCGCTTTCCCACCGAACACAGATACTGCAAAGAATATCAAAGGTGCCCCTAGGACGAAATATTTTCACGAATCCCAACGACAGCACCAGCCTTTTCCGACGGAATAACCAAAGTAAAATAAAGTAACGCTTCAGAGAATTCTTACTTTAAACGGTTCCAGTTAAAAGTGTAAGGTAAGAAAGTGAAATTAAGTCAGGTAGAGAATACGGAAATATATTTAAATATATTTAAATTTCTGTCGAAAAGTAAATTCAAAACATATATATATATATATATATATATATATATATATAAAAATCCCGCACGTCTGAAAAATTTTGTTTAGATTTGGAAATAATTTTCCTCTCCCCCTATATTCTTCTGACCAGCTTTCTCCCCTTAAATTTGTGTATTTTTTCGCCTATTTCCTTTCACTCTTCCTTCATTTTTCTCAATCTCCCATCCTCCTGTCAGCCTCTATTGCTGTCGCTAGCTTCTCTCTTTGCAACTTAGCTTGAAATGTCTGCTCTAAGTTCTGCAACTCTTTTATAGCACCAAGGGATATCTACACACTTAAAATAGGGGCAGTTAGGCCAACTTTTATTATAATAATAATAATAATAATAACAAAAATAATTATAATAATAATAACAATAATAATTATAATAATAATAACAATAATAATAATAACAATAATAATAACAATAATAATAATAATCAAAATCATAATAATAATGATAATAATAATGATAATCATAATAATAATGATAATCATAATAATAATGATAATCATAATAATAATGATCATCATAACAATAATGATCATCAAAATAATAGTGATCATCAAAATAATAATGATCATCAAAATAATAATGATCATCAAAATAATAATGATCATCAAAATAATAATGATCATCAAAATAATAATGATCATCAAAATAATAATGATCATCAAAATAATAATGATCATCAAAATAATAATGATCATCAAAATAATAATGATCATCAAAATTATAATGATCATGAAAATTATAATCATAGTAATAATGATCATGAAAATTATAATCATAGTAATAATGATCATGAAAATTATAATCATAGTAATAATGATCATGAAAATTATAATCATAGTAATAATGAGCATCAAAATTATAATCATAGTAATAATGATCATCAAAATTATAATCATAGTAATAATGATCATCAAAATTATAATCATAGTAATAATGATCATCAAAATTATAATCATAGTAATAATAATAATCAAAATTATTATTATAGTAATAATAATCAAAATTATTATTATAGTAATAATAATCAAAATTATTATTATAGTAATAATAATCAAAATTATTATTATAGTAGTAATAATCAAAATTATTATTATAGTAGTAATAATCAAAATTATTATCATAATAATCAAAATTATTATCATAATAATCAAAATTATTATCATAATAAACAAAACTATTATCATAATAAACAAAACTATTATCAAAATAATCAAAATTTTTACTATAGTAGTAATAATCAAAATTATCATCATAATAATCAAAATTATTACAATGATCAAAATTATTACAATGATCAAAATTATTATCATAATAATAATGATCAAAATTATTACAATGATCAAAATTATTACAATGATCAAAATTATTACAATGATCAAAATTATTATCATAATAATAATGATCAAAATTATTATCATAATAATAATGATCAAAATTATTATCATAATAATAATGATCAAAATTATTATCATAATAGTAATGATCAAAATTATTATCATAATAGTAATGATCAAAATTATTATAATAATAGTAATGATCAAAATTATTATAATAATAATAATGATCAAAATTATTATAATAATAATGATCAAAATTATTATAATAATAATGAGCAAAATTATTATTATTATTATTATTATAATAATAATAATAATAATCATCATCATCATCATAATAATAAAGGTTAAAGGCCTCAAAGAAAGAAAAGTTATTTGGACTAAAACACTGCGAAAGAGAGATGAGGGAACTCTCTCTTCTTATCCCTTTCCCGTAAAACTACGCCCAAGAAAAGATGCACGCATAATACCTAATATTAACTGGACCCACGTCCGTGAAGGTGTTTTGTTTAGTGTTAATGAAGGTGTGAAAGCGTTAAGTGTATTAATTTGTGTGTTCCGGCTCCCTTTCTTGAAAGTAGACGGAAGTTTATCTGTAAGGCATGAATGGTTATGATGTGGTTATGCAACAAAACAAAGTTTGTTTACTTTGCGTTACGCTACTGCGTGTGTTATTGTGAGACACGTTATTTAGTCCTATTTTATAAATAATGCCGTCACCATGTTGGATCTCTCCCTTCTGACAACATGCTTGCTAGGCAACCTCTCCAAATACCTATAGCACATTAGATCCTTCTCATTAAAACTCCTAATTCATAAAATGACTAAAAATAAAAACGCATGTCATTGAAATGAACAATCATTCGCCTTCCGACCACGGAAAACCGCAACAGATAATCGAAACCAGGAATTCCCGGGTGCGAGTCTCTCATGCTAACATGACACAATTTCGCTCGGTTTTTGGGTGCGCGTTCATTATATCAACCTTCTATGTGTAAATAATCTGGTTATCCGTGACAGTACGGCAACTTCTCTGACAGGCGTGTTATGCGGATTGCTTGATTGTTTGTCGGTAGGAGAAACAAATTATTGCCAATCCCGGTGGCCGCGCTCGCTAAAGTGCCTCGCGTTGGTGCTTCGTGGCGCACAGGATCGTGGGTTCGAGTCCCACCTTGGACATGGGTGTTTCTGTGTTTGTGAATGTGTATCTGACTGTGTACGTTTAGGTAAACGGTAAACTTAATAGGTTAACTAAGGAAATATAGGAAACTGGAAAAAACAGAGGAAAAAATTAATACAGCGCCGGAGTCCTGACAAGCCTCCGGAACTGTATTTTTCAATAAAAAAAATTAAGAAAGGAAAGGGAAAACTCAAGTTCAGATCTTGAAACAAAAGAAAAGAGGGAGAAGAGTTATTGCGGCCGAAAGGGTGCTGCCGTATGATATTAGTATTATGCTAAGTGAATTTTTTGTATGTATATACGTGAGGATCAGCCTAGCGTTATTTTAACTACAAAAGTCGGTTAAACACTGTTAATTAAAAACGTTAACCTATTATGTAGCACTTGCCTGGAGAGCAAAAGCAAAATTAAGTAATTCTTAAAAAAATAGGTATACATGGGTATAATTCCATTTATATTTTGAAAAATAGATTCAAAGGATGTTTATACAAAACAGCCATACATTCATCCAGCAGGAGCTTATGCTACGAAATCATAAAAATATATGAAATGGCAAGACAATTTTGTAAATATATTTGTTCCAAGTATAAAAATGTGGATAAGAGACATACTCTGAAGTGAAACAGAGGAGTTTCTTTGTTAATATATAAATAATATGTATAATAATTACAAAACATGTAATTATTACGAACGAATAAATTAAAGACCAATTCTAAGACAAATACAATAAAATTGAGAAAGCGTACCTTAGATTAGATTAGGAGTGTGAAAAGCAAAACAGATTTTCGAGGTAATATTACACAGAGCACTATTCAATATGTAAATTTGAGAGGATCTATATTTTGAGGGAAGAAGGTGTTATTTATTTACTCTGGTAAGGTTTAATACCATATCGCCTTTACTTCCACTCTACCAGGCAAAATACGATACAGTGCTTAAGAAAAAAGCAAAACACAATGCAAAAGAAAACATAGGCTTTATACAGCCATCCAGCAAATATATTAAAATGAAAATAAAAAGCCATAACCAAATATTTGGAGTGGAATTAATAGAGGCAACCCTCATTAGCAAAAAATGTTTAGTATTAAAAGTGTAGTGATTATTAAAGTGTTTAGTGATTTGACTCAGTTAAGATTAGGAAAATTTATTTTCAATGAATTGGAATTGGTCAATTGGTAAGAACTGTTACTTTATGTAAACAATTTATCACGATAAAACTACTAGTGTAACATTTACATGGATAATTTTGGGACAAGTGACCACAGCCTCCGTAATGTAGTCATAAAACAATATTTTGAAATGAACTGAATTTATGTTTTATAATATGAATAGCATTATTTTTACTGAATTAATTTGTAAAACATTTTTAAAGCCTTCACTCTAGTTTTTCAGCTACGCGCTACCCAATTTTCATCAAAAACTATATCGCTTGTCATATATAACCATCCTAACAACTGAGAGAAATTTGATGTGTTCCATTCACATGACTTTCTCCACATCTCTACAACAAATTATTGTTAGAAAGCTTATGGTTGTATTTACTTCATGCTAATCAAGAAAAAATTAGCAGAAATAGTCGTATTACTTGCTTCTTTGTGAGTAGAAGCGAAATAAGGGAGTACCATAGGTTAACGTGATATACATAAGCTGGTTGTTATGCGACTGAAGCTCTTTTGTTTGTATGGACAGGAGTTGACAAACTACTGTACGAGAAAAGTATTAAGTTTTTTTATAAAGCTGAAACCAATAACAAGGGATATTTCAAAAACAGCAGCTCCACGAAATAACATGTATATAGCATAAATTGTATGTTTTAACGTGATCTACATTTTTTGTATGATAAGTCTTTGTCCATCTCTTATGGTTTAGCAGTTATGCAAAATTCTGTAAAATTCATCCAGAATAAAGTAGTCTTCAGATGCTATTTCCAGAAAATTCAAGATGTACATTTTATTTGTCAGGTAAATATCTTTAATATACGATATTTTTAATCAGAATCGTTAGTCATTTTAAGAATATAAAAATGTTCGAAAAAAGTTCCATGTAAAGGATAGTTGGGAGTGGCGGGACTTTCTTGAAAATCTTCGCGTCGCATCCTTGGAAGATATCAAACTTGAATACCAAGTTTGGTATTCAACAGTCTTTTCGTTTTTGAGCTATGCTGTCCACAGACACACAGACAGACAGACACACACACACACACTCACATACACACACGGACCCTTTTCCAAAAATGCTTTTTTGTATTCAAGGAAACCCAAAACATGCATTTCCGGTGAAATATTGGTGTCAAATGTTTGGATGCATTACAATACCTTCTCTATACACTATGTACACAGTACGTATTGAGAAAATAAAGAACATATGTACAAGCCTCAATGAGGTTTAGTCCAAACGGAATTCTAACCCTTGCCCACAATATGAGGCAAGAATATTCCCTTACACTGCCAGTCGTTGCATAAGTTATGTTTATTCAATTAGTTTTTGCTGCCTTATCTCCTCTCAGCTTCCAAATTTCATCATCCTAGCTTTATTTCTAGAATTCTTCCACTCTCAGCATCCTTTCACTACCGCAACAACAGCAGATTTCCTTCTCTGGTTTCGTCTGCTTTCTCTACTTCTTTTCTTCATTCTGACAGGATGAATCTTTCTCAAAGTAATTAGTTTGTTCCACAAACTTTGCTGTGTCTTCCTCAGCTTCCACATCAACATATACTTTTCTCTGCATCTCTGCAGCATTCAATTTTCCTCACAAAAACAATGCTTATTCCAATACGAGTGGAATCTTCCACACATGCTACAACGAATAAAAATCCTGATGTATCCCATTCACATTATATTCTCTATCTATTCTGCAACAAATTATCCAGAAATCTGTTTATCTCTTCCCTTCATGTTAATCCAGATAAACTTTAACAGAACCTATTCCATTACTTAGTTCCTATTAAGTGCAAGGGAAATAAGGGAATACAAGGGAAAAGCGATGCAATTGAAATTAAATTCTCTTTGCTTGACCAAGATGAAAAATGAATAACGACTTCCTATTTGAGAAAAATCTAAATATTGGAAATTTTAACCAGAATTATCTCGAAAATTGTTAGTTTTGCAAAAAACGTATATGGCATAAACTGTGTGTTTTAATGACATTCACGTGTATTGTATAATAGTAGGTGTGTGCCTATCTCTTACAGCTTACCGGTTATGCAAAAGTAATCCAAAATTATGAAGACTTCAGAGGCTATACTCAAAACTTTCAGATTATATATTTTATTGTTCATATAAATAGCTTTAATGTTCAGTATTTTAATCAAAATCTTCAATCATGTTTGATTAAACAAAAATAAAATATTTCGAAAAATATTCCATATAAATGTTAATTTAGGTTACGGAGATTTTCCTGAAGTTTGGTATTTTACGGGCGTTTCATTTTTTTGATTTAAGCTGCCCACATATAAAAAGACAAGCAGACGGTCGGAAAGACAGACAGACACACAGCCTTTTTCCCAAAATTTATTTATTATTGCCCCGCAATACGTGTATTTCTGATGAAATCTCGGTATAGAATTTTTGGGTGGAATACACTAATTTCTCTGCTTACTATGTACGTATATATTACTCCGAAGAGAAACTAAAACTTACGCAATTAGTTTCACTGTACCAGAGAGAAAACTTTGTCAAATTATGAGGTATATATCCCTCAAAACCGAAAATCTAACAATGATAAAAGGAATCAAATATATGTAAAGCTATTTAGACTCGGTCCATCTGAAATCAAAAGCTGTCAGCCTTAGTGTTCAAGAAGTGCACGGCTTCGAACCAGATGGAGAGGGATGACTTTTTTCCTAGCGTAAAAATCTTTAACCGAGTGGAAGGTTTTTTTCGTGGTTTTTGTAAACTGCTAGATAAATTCTGTGTTGTGTAATTTGTTCCATGAATTTTCTCGTCATCTCTTTCATCACTAAATCCCATTTATTTCTTCATCAGCACCCCAGAGAGTGGGTTATCACCCATATGGATATGGTTTCCGAGGGTTTCTTTTTGCTCGAGAGACTTCTGACACAAGGCATTGGCCTGTAAGTTTTTGGAGGTGTGTCTCCTAGAAGGATATGCAAGAAAGAAGCAAAAACCCGTATCATGGTTTCCTTCGAAAGGAAAGTAAGGCCAGTGATCCCTTAAAAGAACATCAGTTCTGATAGAGGAATAGTGAGTCAAATGTTTTAAGAACTGAGACGTTATAAAGGTCTTAAAAGTCCATCTATGGCAATTAGTTGATCCTTACCACCACGTGTGCATGGTGGCGAACTCGCGAACTGGAAATTCCATTAACAAGAGACCACCGTTAAAACAAGCCAAATATGCCGATATAGCATGACAGATCTTGAATGATTGAAAAAATCCAAAGTTTTCAAACCAATTGCGAGAACTATTTAAAAGAATGACAGGTGTTGAATAACATTGAATAATTCGAACCATTAATGATTGATATCTCAGAAATGACTTATGGCATAAAAAGCCATTTAAATACATGAATTTTACTTGTCTAAAATCTTACTTTCTCAATATATTAATTGGTATATTGGTAGAGAGGATATACTACCAAAACTTCAACATCGAGATTTTCACTGCAAATACTCGTTTTAGGGTATCTTGTATCCAAAAACCATTTTTAGAAAAAGGTTCGTGTATTTGTCCGTGTGTCTGTGAACACGATAACTCAAAAATGAAAAGATTTTCAAAAACCAAACTTTATATTTAAATGTAGTATCTTCCAAGGATGCGATACGAAGATTTTGAGGAAAATCTGCCCAAACTATTCATTACTTACAACATTTTTGAAAATCTGATTTTCTCAAAAATGACTATAACGATTTTGATTAAAATACCGTATATTAATATTTACACGAGAAAAAATGCATACTTTGAATTTTCTGGGAATAGCCTCTGAAGAACTGGTGAATTATGTTGAATTTTGTATAATTGGTAAACCGTAAGACAGATAAAAACTAACTACAAAAAAGAAATATAATTAGATCTCCTTTAAACACATTATTGTATATATTTTTTCCGTGGAGTTGGCAATTTCCGACATATTCTCTGTTATTGGTTTCAGTTTTAAAATACTTTAAAATGTTCTCATACGGGGACTTGTCAACTCCTGGCCATTCAAAGAAATGGATTGCAATCCCATAGCGCTCAGCTTTAAAAATATTTGACTGTCGCTTTAGCCTAGTGCATTTCTTTACGTCCCTTCTGCTTATAAAGAAGCAAATTTATCTCGATAGGCATGAATTAAATGAGAGAATAAGATTTTGAAGAAAATGTTGTTAAAATGGAGACACGTGAATGGAATACATCAGATTTTTGTTCTACATCTGTTACCGTTGCAATTCATAGTTCCCTAACGTACGCAAGGTTTCACTTATGACATGCTCGAGCTGTAATGTTCCGTTCAGAGAGCAAGATTTGCTGTGCATGTGCGAAATTAGTCAGTTTCATTACGCTAACCAAATATCAACTATGCATACTGACCCGTTGTCCTTCACCAACGTCACAGTCCCTCTGCATTTCCAGCAATGCAACCCACAACACACATTCACTACTGTTAGTGATAGTGCAGTGTCCCTCAACTGAAGAACATACCCCATTGTGAAACCTAAAACGACCAAAATGTTTTTGATTCATTTTAAATTTTAATACAGCAATCAGAGTTTATCATATGTTTAAGAGTAGACCAAATTTCATGGTTTTAAACTTGTTCCAGAGATATCCATTTATATAGATTATTACTGTAAGTAGATTATTATAAGTGAATTTTTTATATTTGACACTGCCGTCAGGTAGCACCCAATTTCAGAGAGTAAATACATACACATTTACTTACTCTTTCGGAAAGTTGCTCAACACTATCCAACTAATTTTCTAAAACAATAATATGTTATAGTCACTTAAGCACTATGTAAACATGAATGTTTAATTATATTTCTAGTTATTCAAGAAAAAACATGCTTTACATGAAACTTCAAGTTTAAAGATTTAAACAATATTGCAACTTTGAAGTTTTTCACTGTCATCTCACTTACCTTTACTTTTAAGTGTTTCACCGATATTCAGTAGTTACCCTGTACAATCTCCATTCTTCCAGATTGAACAACTCATTTTCCTCCAGACACCGATCTATGAATCTGTCCTCTCCATGTTGTTCTTCGTTTGCTCCGCTTCCTTCATCCTCAATCTGACCATTCTAAAAAATTCTTGGGCCTCCATCCTCCTGAAGTGTCCTAAACATTGAAATCCCCGGCTATTAATTCTCTCCACCACTGTTTCGTCCATATCCATCATCTGCCTCATCTCTTCTTCTTTCCAATTTTGATACTCTGGCACCAAGCCTTATTCCATCCATTTTCATGGTCATTATATTTTCCTCCACAGTCTTCAAAATCCTCTTCTTTGTACAACCTGTCATCTCACAAAACCTCAATTTCACTTTATTAATGTAGCTCATTCATAATCTTCACTCCTACATCACTTATTTCTTAATATTGCATCATTTTCTTCGCAATGTAATGCAGTACCAGCACGAAGCATCTTCTTCCCATGGCTTACTCGCTGAGGAATAGATCTCAAGGCCACTCTAGAATTCTGTACTCACTGAAAAGTCAAAGTCTCGTCGCAAACTCACTCGGAGAATAGTACTTGTTAACAGCATAAATACACTCATTAACTCACTCGCAGCTCATGGACTTATGAGAATATTCAGTTCTACAGGTTATATCTTTATGGTGTCAAGTATTTCGCGGACATTCTTACTACATCAAAACAGCAAAAAGATCCATCTGAACACGGAAATGTCATTTGTTATAAAATAATGTATTGCGGATTTACATGACAAAATTGAAGGTTGCAGAAATTGCTCAAAATAGCTTCCTCTTGGTTCGATGTATGCCCTAAGTCTGGTTCCATTAGTCGTGTACTCTGTTCTAAATTCCTGTGTGTTCATATTTGTTTAAATCCATTATGAATGCGCTCACCTAGGTATTAATACCCAGTACAAGAGTTACATAAATCGGTACTTTAAATGTCCCCAGACAAATAAATCTATTGAATTCAACTCCAAAAATGAAGAAGACTATACAATGAATCCCGTCGACTAATTCATCAACGAAGAAGTTTATCATTCAAGATAGTGCGTACTATCCGACTGAAATAAGTTGGTACAACCTGATATTCAAATCACAATCTTTGGACGGCAACCAAAGGCATATCATCAATTAAATAATGTAACTCACCTCTGAGAAGCTGCAGTGGCTGTCATTCAAGCATTGAGAAAAGGTATAGGAACCAAACCACCTTTAAAAAAATTAAAAACCCGGACCATTAAAACCAGCAACAAATTGAAGATAACACATTGAATGAAAGAACTTTAGCAGGGTAAGATTAATGGAACTAGAAGAAGCAGGTTAAGCAACTTAGATGACTGACAAAACGACCTAAAATTTCACTTTGGCCCCAAATGATTATATAAGCTAAGGATCAACGCAAGTGGAAACTGACAGAGAATGAGATTTTTCCCAAAATGGCTTCGCGGAATTTCCTGAAAAGACAGCTTATCACCAAGGGCCCCTTGCGCTTCAGAGATTCTAGAGCTAATTCTAAGGTGATCGTGACGAGTTCACTTCAAGCGTTTAATCAGAATCTTTATTAATATATGTCCTGTCGCACTCCATGCGGCTTTTCATAGTCTAGCTATGAGTGTTATGAAAATTAAATACATTCTTATGAGTAAACCTAACCTAATCATTGAACAAGATACATAATAAGAAATCCATGAACATGGCGCAATTCTGTGCATGCGATAGCAGAAAGCTGTCGATTCAAAGTCTGCCACATTCAATCCTTGTATTCGGTCAAGGTAATACGGGTACAGAAGATTTTCATGCAAAATTCTTCACATAGCCATGTGATTAACACTTTCCTTTACTACACGAACTCTTGTACTACCTAATATGTTTGCGTTCACAGCACAAAAAATCTAATGTGTCACATGACTTTCCTAACTATTCCAAAATATTTTTTATCTACGTCATGCTCATCAAGATAAACATTGTCATGCTTGGTCTTATTACTTAATTTTCTGTAAACAGAAGGGAAATAAGGGAGTGCACTAGGCTAAATCGATAGGTAGATCTTTTAAAAGGCAGTCGCTAAGTGAAACAATTTAAATTCGGTCATCTTTACTTGCTAGGACTAAACAAAAGAGACACGAATGAAGAGATCTTCAGAGGCTATTCCCAGAAAATTCAAGATATACATTTCGTTTGATATGAAAATATCTCAGACAAATGACATCGTTAGAGCCATTTTTGAAGAATTAACATTTTCAAAAAATGTTCCATGTAAAGGGTAGTTGGGATGGGAGATTTTCTTGAAAATCTTCGTGCTGCATTCTTGATATTGAATTTAAATACCTAGTTTGGTATTTAACTGATTTTTCATCTTTTAGCTATGCTGCTCACAGAAGCGCGCGCGCGCACACACACACACACACACACACACACACACACACGCATATGTTTCTAAAAGTGTTATTTTATTTGGGAGTCTCAAAACACGTGAAATGATTTCCGGTGAAATCTCGGTATCGAATTTTTGGGTGGAATACAATACCTTGTCTATCCAATATGTATACATGGACCAGAGAAAGAAAGAACACCTCTTTCACGGTTAATGCTCCGGAACTATCTCAGTCTCCCAAATTCCGTAACATTCCTCACAACTGAACCATTCTCTCTCAAACGTTGGTGAATTCTTAAGAATATTCGTGAACAACGGGTGCCTATCGAAATACCTTTCTGCATAAATTTTACATGCTGGTGATACATTCTCATCTACAAGGCTATAAATGTAATGCATATCCGGTTATTCACTCATAGAATGCATTTTCTTCTCCATTCTGTGGCTTACAACAAAAAACCAAACAAAAAGAAATTATTAGCCAAAAACATTAATTCAAGTACATGTTAAGATACTAGTATATAAATGCTTTTTTACTGTTTTGATGTTGAAAAAGTGTCCCCAAAATATTTACAGAACGTTCTAGGAGTGGAGGGAAGGGAAACCTACATAACTTCTCATTATCACTTGGGAGCGCTACTTATATCTGTTTATCTCGCCAACTTCCCGATTACCCTCGGCCATAGTCTCAATGTGCAATATGTTGCAACTAGTGCAAGGTAACAAACAAAAAAAACGAATCATCATTTTTATGTTATTAACAAGGAAATACAAAATGTTCCTGTTTTATATAAAAATATTAATATTTATAAATATACTCAAAGATAGATTATTTCACTAACAGCTTCAGTGAAATACTCTAATACTATATACCTTAATAAATAATAAATACGAGAATTAAAATTAAGGTAACTGAAAATAATTAAACAACACATGCATTGCATAAAATAATTTGAAAATGAGAATATGATGATAAATGAAAGTCAGATAACAGAGAATTTAAAAAAAAATATTCAAAAATATAAATTGGCTATAAATCATATTATAAATGGTTAAATCATATATAAGTATTCACATTTTACCTTATATTTTTTTGTGCTATCTAAAGATTTTCTTGTAGACGTAATCATCTATTAATAACGTTATTAAATTTTAGAGTTAATTCTTTTTATTACTTTCTCTACTTGGTACAGAGATAAAGAAGTATTGTATTCTATCCAAACAAAATTGATACCAAAATTTCATTGGAAATACCCGTTTTAGAGTTTCCTGAATAAAAATACATTTTTAGGAAAATCGCACCTGAGTAACACGATAACTCAAAAACGAAAAGTAGGTAAAATAGCAAACCTATTATTTAAGTCGTATCTTCCAAGGATGGGAAACGAAGGTTTTGAAGCAAATCTACACCCCCCTCCCTTTACAACGAAAAAATTTCGAAAATTTTGATTTTCTCAAAAATAGCCCATTACGATTTTGATTAAAATACAGTATATTAAAGATATTTACATGAAAAATAAAATTTATATCAGAATTTTGCGGGAATAGTGTCTGAAGATCTCTTCATTTTGAATGACTTTTGTATAATTCGCAAACCGTAAGACATAGACAGAAACTTACTGCACAAAAAAAAAAATTTAGATCTCATTAAAATACACAGTTTATAACATACTTTTTTCATGGAGTTCACCATTTCCGAGATATATCTTGCATTGGTTTCAGTTTTTTGTTATTGGTTCAAAGATATAAAGAAAGTCATGTGAATGGACCACATCAGATTTGTCACTTTCTCTACCACGCATGCACAACGTACATAGTGGATAGAGAAGATTCCACCCAAAAATTCGATACCGAGATTTTATCAGAAATATATGTCTTGAGTCCCATGAATCCAAGAAAAGCATTTTAGAAATATGCCCGTTTCTGTGTGTATGTGTGCGCTTGCGCATGCGTGAGTATGTGGGAAGCACAGCGCAAAATAAAAGTCAGTTAAACAGCAACCTCAGTATCTTCCAATGATACGAAAAGAATATTTCAATAAAATCCCCCGTTACCAGCTAGCCTTTACATGAAACATATTTCAAAAATTTTTATTTTCTTGAAAATGGTTTTAAAGGGTTTTATTAAAATGCCACATGTTTAAGATATTTTCAGACAAACGAAATATTAATATTTCATTATCTGGGAATAGTCTCTGAAGACCTCTTCATTCTGGATGACTTTTATTGTCCTGGTAAACCGTAAGAGATAAGACAAAAACTTACAACACAAAAAAATGTAGATCTCGTTAAAACTTTATGCCACATAAAGGTTTATTTTTTGGAGTTAACAGTTTCCGAGAATTTTCGCGTTATTAGTTTCAGTTTTAAGTTATTTAAATTTGTCTCAAATAAGAGATCATCTTTTTGACGTCTCTCTTTTGTTAACTCCTAGCAAAAAAAATTAGGTCACATAGCGACCGGCTTTAGCCCAGTGCATGCCCTTATCTCTTTCTATTTACAAGGAATAAGACAATAAGACCTATTTTGCTAATTTTTTCTTGATTAGTATGATATAGATGCAAAATAACATTTTGTAAGAGACGTTTGTTTGCGGAACTGCTAGAGAAAGTCATGTTAATGAAAAACATCAGATTTTTATGTTTTTGAGTCTAATTTACTATTTAAGATTCCGGAGTCCATCTTGAAGGGTTAATTCACGGCTACATACGAGTAGAACAAACATACTTTTTAGCACAATTGTTAATCAATCTAGACTATAAACGTAGTTATGAGGTATGAATATGCTAGCAGCGGGGCACACCTCGCAACTGCGACCAAGAATTGATTTATCTCGACCCCCCAACCCCAGGGGAAGGGATGAGAGGAGGGGAAACCACAGAGCAGCACAGGAGCTGACGGAGCTAAGCGCAAGGACGCACCGAAGTCTCTAACAGTGTTATTAGATGGTAGGCCGGGCGCGCCACGGAGGATATACAGGCGCCGGGAGGCCGTCGGAAGGATGCCTCTACAACAGCACCTAGCCTGAAAAGGCGCAAACCGGCGGAAGAGAGTTTTATTCAGAACAAGAGACCCGCCGAGCTGAAAGATGAAGAAGGAAAATGAAATGAAGGATTGAAAGGAAAGGAACAGTGGTAGATATACAGCAGCCCAGCATTCGCCTGAGTGGCCCCAGGATAACCACGGAAAAACCCAGAGCCAAAGTGTGCGGCCAACGGGGAGCGAACCCTGACCTCCCGAATGTCAGTTACAGGCGAAACCGCCTGTGTCACCAGTCTTGGTATACACTTACGTAGAACAAAAGTAGAGGATTTTAGTGCATAGTAATGCTGAAACAAATACTAATGAATTTTGGCAATGTTTGCCTTTGGAGCATCATTAAACGAGTATGTTTAAATATTGGCTAACTTTGTTACTCGGCTGCAGATATTGTAAAATAGAATTTTTACCTTCTACAGCCTGGTTACACTACGATTAAATTAAAGTCCTACGTTGCTTAGGCAAAAGGTTTGATACACATTATGCTAGAAAAACACTGCTAGAGACTTTAGAAGGCAAATTCAAAGAAAAGACCTGTCAAGAAATACATGGTTCAAAGCCAGAGCCTGGCTCCTTTTAGAGAAGAGATATTCGAAATGTATTCCGCCCATTTCAATACGTAACCTGGAATAGAGTTTCCTTTATCCTGTTTGAAAAGAGAAGTGGCTGAATATGTTTCAGTTGAGCTTCACAAAGTCAGGACTAAAGCATTAGATATTTCTCATGTAGAAAGTTAAATCAGACTTGAAAAGCTTAGTGTCATGTTCGGGACTCAAACCATTATCGTTGGTTTACTGTTCAGATGCTCCAGTTACCATGGCAGGATACTCATAAACCCAATCAATTTTACTTCAATTTGAATATTGTTTAAGCTGGCGCATCTGTGAAATTTGGAAAATCAACTCTAAGTAAACTAGACCAGTTATTGTACACAATAAGTGATATTTGTGCCATTTTCAAATTTCTAGCTTACATGATAATTTAAATAATAATTTTAAATTGTCCAATTTCATTGTTCTAGTATAACTGAGCCACGTGCTGCAGTTTTAATAATATTCACATAAAAATGCATTATAGTAAATGAATTTACAGATAGATATCATATTATAGTTTTATTTCATCTAGCACAAACATACAACGTACACATAAGAACAGAAGATATTGTATTCCATTCAAAACTTCCATAGTAAAAGTTCACGGGAAATATGTTTTGAGATCCGCTGAATCAAAAAGAGTATTTTTAGACAAAGGCCAATGTGTGTGAGTGTGTGTGTGTGAGAGAGTCTGGACATCATAATTAAAAAAACTAGCAGTCCGGTCAATATCAAATTTGGTATTTAAGTTTAGTATATCAAGGATTCAATACGAAGATTTAAACAAAAAACCTATCCCAAACCACCCTTTACCTATAGGGAAAATGTTTCCAAAATTTTGATTTTATCAAAAATGGCACTAGCAATTTTGATAAAAATACCGTATATTAAGGATATTTACATCATAAAAAACGTATATTTTAAATTTCCTGGGAATGTGCTCTGAAGTACTCTTTAT
Organism: Hymenopus coronatus; assembly: GCA_030762935.1. Lineage (NCBI taxonomy): Eukaryota > Metazoa > Arthropoda > Insecta > Mantodea > Hymenopodidae > Hymenopus > Hymenopus coronatus. The sequence goes on from CM060895.1 coordinate 86,318,747, forward strand.
TCTGAATAACTTTTGCATAACTGGTAAACCATGAGAGACAGACAAAAACATATTGCACAAAACAAAAAACACAAGTTTGTTCTTTAGATTTTTGTTGCTTCCAAGATATTCCTTGTTATTGGATTATGTTTTACTTTCTCTAATCTGTATGTGCACTGTACATAGTGGGTAGAGAAGGTATTCTATTCCACTCAAAAGCTCGATGTCTAAATTTCAGAGGAAATATATGTTTTGAATCCCCACCCCGAGTCTAAAAAAAAGTTAGAAAAAGGCCCCTGTGTAGATCAGTTGGTGTGCCTGTGGACAGCGTAGCTCAAAAATGAAAAGACCGTTAAATACCAAACTTCGTATTTATATTTTGTATTATCCAAGAATGCGACACGAAGATTTTCAAGAAATTAGCCTTTACAAGGGACAATTTTTTAATTTTTTTCTCAAAAATAGTTCTAAAGAATTTGATATTAACATATCAATTCAAATGTACATTTTGAATTTTCTATTAATACCCTCTGAAGACCTCCCTTCTCTGAATGAGTTTTGCAGAATTTTGTGAAACGGTTAAATCTTAAGAGATAGGAAAAAAGCTTACTACAAAAACAAAATGTAGATCTCATTAAAACACATAATTTGTATCATATACGTTTCTCTTGTAGCGTTGACCGTTTTCGAGATATTCTTTGTTTTTGGTTTCAATTTTGAACTATCCAATTTTTCAAACGGCACCATGCAAATCGAACCGAATCTCAATTGTATCACATAGCGACCAGCTTTTAAAAGAACATTACTATTGCTTTAGTCTAATGCATTCCTTATTTCCCTTCTACTTACAAGGAAGCAAGTAATAAGATCTATTCTGCTAATGTTTATATGGGTTAGCACATGTAGATAAAATAAAAATCTTTGTAAGAATAGTTTGTATATATGAATATGGAACAGCTAGAGAAATGTATGTCAATGTAGCACATCATATTTTTAAACTACTTATTACATTTCTCAAACGAGTTTCTTTGGTTTATCCTGGCTAGAAAAAGAAGCGAGTTTCAATGATAATCACATAGCAATAGCTTTTAAACATTTGACTATCGCTTTAGCATAGTGTATCCTCTTAGTTCTCTGCCTCTTATAAGGAACTAAGTAATAAGAACATTCTCTTAATTCTTATTTCAATTAGCATGTTTTAAAAACAAGAATAAACCTTTCCTAAGTAGTTTGTAGAACAGATAGATAAAGTCGTGTGAATGAAAAACAACATTTTTGTATTATCTCTAATTAATGTAGAAAACTATTACTTTTATACTCTCCAAAATTCATATTTTTAACATATTTATCAAAATTGGAGCATTATTTTGAAAAAGTAATATGACCATTTTCGTTAATGTGCTTTTGAGTGGCACCATACAAATGTTACCATAAATTCGGGAACAATTGCATCGCGTGGAACATTTTAAGTACGAAAAAGTGTTAGAAAAAGTTTTTTGAGAAAATAAAGTTTAAAACTGGGAGTATATATTAATTGGTAATTAAATCTCGCCAAGTGATAAAACTGACATATTTTCTTAGATTTTAGAACTACTACTACGAAATAAAGTATTTTTTTTTTAATTTTTCACATCTTTTGTTCAAATTTCCAAATCCATCACCATAATGAAAAGTAACTATTTTAACTACTACACAAAAATCGTTCTTGCTTCATTCCACAGTTCAAGCACTCCCCATCTGCGACGTGTCCTTCACTGTGCTTCGGACACATTTCATTCTATAGGGTATGACTTCGATCTCGAGACGCCAGTTTCAGGAAGAGTGGCAGAGGAGAGAATTGTGATGGAGTTATTCCACTTTAGGCTCAAATACATCCTTGTAGTAAACAATAAACTACGCAGGACATCAACAGCAAAACATGAAAACTAGCAGTATAGGTCTGATTTTTCTATATCAATAATTTTAATGTGTTTTACGTAGAGAAACAATGGAGCTTACTATGTTTATTAATTTTAAACCCAAACAACAGATATGTTGGTCATATATTTTAAAAATTGGATGTGCTCCAGTTACATGACTTTCTCTGCAGCTCTGTAACAAATTATTGTTAATAACCTATTCTTCTTCAATATACTTCATGCTAATAGAGATAAGCTTCAGCAGAAGCAGTCTTATTACTTACTTCCTTATAATTATGAGGAAAATAAGTAGGCTAAACCGACAGTTAAATGTTTTAAAATATGATTGCTACAGGAACTGAAATCAGTTTATTTGACAAGGAGCTGACTACGATTTGATAAGTTCTCGGATGAGAAAAGTTTAAGTATTTTAAAACTGAAACTAATAACAAGGAATACCTCGAAATCGGTAAACTCCAGGAAAACAATTAATATGGCACAAATTGTGTTTTAACGAGATCTACACCTTTTGTATATAAAGTTTCTGTCTACCTCTAAAGTTTTACCAGTTATGCAAAATTCAGAAAAGATCATGAAGAATAAAGGCGTCTTCTAAGGAAATGTCATACGTCTTATTTGTCATGTAAATGTCTTAAATATAAGATATTTTAATCAAAACCATGAGAGCCATTTTTGGAAACAAAGGGTGTTTTGGGAGGGAAGATTTTCTTTAAAATCATCGTGTCACATCCTTGGAATATAACGAACTTAAATATCAAGTTTGGTATTTAACGAAATTTTCGTTTTTGAGCTATGCTGCCCAAAGACACACTCACACATATACAGAATTTTTTCTGAAAATGCTTTTTTTTTTGTATTCAGGAGGTTTCAAAACGTGTAGTTCCGGTGAAATCTCGGTATTGAAATTTTGGGGGTAATACAATACCTTCTCTATAACCTATGTACATAGTATGTGTAGAGAAACTAAAAATATGTTCTAAGGTACTAATACAATTGTACAGTACAATGGTGTTGATTACAAGGCAATATAAGATTTTATAACGTATACAAGATGAAAGAATGATTATATACTTTAAGATTATTTATTTTCTTAGCCACATTTGGTTCATCTGTTATGGTTTACCAGTTATGCAAGTTTCAAAGAAGAGGCGATTCTCAGAAAATTCAACATATATGTTATATTTTTCATGTAAATATCTTTAATCTACGGTACTTTAATTAAAAAAACTAGATATATTTTTGAGAAAATCAAAACGCTCGAAAATGTTTTCATATTGAGGGCAGTTTGGGGTATGGGTGTTTTGCTGAAAATATTCATGTTGAATTTTTTTTGAGTTAAAGTTATATTTTTATATTTTTTCTCTTTCTCACACATACACACACACCTTTTTATTTTCCCTACACATACCAAGTACATAATGTATACATAAGGCATTGTATTCCACCTAAAAATTCGATACCGAGATTTCATCGGAATAAAAGTTTTAAGACAGATTAAACCGAAAAGAAAAGCATTGCGTGTGTGTGTGTGTGTGTGTGTGTGTGTGTGTGTGTGTGTGTACAACATAGCCCAAAAACGAAAAGAAAAGTCCGTGTGACAAGAAGATTTTCAAGAAAATTCCCCACGTCCAAATACCCTTTATATGGAAATAATTTCGAAAAAACTATGCAACATAAATGGTGTGTTTTAATGTGCTCTACATTTTTTCTGCGGTAAGGTTTTGTCTTTCTCTTACAGTTTAGCAGTTATGCAAATTCCGTAAAATTCATCCAGAATAAAGAAGTCTTCAGAGGAAATTCCCAAAAAATTCCAGATATACATTTTATTTGTCAGCTAAATATATTTCATATACAATATTTTAATCAAAATCGTTGGGGCTATTTTTGAAAAAATCAAAATTTTCGATGTAAAGTATAGTTGGAGTTGGGGATTTTCTTGAAAATCTTTGTGTCGCGTCCTTGGAAGATACCAAACTTAAATACCAAGTTTGGTATTCAAGGACCTTTTCGTTTTTGAGCAACGCTATCCAGACACACACACACACACGGACACACAGGGACCTTTTTCTAAAAATACTTTTTTTTTTTTTTTTTTTTTTTTTGGAATCAGGGGGACCCAAAATATGCATTTCCGGTGAAAATCTGGTATCGAATTTTTGGGTAGAATGCAATACCTTCTCTATATACTATGTACATAGTACGTGTTTAGAAAGTAAAAAATAATTCCTTTTTGCCAAGTCAACCAGTATTTCTTTCGTTTCTCTATTGCATGTTGCAATGGTAGCCACATTACGCTATAAGAAAAGGACCCTACGGTTTCCCTGTGCCTGCGGTTATCTTCCAAACTACCCATGCTCCCCTATTTACACCAAAAAGACACATTACATAGCACTTAGCGAGCATTCCACAACACCCAGCGCAAAATATGTCTTCTCCCACACTTTGTCTCCCTGCTCCTACAAAAAACGTTCAAACTCGCACAATTAATTAAAGCAAGAATTTTAAACGCAGCATTAACATCCGCAACACTGCTAGCATATGTTTCTATGGAAAACTACTCGAAGTAAAGAAAAACCACAGAGATACGCCAATTAACGATTTTCTTATTTACATTTAGACTCTCGGCAACAATAGACAGACTTAATCGATGCACAGTTAACTGAAGAAAAGGAAAGTTTAAAACATATGAAGTGTTGCATTCGCATGACTTTCTCTACTCCTTCTGGAAATAGAGTATTCTTACAAAAGATATTATTTTATTCACATCATTCTAATCGAGATAAGCATTAGCAGAAATGCTTTACTACGTGATTCCTTGTAAGCACAAGATGCATAGTGTATAGAGAAGGTATTTTATTCTACCCAAAATTCGATATGAGAGTTCACCGAAATATAAGTTTTGAGACCCTGATTACAAAAAAAAAGTTTTTAGAAAAATGTTGATGTGTGTGTGTCTGTCTTCCCGTGTGTCTGACTGCCTATGTGTATGTTTGTGTATATGTAGGCAGCATAGCTCAAAAACGAAAAGGCCATTAAATCCATTGAAGATTTTCAGGAAAATCTTCCCACCCCCAACTACCCTTTACATGTAAAGGCTTTGAAAATTTTGATTTGCCAGAAGTGGCTCAATGTTGATTAAAAAATAATTTATTAAAGATATTGACATGATAAATGAAATGAATACTTTGAATTTTATACGAATAGCCTCTGAAGACCTCTTCATTCTGAATGAATTTTGCGGGATTTTGAATAACTAGTAAACCGTAAGAGGTAGTCAAAAGCTTATTTAAAAAAAATGTAGACACAATTTATGTTATGTACTATGTTTTGTGGAGTTGGCCGTTTTTGAGATATTCCTTGTTATTGGTTTCGGTTTTAAGATACTTACAAATTTCCAATACGGTAGCTTGTCGATATCTAGTCACGCATAGAAACGGATTTTTATACCATAGCAACCACATTTTAAAACATTTGATTGTCTATTTAGTCGACTGTATTCCCTTATTTCCCTTCTGCTTATTAGAAACTAACTAATAAAACCGTTTTTGCTAATGTTTATCTCGATTAGCATGAAGTAGATAGAAAAAAAAATCGGATGTGTTCCATTCACATGAATTTCTCTACACCTCTGTAACAAATTGTTGTTAAAAACTATTCTTCTATCTACTTCATGATAATCTAGTTAAACATTAGCAGAAAGTGTCCTTAATGCTTGGTTCCACGAAAGCAGAAGGCAAAAAGTCTAATGTGTTCCATTCACATATTTTTCTCTAGCTATTCAGTAAACAAATCTTTGATTCAAAACATTAATCTGTTATCTACATCATGCTAAACAAGACAAACATGAGCAGAATTAGTCCTATTACTAGTTTCCTTGTAAGTAGAAGGGAAATAAGAAAATGCACAGGCTAAAGTGATAGTCTTGTACTTTAAAAGCCGGTCGCTATGTGAAACAGTTAAAATTCCAATCTCCTTGCTTGCTAGGAATAAGCAAACGATAAAAAGATGTTCTCCCGTGTGAGAGAAGTTAAAATGGCTTAAAATTGAAGCCAATAATTCGGAATATCTCGAAAACGGTTAACTCTACAAAAAAATGCATATAACATAATCTAACATAAATTGTGTGTTTTAATGAGATCTACATCTTTTGTGAAGTACGTTCTTGTATATCTCTGACAGTTTTCTAGTTATCTTTAGAGGCTATTCCAAGAAAATTCAAGATATAAATTGCGTTCGTAATAGTAATATCTTAACCACAATGCAGTTTAATCAAAATCGATAGAGCCATTTTTGAGAAAATCAATTGGGGAGATTTTCTTGAAAATTCTTCGTGTCGCATGCTTGGAAGATAGCAAACTTAAATACCTAAGACCTTTTTCTAAAAATGATTTTTTCGGATTCATGGAACTTCAAAACATATATTTTCGGTGAATTCTCGGTATCGAATTTTTCGGTGGAATACAATACTTCCTCTATACACTATGTACATAGTACGTGAAGAGACAGTAATAAGCTCATTAACAATAATTTGTTGACTGCCTCTGCGGTTGAGTGGCCAGCGTTATGGCTTCCAATCCGGAGATCCCGGGTTCGATTCCCGGATGGGGCAGGGGAATTTTTCTTTAACCACAATCATTTGTTATCCCCTATAGAGTTTGGAGGTATGAATGTGAGAGTGAATGAGTGTGCGTTTAATAGTATAAAATGAAAAACCAACGTTAAGAGACCTACAGTACAGCGAGATAAACACCAGCAGCTGTTTTTCAAAGAAGTCCCCAATACGACCATAGACGTTAAAGGGGCCTATACAAAAGAAAAAATTAAAAAAATAAAAAGAAATAATTTGTCAGAGAAATGTGGTCATGTGAATGGAGCACATCAGATTCTTTCCCTTCTTCGTAAAAGGGACTAATTGATTAGGACAATTTCTGCTAATGTGTATCTCGATCAGTATGATGTACAAAGAAGAATAGGTTTTTTAATAATATTTGTTAAGGAGATGCAGATTTTTTTACTTTCTCTGCACATACTATGTCCATGGTGTACAGAGAAGGTATTGTATTGCACCCAAATATTCAGTATCGACATTTCACCGGAAATACATGTTTTCGCACTTCCAATTCCAAAAAAAGCATTTTTAGAAAAACGTCATTACCTGTGTCTGAGTGTGAATGTGTCTGTGGAAACCATATCTCAAAAACGAAAAGTCCTTTAAATACCAGACTTAGTATTTAGGTTTAGTATCTCCCAAGTATACGATTAAAGAAAATGCCCCTAGCTTTCACATGGAAAAATATTCGAAAGTTTTAATTTTCTCAAAAATGAGTAATGATTTTGATTAAATTAACCTATATAAAGATGTTTACATGATAAAATGTATCAGATCATGATTTTTCTGGGGATAGCCCCTGAAGGCCTGTTCATTCTGGATGAATTTAGCTGAATTTAGCATAACTGATAAATTGTAAGAGATAGACAAAAACTTACTACATAAAACATGTATATCATTAAAACACATAATTTATGTAGGCAATGTGCTTTTTTTTTAGCTATTCGTTTATTTGCTTTTAATTTCTTCATTTGTATAGCCCTCTTTAACTTCTATAGTTATATCAAGAGCTTTGATTCGAGAAACAACTGCTTGTGTTTCTCTCTTTGAACTGTAAGTTTCTTGACGTTGCTTTTTCAGTTTTATACTATTAAACACACACTCATTCACTCTCACATTTATGCTTCTAGATTCTGTGAGGGGTAAGGAATGATTCTGGTTAAAGAAATATGCCCTGCTCCAGCCGGAAATTGAACCCGGGACCTCTGGATGAGAAGACCGACTTCTGACGACTCAAACGCAGGGACAATCTGAGATATTTATTGTTATTGGTTTCATCATTAAAATACTTACGCTTTTCTCATACGGGAATTTTTCAAACCTTAGTCATACAAACAAAGGAATTTCAATTACATAGCAAACAGCTTTAAAAGGTTTGACTGTCGCTTTAGCCTATGGTGCTTCCTTATTCCCTTCTACTTACAAAAAAAAACAAGTAACAAGACTATTTCTACTAATTTTATCTCGATTAGCATGAAGTAGATATAAGAATAGTTTTTCAACAATAATTTGCAACGAAGATATAAAGAAAGTACACATACTGGCCATCAGGGCATAAAATTAGATTACAAGGCATTCTGTACCGTTTTGGTCAGCAAGCTACTGAGCTTAGAATTTGTCAAAGCATATACATGTGTAAATGTATTTATATACCACGAAAAAAAAATGTATAAAGCTCTAGTGCTAAAAGCATGCGTTAAAAAAACAGCAGAATAGACATTTTGGCTTTTGAGGCCTGTATGTCACTGCACTATATTTAAGGTGTGCTATAAAGGCATGTGTACTTCCTAATTGCCATGCACATATAAGCAAAGAGCATCAAGAATTACTGTTAAAATGTATAAATAAATATATTATTTCATTATATGACAAAGATGAAATACCAGATGAGCTTTCTAATTATCGACATAATAGTTACTACAGTAATTATATAAAACTAAAATATAATTATTGTATTATGTACACTCCTAAGTGCATATGTCACAATTTACAAATATGTTACAGTATTTGCAATACAAAAATGTACACATTTACAATTATGTACTAAAGTAAGCCTGACAGAACACAAACACAGAAGCACAGAACCCATGCCCAAGGCGGGACTCGGACCCGCGATCCCCTACGCTACGAAGCACCAAAACTATAGATACTGTACAAGAGCGCGGCAATCAGGATCGGCATCCTGGACTTGAGAGGTGGCAAGTAGTAGTGTGCGGTACACAGTAGGCATCCGGCTTGTCAAAAGGGCAGGAGCTTCCCTTTCCTAATGCGCTTGGCCTGCTATTTTGCGCTACAATTACGAGGTTACACGCAGTGTGAATATTGTTAGTATTTTCCTTTTTAAACTGTTTAAGCAGTTGTTCTAAATTTGTTTTCAAAACGTTAAAGCTGGGTATCTGTTTTATTTTCGGGCCTGACCCAAAATAAGTTACCAACCGAACTTTAAAAGAAAATATTTAATTCCTAGTTCAAACCTATTGAAATCTAAGCATGGAAATGTGCCATAATCGTAGTATGGCACCGAGCCAGGTGGCTCAGGTGTTTCGTCTTGTCTGGGAGATCCGGGTTCGCTCCCTGTTGACCGCGCACTTTGGTCCTGTTTTCCTGGGGTCGCTTAGGCTAATGCAGGGGTTGTTTGTATCATAAGTCCTTTCCCTTTCATTCCTTCATTTCATTTCCCTTCTTCATCTTTCAGGTCGGCGGCAGGTGGCTTGAGGCTTTGTAGGCAGATGGCACGGTTGCGCTTCCTCCTGGTTGCGCTGATTGATGCTAAATGCCCTTTTAGAGGTCGCCTTTCAGCCTCCCAGCGCCTATATAGCATCCGTGGTGCGCCAGGGCTGCCATCTAGTGATACTGTTTGGAACTTCCGTGCGTCTCTGCGCTTAACTCCGTCATTTCGTGTGCTAGCCTGTGGTTTCCACTACTCACATCTATTCCCCGGGGGGGGGAGATAGTAGGCCGCAACGGATCGGTACTTTGTCGTAGTAACCAAGGTGTCCCCCACCGTTAACATGCTCATTCCTCATCATAGTTTGGACAATATCTTCTTATTCAAGAATATAAAAAATGTGGTGAATTCCTTTATTTAAATTCTTTGGAATATGGTCTTGCAAATGTTTACACTGTTATAAATTTTGTCTGCTCTATCACTGCCTTACAGTATTAGTAGAACAATAAACGGTAACGGGGAGACTCGACAATTGTTCCCAAAACACAGAAATGGCGCCATTACCAAATATATTACAATAAGTATTTTATTTCTCTAGCCCGTATGTACAATGTGCATAATGGAAAGAAAAGGTATTGTATTCCACCCAAAAACTTCAATACCGATATTTCACCGGAAATATTAGTTTTGAAGTGTCCGGAGTCCGAAAAGAGAATGTTTAGTAAAGATCCATGTGTCTGTGGACAACAAGACTCCAAAACAAAAGCTCAGTGAAATACCAAACTTGGTATTTAAGTTGATATTTTCAAGAAAATCCCTTACCCCCAACTACTCTTTGCATGGAAAAACTTTTGAAATTTTTGATTTTCTAAAAATGGCTCTAACGATTTTTATTAAAAATTTTTATTCAAGATGTTCACATCAAAAATAAAAGGGGTATTTTGAATTTTCTAGGAATAGCCACTGAAGACCCCCTTTATTCTGGTTGATTTTGGAAAAATCTGCATAACCGTTAAACCGTAAGAGATGGATAAAAACTTACTGCACAAAAATGTAGATTTCGTTGAAACACATAATTTATGACATATACGTTTTTCTTGCAAAGTTGACGGTTTTTGAGATATTCATTAATACTGGTTTCAGTTTTACACTTAACATTTCTTAAATGTGACCATGCAAACCATACTGAACCTCAATTGTTTCACATAGCGACTAGCTTTTAAAAGATTTTACTATCGATTTAGCCTGACGTATTCCCTTATTTCCCTCCTACTTATACGGAAGCGAGTAATAAGACTAATTCTGCTAATGTTTATCTAGATTAGCTTTATGATATAAAAGAATATTTTTTGTAAGCAAATGTTATTTGTGTAACAGCTAGAGAAAGTTATTCAATGGAACCCACCCATCATATGACGCTTCATAGCGCCTCAACCAAATATTGGAAAGGAATTTTATGAAGCGGCGTAACGTGAGTTATCGGAGTTTACAATCATCTTACAATTAACCTAAAAGTAGAAAACAGGAGAAGATAGTGAAAGGATTATCTCGGAAATGACACCACAAAAATGTGTTTGGAATAAATCGGGTGGTTTAACAAAACCTACAGTTATCCAGTTATGCAAACGTCATCCACAATTATGAGAATTTCAGAGGATATTCCCAGAAAATTGAATACATTTGTCTCGGAAATGTCTTAACATTATGTTATTTAAATCCAAATTCTTAGACTCATTTTGGGAAAATCAACATATTATAGTTTGTTTTTTTTTTTACAGGTAAAGGGCGACTTGGGGTGGGGGGATTTTCTTGAAATGTCTTCGCATGCTTGGAAAATACTGAACTTAAATATGAAGTTTGGTATTTAACCGCGTTTTTATTTTTAAGTTTGTTGTTTGCAGACACACACGCACGGGCAGACATGCACATACATACATACCTACCTTTCTGTAATAATGCTTTTTTGGTTTAAAGTAACCCTAAAACAAGTATTTCAAGTGAACTCTCGGTAGAGAAATGTTTTGTAGAATGCAATGGCTTTTATACCAAATATGTATATGGTAATACCCTACTTGAAATCAGATGCTACGAGAGATAATTTTAAGTATTAACTAAACCGTATTTATGTTACAAACAGATGTTGGTGATGATATGAAATTTTTACACGTTGATAATGATCAGTAATTTAGATATGGTCAGCTTACATTTTGGCCCAAGGAACGTGACATATGTTTTAATATAGCGCGGAAGTTCTTTGAGTAATTCATTGGTTAAAATATACTAAGTAGCCTTAGGGGTCCAAATAGCCGTGGATTTGGATAACAGTAATGGCCATCATCCAAAGAGATACCAAAACCTGGGGTTTAAACATGTGTTAGAACTGACTTCAGCAACAGGTTTGCATTCTCCTAGTAAACCAGAACTGACATCGGCAGCTAGTAAATAGGTTCACATGAAATGACTATGATATAGAATCCTCTATCTCTAACAGGCCAGTAACATAACTGATTTAGATTCTGGCCGACATTGAAGTCTAATTTTAGTGTCTTATATTTACATGCAATGAAAGACTATCAGGTAATTAACCATTACTATTATTAAAAAATATAAATGCCAAAATAAAGGTTCTTCAGATTTATCGGCCTTTGCCGCCAGTCATTTGTCCGCACATGATCAATATTATGCAGCGGGTTTATCACAGATCACCTCTTGCAGAGGACTAGCGAACGAGAGTAGGAATGGATTTCAACAGTTTCGAGATCACTTTAGTGAACATTTGGAACGTTCGTTGCATCTCGTAAAATGCAGCATTTATGCTAATCGGTATTGTCCGTGCAAGTAGACGAGAGCAGTTAAGCATGAAACACAGTGGCATGATCTGACTGCTGCAGTCGGCCAGCAGCCGATATCTTCATTGCGTTTACCTACAGCATGGCTATCGCTTGAAGACTCCGCCTCTTCCCCACTCCTTTTCACTGTGCAACTTCAGTGCTGGCGTCTATTTGCATGCACAGTAATTCAAATAATAATTTGATGGTTATGGTTAACGTAGGGTTTTAATAACGCATTTTTAATATTACCGTAAACAGTTAATCCTACTGTTTACAGCAGAAAATGATAACTGACCTGCATAGAATAAATTAAGAAAAAATAGCTTCTGTGATCATATCATGGTGAAATACAGTTTTGCATCGCCCAGTACATTTACCTGTTTACGAAGTCGGTAATGCATACAGTCCAAGGTTCGCTGGACTAATATCATGCATTTAAAACCAATAGCACTAAAGCCCAAACAAATCTGAAGAACTAGTGTAATAGTCACAAGCTATGACATGCTTATAAGAGAAGCTAGTAAACATATGTTAATATTATTAAATACAGAAACAGCCGTCAGTTTCGGTTGAGATGTATCGAAGTCCACACTGAAATCCTGAAACATCGAGCACTATGCTTTGTACCCGTACCATGAAAAACATTTTTAAAAGTACACATTTTCAATTGTGGATAAGTTTCAATTACTACTCAAATCAAAGACACATTTTAGCAATAGGTACTTCCTACACATTTCAACCTCTAAGATATTTTCCTACCCGGGAGAAACTCGCGGAGAAAACGGGAACAAATCACCGATACCTGAATGTACACACCACGGCTGGATTGAGTCCCCACCAAAGCGAATACCTTTTACGTCGGACAACTTCGGTTCAGATTCTGTTAGGTGATTTGTTCAAATATACACGAAAACGCCCGGAACAAACTAAATTTGCAACCCTGAAAGTCAACCAAATCTATTTGCCTTTGTTGACATGCGCCGCCGCTTAGAGCGGCTTTCCAATTACACTATTAGATTAAAACTACTCTGTTTACCTGACACTGCTAGCTAAAGGTTGAGGTAACAAATACGCAACTTGTCTTATTCATCTCATAATTACGAGATCAACAACAATACATAATAGCATAAATACAGCAATTTATAACCCTGAAAAAGATTCAAAAGATATAATGTGTTCCATTCACATGACTTTCTCTACATCTCTGCAACAAATTGCAGTTAAAAAGCTAGCCAAAAGCTGGTTGCTATGTACCTGAAGTTCCTTTGTTTGTATGGACAGGAGTTAAGAAATTCCTGTATGAGAAAACTAGTTTTTCTAAGCTAAAACGATAAACCAGGAATACCTTAAAAATGATGAACTCCACGAAAAAAATGTAAATTACATAAATTGTGTGTTTTATTGTGAGCTACATTTTCTGTGGAGTAAGTTTCCCCTATCTCTTACGGCTTAGCAGTTGTGCACAATTCCGTAAAATTCATCCAGAATAAAGTAGTCTTCAGGGACTATTCCCAGAAACTTCAAGATATACATTTTATTTGTCAAGTAAGTATTTTAATATACGATATTTTAATAAAATCGTTGGAGCCATTATTAAGAAAATCAAAATTTTCAAAATTTTTCCATGTAAAAGGGAGTTTGGGGTGGGGGAATTTTCCTGAAAATCTCCGTGTTGCATCTTTTGAAGATACCAAACTTAAATACCAAGTTTGGGCTTTAACGGTCTTTTCGTTGTGAGCTATGCTGCCCACACACACCCACACCCACACACACACATACACGGAAAATTTTCTAGAAATGCTTTTTTTGGATTCAGAGTGTCTCAACACAGGTATTTTCGGTGAAATCTCGGTATCGAATTTTTGGGTGCAATGTAATACCTTCTCTATACACTATGTATATGTACATAGTTCGTAGAGGGAAAGTAAAAAGCAGTTTGAAAATAAGTTTCAAATATGGAGAGCACAAGTCGTAATAGGTCTGGTCGCGTAGCAGTCGATAACAACAGCTTGCTTTGTGACGAGCCACGGGTTTGATTCCCGCTTAGGTGTGGGATTTTACTATAAATTATCCCCCAGAAGTATGAACTACTGGTAAATGTGTGGGTGATGTAACGTCTAAAGAATTACAATCCAATTGCAACACAATTGAAAAAAAGTACCACTAATGTTCCATAGAACCATTGTACTTGAAGGCAGATTATAAATGGAAAATCCTGATGCGCCCATTCACATGTTTGGAAGGAACACAATGCCTTCTCTATCTACTATGTACGTAGTACGTATAGAGAAATTAAAAACAAACAAATAAATAAAAAGTCGAAATGAACCAAAATTATGCTCCTATCGAGGACCTTTCATTTTTATACACAGTGAGTACGAAAATGTTTTCTCAGCAGCTCTGTGGTTTCACTCAGTAACTCACCAATTTACCAACTAGGATGGCTCCAGCTATTAAAACAATCTGATGTGTTCCATTCCATGACTTTCTCTATGTATTAATCCCCGTCTGAGAAAATATTTAAAGAAGGTATTTTAAAAATGAAACCAATGACAAAGAATATTTCGGAAATGGTTAAGGCCACAAAATAATGTATATGTATAAATTATTGTTAAAGGAGATCTACATTTTTGTTTAATAAGTTTTTGTGTAACTGTTACGGTTTACCAGTTAAGCAGTATGAAAGAGAACTTTAGCATTTATTTCAAAGAAATGCAAATGTTTTTGTATATATATTAATTCATTGCTGCAAACAATTCATTTGATGCTTCCCCGCTAGATAGTTAACGGCCTTCTCATAGCACTGCGCGCTAGCACTCCAGGTAAAGACTGTTCACGACTCACTCCGGATTGCACAGAACTTTCTAGAAGCTTTTCGAAGTTGCTGGAAGATTCTAGCGTATGCCAGACTTGTCGCGTTTCAAAGCCTCCGGTTGCCGGCGTGTCGCTTATGTTTATCACATACCGATGCATACCTAAGCTTCTATGAACCTGAGAACAGCCTCATAGACACTGTCAGAAAATACGGTATTTTAATCAAAATCGTTAGCGTCGTTTATGAAAAATCGCAAATTTTGAAAATTCTTGTATGTATAGGATAGTTTACCAAAATCAAGTCGCATCCTTGAAAACTACTAACTACTACTTAACTTAAATACCAAGTTTGGTACTCAACCGACTTTTAGTTTTTGAGCTATGCTGAACACATACGGACAATTTTCTTAAAAAAATTTCTGGAATCAGAGCTCTCAAAACATGTATTCCTGGTGAAATCTTGGTATCTAATTTTTGGTGGAATACAATATCTTCTCTACATAATTCGCTCATTGTACCTAAGTGCTTTAGAAAGTAAAAATGACCGCTAATTCCTATTGGATTAGAGTGCAAGTAATTCAGAACTCAAACCAATATCGAGTAACACGGAAAGGTTAACGTCATAAAAAAAGTAATAATAATCATTATTATTATTATTTTAAAAATAAATAAAAGCTCACAAAAGTCCTTCTGAATGAAGGGGTCTTTTGAGGATATTGCCCAAAAATTCGAAATATACATTTTATTTTCCATATAAATATTTTTATTATATGACATTTAAAAAAAACTCGTTACAGCCATCTTTGAGGAAATCGAAAATTTCAAAAAATGTTCCATGTAAAGCAGATGTGAGCATTGGCAGCAAAAGTCAAACGGAGTAGAACGTAATAACGTGACCCGACTTGTTTTCTTAACCATCCAAATGCTGATGTTTCCGATAAGGTTGATAACAGAGGTGGATCACGTTACAAAATGTCACCCTAAGGAAGCTTCTGAAGAAAACAAAAAAAAAAAAACTCCGATGTTTTACATTCATGCGACTTTCCATACCTGTTCTGTCACAAACTATTCTTATACGTAAAAGATTACTCTTCTATCTACTTCATGCTAATCTAGATAAATGCTAGCAAAAAGGGCCTTACTACTTAGTTCGTATAAGTAAGGGGAATAAGGGAAGATATTAGGTTAAAGCGATAGTAAAATCTTTTAAAAATCTGTCGTTATGTAAAACGACAGAAAATGTTTCATTCGCTTTGCAAAGGTCACACGTAAAACAAAAAAGAGCTGAAATGTAAAATGACTTCCCGTTGAGAAAAGTTTAAGTAGTTTAAAATTGAAACATATAACAAATAATATCTCGGAAATGGTTAACTCTACAAAAATGTATACCATATAACCTATGTGTTTTAGCAAGGTCTATAATTTCTGTGAAGAAAAATTTTGCCTCATCTCATACGGTTTATTAGATATGTAAAACTCGTTAGTATGACTTAAGAGGCTATTGCTAGGAAATTCTAGATATACATGATATTTGTCATGTAAATATCTAATATACGGTATTTTAATCAAAATAGCTGGAGCAATTTTTAGAAACTCGAAAATTTGAAAAATTGTCCATATAAAGCCCATTATGGGGGTGGGATTTTTTCCTGAAACTCAACGTGTCGCATTCTTGGAATGTACTAAATTTAAATACAAATGTTGGTATCTAACCGTCTTTTTGTGTTTAGTCAGACAACACAAACACATACATAAAAATCTCTAAAAATCCATTTTATTCAGGGGCCCTTAAAACACGTATCTCCAGTGAAAAAGCAGTATTTAATTTTGGGTGGAATACAACACCTTTTCTATCTATTATGTATATTGTACATTCGTGTTAATTTCAAAAGCGTCCATACAGAATGTGGGGGAGGAATGTATTTCCTATCAAGAAGGGATTAAGGTTAGATTTGCGATATCATAAATAATTACTTGCATCAAAAAATCTTATGTGTTCCATGCACATGAATTTCTCTACATCTATGCAACAAAGTATTCTTAAAAAGCTTATGCTTCCATTTACTTCATGCTAATCGAGAAAAAATTAGCAGAAATAGTCTCATTACTTGCTTTCTTGTAGGTAGAAGCGAAATAAGGGAGTACCATAGGTTAAAGTGATACTCAAAAGCTGGTTGTTATGTGACTGAAGTTCCTTTGTTTGTATGGACAGGAGTTGACAAATTCCTGTATATGAAAAGTTAAGTTTTTCAAAGCTGAAACGAAAAGCCAGGAATATCTTAAAAACGATCAGCTCCAAGAAAAAACTGTATATGACATAAATTGTGTGTTTTAATGTGCTCTACATTTCCTGTGTAGTAAGTTTTTGTCTCTCTCTTACAGTTTAGCAGTTATTCACAAATCCGTAAAATTTATCCAGAATAAAGTAGTCTTCAGAGGCTGTTCCCAGAAAATTCAAGATATAAATTTTATTTTTCAGGTAAGTATCTTACATATACGAGATTTTAATCAAAATCATTAGAGCCATTTTTAAGAAAAACAAAATTTCCAAATTATTTCCATGTAAAGGGTAGCTTGGGGTGGGGTTTTTCTTGAAAATCTTCGTGTCGCATCCTTGGAAGATACTGAACTTAAATATCAAGTTTGGTTTGTAACGTGTTTTCATTTTTGAGCTACGCTGCTCACAGACACACACACGGACATTTTTCTAAAAATGCTTTTTTTGGGTTCAGGGGGTCTCAAAACATGTACTTCCGTCGAAATCTCGGTCTTGGTGCGATACAATACCTTATCTATACACTATGTACATAGTGTAGAGAAATTAAAAAATAGGGTCGTGGTAGCGCGGCTGCTTACCAAGCGGGAGACCTGGGTTCGATTTTTTCCCCTGCTGCGAGACCTGACCGGGGTATACTCAGCCTCATGAGGTCCCTGTGGGGCCAATTGAGGAGCTACTTAATGGAGAAGTAGTGCCTCCAGGTCCTTAACCGTCCGGAAGGGATTCGAGGCGCTGACCACGTCTCACCCTCCAATACTGCACCCCATCCATGACGTCCACGAGCTGAGAGACGCAGCGGCCGGGCGGTAGGCCAAGGTTCCTTGTGAGCTGTCGTGCTATGGAGTTATATTAAAAAAAGATTGTTTGTTAACGACGCTGTCAATTGTCAGAATCACATCAGTAGTCGGCGTGCCGGAATTTCCTTCCGCAGGAGTCAGTAAATCTAATGACATGGGGCTGCCGCTTTAAGCATATCGTTCTCGGCCAGATTTGAACCCGCAACCTTGAGTTCAGAAGGCCAGCGCCTAACCAAATGAGGTACCCAGAAGGTGAAGAAGAGCAACGTTAAGCCAAATTATTAGTGTTTTCGTAACAAACACAGGGAAATTAAAGATATCTATGCGCATATTTCTAACAATTACTGTTTATGACATGTATTCATTGATACTTACTTTTTAAAACATTATACAATTACTGTTTAATCTAGAATACATTCTCTTTTCTTTCTATTGTAAGGTTTTGTTCGCATAAAACAGTAAACGGAGCTTAAAGAAATACATGCAGCCAGAACAAAATTAATTACGAAAACAAAAGAGAGCAGTAGGCTTACAGCAAGCTGCAGAGACACTTCCAACAAACTTATTCTTCAGACGAGTTATCAAATTGCTTGGGAGATTGCTAAAGCTAATAAACCTTATGCAAAAGAGGAATGTATAAAAACTTGTTTGACTGAAGTGGCTGGCCTCATTTGTTCAGATGAGAAAAATAAATTTAAAAAATTAAACTTGCACAACGAACAGTAGCCATTCAAAACATTTCTTATGATGTTCAAGAACAATTTAAATGTAAAATAGGGTATCCTGTGGCCTATCCCAAACCTGGAGAGCCTACTCACATTTGTGCGCAAACTCTGCCACCCTTCCTTACCCACTCCACTCTACCTGCTTAGCTGTGTACATGACCGATAACAACATGTCATTGAGGATGGCACATTAGAATAGTATATACAAATTTCGTGTAGATGAGAAGTTGATTACTTTTGCGTTCCGAATGGTAAAACGACGGAATGGATATTGCGTTCTAAACAGTTGTGCTACGTGAAAGATCATACCTGACGATTTTCTTCATTCTACACGTACCTATCAGCATTGAAAAACTAAACTTTCATACATGGTTATAAAAAAAAATCCAATGTGTTCCACTCACATGACTTTCTCCTCATCTTTGCAACAAGTTATTGTTAAAAAGCTTATTTACTTCATGTTAATCGAGAAAAACTTAGCAGAAATAGTCTTATTACTTGCTTCCTTGTAAGTAGAAGCGAAATAAGGTAGTAGCATAGGTTAAAGTGATAGTCAAAAGCTGGTGGCTATGTGACTGAAGTTCCTTTGTTTGTTAAAAAGTTCCTGTATGAGAAAAGTTTTTCAAAGTTGAAACCAATAACGAGGAATATCTCGAAAACAATCAACTCCACGAAAAAAATGTATATGCCAAATTGTGTGTTTTAATGCGCTCAACATTTTTTGTGTGGTAATTTTTGGCCATCTCTTACGGTTTACCAGTTATGCAAAATTCCGTAAAATTCATCCAGAATAGAGTTCTTTAGAGGCTATTCCCAGAAAATTCAAGATATACATTTTATTTGGCATGTAAATATCTTAAATATAAGAGTGTTTAATCAAAATCGTTAGAAACATTTTTGAGAAAATAAAAACCTTCAAAAAATTTGCATGTGAAGGGTAGTTTGGGGTGGAGAAATTTTCGTAAAATCTTCGTGTCGCATCCCTGGAAGATACCAAACTTAAATACCAAGTTTGGTATTTAACGGTCTTTTCGTTTATGCTGTCCATAGACACACACACACAATCTACCTACTATAATTTAATCGAAATCGTTAGCCATTTTTGAACAAAATCAAATTTTTCAAAAATTTGTCCATGTAAAGTGTAGTTTTGAGTGAGGGGATTGATTTTCTTGAAAATGTTCAAGTATGTATTTAATGATCTTAATGATGTGAGCTATGCTGTCCACAGACACACACATATACACACACACACATTCTGATTTAGGGGACCCCAAAACATGAAATATAGATATCGAATTGTTTGGTGGAATACAATACCTTCTCTATCCACAATGTACATTGTATATATGGGGCTGGAGAACGTAAAAACAAAGGTAACTGGTTTTCGGAATGATCAGAGAAATGGATGTGTATATTTTCATGACAAGTTATGTTTTGAAGAATGTCATTGGTCTCTTTAGTTCAGTCGAAAGAGAGGAGTATGTTCATCTACATCAAAATTTGTACCCGCTTCTACTGCCATCTTTTTGAGACTCTTTCCTCATACACGAGGTATTTCCCTGGACGTTATAAAAATCCCTGTTATTTGCATACTTAATTACAAACCCTAATACGCAGAAAGAGAAGAGAAGATGAAAATCTGCACAAAGATATTCCAGCGATACCGAGGGCAAGATAGAATTTATAATTTCCAAGGTCGAAACAAAAACCACTCCACCATCGACCATGCAGAGCACAAAATGAACGGTCTAAATTTTAAGGCAAAAAATTAAGGACTGAAGTTAAGCTATCTTCAAGCTCTAACGAGAGTTTCCTCAAAGACAAAGTTGCGATAAGAGAGAACAAGTATTTCGATCTATCGAATATCGATGTTCAACTTTTAGAATGAGAAACTCTGAAGAACAGATTACCCAAAATGTGCAAGTCTCCCTAATTGATTTATTCAGCATTAAGAGACTGCTTCAGCATAGCAATGAATAATAAATTGTTCATTTTATTAGCTGTTCATTTATATTATCTTATTCAACAACTCCTACTAGAAGGCCATAACATCGACTAAGTGTATTCCATATAACTTTGTCGGTAACTCATAATGTCACGTGACTAATCAGTTTCATTTGCTGCTGTGGTGAAGCAGAGGATTGTATTTCCTTTATTAACATGAATATTTACGTGAATATATCCGCAGAGTGTTGTCAAAATTACATTTTATAGCCGCACTTACATAAATTATCTAACAAGAGCCAATTTATCCAAAATACGCGTAAACTTTTGTCTATAAATACATAGAATGATCCTTCGCTTTCACCCGCCACTCGGTTGAGAAAGCATATATACCCGGTGATCAAAAACGTCCAAACCGGCTACGTGGTGTTTTGCCTGTCTGCCTGCACCCTCGGCGCTCGTTGCGTCTGCCGCTAGAATGCGAGAAAGGCGCGGATGAAACCTGAGACAGTACAACCCTTACCGCCCCTAACCATGCAACATTTTAATACTACTTTTAAAGGCTTTACTTACCAATGCTATTAAAGGAGATGTAAAACTGCCACTGCCGTGGTCCATACATTTTTGGCACCTCTTTAGGAAACTATCCATCACTCACCGTTCACGTTGAGAAACGCGGCAATATCTTGGCGGGTGTTTTGTTTTAATTCTTCCAGGGTGTGTGGGTTTTGTCTTCTACACTTCATGCTTTAAGTTACCTCAGAGATAGAAATCGCAGGGAGTTAGGTCGGGGGACCGAGGGGGCCACAAATATCTACTAATAATTCTATCCTGAAATACACTTTCAATTGTCATCGAAAGATTGGCTGTATAAGCTATTGCAGAGTCTTGTTGAAAAAAGGAAAAACTGTTAAATCCAAAAAAATAGGCCAACAACTTTTTTTCACTAATAAGGCATAATACACCAATTTTTTTGTCATGAAGGGGTATTTCATGACCAATATTAGATTTCTCAGAGCTCCAATAACGATTATTTTGTGTGCACACGTATCCATGAAGGCGAAACCAAGCCTCGTCTGTGAAAAATATTAAATGTGGGCCAATTTCTCCATTGTATACACTATTGAGAGTCCACTAAAAAAATGTGTTAACACATTCGAATCATAAATGCGCAGCGCAGCAGAAATCAAATGCTGAGTCATAATACACTTTGTGACTAAGTACAGGACAAAATAGTAAAGTACAGTAATAACTAAACCACACGATAGTACCGTCAGCTCAATACTGCAATCTACAGAGTAAAACAAGTCAGCACCGTGACCTTGTGTACAGCAGCTGTGTGTTATGTTTCCGTATGAGCAGAGGAAAAATACCGCGCAGCGGTTTGGATGTTTTTGGGTCACACGGTATCTATCACAGGCGCCACCTACCTTTGAGTAAAGCAGAGAGAGCAAACTCCACATAAAAATGTATGTGAAACAAATTGCATGCTTTACGACATCTACGTTTTATGTAGTAAGATTTTGTCCATCTCTTACCATTTACTGAATATATAAAACTCCTTCAGAATGAAGGGCCCATTACTAAAAATGCTTTTCTTGGATTTCTCTACTGAGTTCTATATATACGTATACAGTAAAACGAGAGGGATATTGTATTCCACCGAGAATTTTTACTGAGATTTCATAGGAAATACATATTTTGAGGACCTCTAAATAAAAAAGATTTTTTGAAAAATCTCCATGTGGGTGTTTCAGTGGAGAGCCTAGCTCTGAAACGAAAAGTCGGTTAAATACCAAACCTCGTATTTAAGTGCGGTCTCTTCCAAGCTCTGTGACTCAACGATTTTCAGGCCAATCTCCCCAATATTACCTTTAGATGGAAAATTTTTCAAAAGCTTTTATTCTCTCCAAAATAGCTCCATGAAGTTGTATTAAAGTGCTATATATTGAATATATTTACATGACAAAATACATATATATTAAATTTTCAGGGAATAGCTTCTGCAGTCCTGTTCATTCTGAACGACTTTTACAAAACTGGTAAACCGTAAGAGATAGATGAAAAGTTAATACCAAAAAATGTAGATCACCTCAAAACACAATTTAGGTTCTATATATGCTTGTGGTTGAACTAACCACTTCTTAGATATTCCTTGTTATTAGTTGCATATTTAAAATGCGTTTTTCAAACAGGAACTGGTCATTCCTTATTCTTTAGTTTTACTCCTGCCGTGCAAAATGAACCAAGTTGTGATGTGATTCACATAGCGGACAACTTTTAAAACTGTTGACTATTGCTTTAACCTAGTGCATTTCCTTTATTTCCCTTCTGCTTATGAGAAATAAGGAGTAAGACTATTTATGGTAATGTTTATCTCGATTTGCATAAAGTAGAAGAATAAGCTTCTTCTGCAGAACAGCAGAAATAGTCATATCAATGGAACACCTTAGATTTTTATATTCATATGTGTATGTGTGAGTGTGAATGTTACGGAGGGGCATTCCGCACTGCAGCCACTGGCTTATATTGTACGTTGGACCCCGAGAAGAGAGGATGAGCAGAGTATAATTTCAAAGGGAGGATAACATCCGAACAGGGAGAGAGCATAAAACCACTTTGAGTCTGTAGAGAACCACCAGCGCCATCCCGCCGCCGAGAGCTGTATTTTCAGAGCGCAGTCACCTCCACGGAAAAGCGCCTCTGCAGTAGTCCGCATTGACATTTACAACCCTGAAAGAGACTGTTTGGGATGAAATGAAGGGACAGGAAATTCGGGCGAATGAAGAATCCTCCCTAGTATTTGCGTAGTGACTACGGGAAAACCTCCGTAAAATCCATGGTTCAGACCTCACGAATGCCAGACCCAAACGAAATGTCTGGGCCACCTGACTAGGTCATATACAGTAGTATTAAAATACGTATATTCTGGTAAAATCTCGGTATCTAATTACTTTCTCTATACGTACTATATACATAGTGTATAGACAAGATAATGTAATGCACCCAAAAATTCGATACCGAGATTTCACAAGAAAAAAGTATTTTGGTCCCCCAGAATCCAAAAAAAAACATTTTGAGAAACAGGTCCGTGTGCGTGTGTGTATGTATCTGTGTGTCTGTAGACAGCATACCTCACAAACGAAAAGACCGTTAAATACCAAACTTGGTATTTAAGTTTGGCATCTTCCAAGGATGCAACACGAAGATTTTAAAGAAAATCCCCCACTCCATCTACCCTTTACATGAAATATTTTTCGAAATTTTGATTTTTTTTAAAAATGGCTAACGATTTTAATTAAAATATCGTATATTAAAGATATTTACCTGACAAATAAAATGGATATGAATTTTCTGGGAATAGCCTCTGAATACTACTTTATACTTAAGGAATTTGGCATAACTGCTAAACCGTAAGAAATAGTTAAAAACTTGCCACACAAAAAATGTAAAGCACATTAAAACAAAATGTATGCTATATACATTTCTTTCGTGCAGCTTATTGTTTTTGAGATATTCCTTGTTTTTAGTTTCATCCTTGAAAAACTTATACTTTTCTCATACGTGAATTTGTCAACTCCTGTCCATACAAATAAAGGAACTTCAGTCATATAGCAACCAGCTTTTGACTGTCACTTTAACCTATGGCACTCCCTTATTTCGCTTCTACTTACAAGGAAGCAAGTAATAAGACTGTTTTTGCTTATTTTTTCTCGGTTTGATGAAGTAAATACTAGCATAAGCTTTTTAACAATAATTTGTTACAGAGATGTAGAGAAAGTCATGTGAATGGAACACATAATATTTTTTTACTAGAATAATTTCTGTACCTACTATGTATGTACATAATAAAATAATTTGTTAATTTATTTATTTAATCTAATGTTCAGGCTGTTGAACAATTGTTATTAACTTCCTGGCTTACCAATGCCCATTTGGTTTGTCCCAAGATTACTGAAGAGCAGAACAAGTACTAAGATGTTCCCAGTTATGAAAGGCATCTTCTTGGCACAGCATGCAGTTCGGTGATCACAGATGTCTCGCCATCTTGGAGCAGAATAGTAGCCGTTTTTAAAATGGAAACTTATTTTCTAAGGTGGCTATGTCATCCACACACAACCCCCGGTATGAACGGAGTACCGAACTGTCTTTGATCAGCTGGTCCAGCTGACCTAGCCGGGAGAACTAATGTTATGAAAGAATGAATGAATGCATACGTGTTTTTATTGAAATAACAAAATGCATACATCGATCTTCATCAATCGCACGGGTCCACAGTCCGTACGTGCTTATGTAATACACAAAATAGTAAATAATCTTAAAAACAAACAAAAAATTAAAAGAGTAAACACGAAAATAAAAATCTGATGTGTTCCATTCACATGACTTTCCTACAACTCTGCAACAAATTATTGTTAAAAAGCTTATGCTTCTAGATCCTTCATGCTAATCGAGAAAATAATTAACAAAAACAGTCTTATTACTTAGTTCCTTGTAGGTAAAAGGGAAATAAGGCAGTACCATAGATTAAAGTGATAGTCCAAAGCTGGTTGCTACGTAATTGAAGTTCCTTTGTCTGTATGGACAGAGGTGGCAAATTCCTGTATGAGAAAAGTATGTATTTCAAAGCTGAAACGAAAAACAAGGAATAACTCAAAAATGATCAAATAATTGATATAACAATGATATAACATAAATTGTGTGCTTTAACGTGCTCTACATTTTTGTGTGGTAAGTTTTTGTCTATCTCTTACTGTTTAGCAGTTATGCACAATTCCGTAAAATTCATCCAGAATAAAGTGTCTTCAGAGGCTATTCCCAGGAAATTCAAGGTATACATTTTGTTTGGCAAGTAAATAACTTAAACATAAGAGAGTAAGTCAGTTTTAAGAAAATCAAAATTTTCGAAATTTCTTCCATGTAAAGGGTAGCTTGGGGTGGGGGATTTTCTTGAAAATGTTCATGTTGCATCCTTGGAAGATACCAAACTTAAATACGAAGTTTGGTTTTAACGGTATTTTCGTTTATGATCTATGCTGCCCACACTCACACACATACAGACACACGCGGACATTTTTATAAAAATGCTTTTTTGGATTCAAAGGGTCTCAAAACATATTTCCGGTGAAATCTCGATACCGAATTTTGGGTGCAATACAACACCTTCTCTATACACTATGTACATAGTACGTATAGAGAAAGTAAAAATACAAAGATATTCAAATACAGCAACAGAATAAACCGTATTCAGATACGATAATGCACCATATTAAAATAGATAAATACACTTAGAAATATATATACCCAATACTAACACCACAACATAGCAATGACCGAAAAGTATGACATAAAGTACATGTGTGCAAAACCTTATAATCACTTTTGTGATTCTTATCACCCCCCTCTTCCCTATTATCAGCCTTCTCAGATGTCAGTTGTTTTGCCTTAAGTAGAAATTTACCTAGTCCGCCCGCGTCTTCCGTGCCTACCAGTACCGTCCAACATACTTCTAACTCTGCATTCGCGGTGGTAAAGGATCGCAGTAAATACTTTTCCCTCGATTCCTCCGTGCCCCTACATCTTGCTAAGATATGTCACCAAGACACTTCCTCCTCGCAAATGGAGGGGACGCTCCTCTAGGCTGTGACAGGCCTGCTCGAGGCATAATAAAAAGTGTTACATTCCTATGTTTTTTCTACCCGTTCTGGAACCCAACTATTCTTACAAAAATATTATTTTATCTACTTAATGCATCAGGTCAGCTACGGGTCAGCAGAAATGGTATTATTACTTACTTATTTGTAAGAAGGGGAAATAAAGGAGTACACTAGGCTAAAGTGATACTCAAATATTTTAAAAGTTGATAGCTATGAAACTGAAATTTGCTTCTCTATATATGGCCAGGAACAAATTAGAAGATATATGAAAAGAATGACGACATCCCATTTGAGAGTAGTTTAGAATATTCTAAAACTGAAACCAATAATTAGGAATATTTCGGAAAGGGTTAATTTTACAAAAAAATATGTATTTAATACAAATTATGTGTTTTAAGGAGATCAACATTTTTTGTACATTAAGTTGTTTTTTTTTTCATCTGCTACAGTTTACCAGTTACACAAAAGTCATCCAGAATGAAGAGGTATTCAGAAGTTATTCCTAAAAAATGCAAGATATAGGTACGTTTCACTTTTCAGAAAAGAATTTTAATCAAACCCCTTTAAAGCCATTTTCTCGAAATGACAAACGGTAGTAAATGGTAGTTAGGGTAGTGGAGTTTCTTGGAAATTCACGTATCGCACCCCTGGATGATGGAGAACTTAAATACTAAATTTGGTACATAACTAATTTTTCGATTTAGAATTTCCTGCCCACAGACTTACATGCGCACAGGGACTATTTTCTATTTTCTTTTTATTTAGGGGTTGTCAAAATCTGTATTTCTGGTGAAATCGAGGTGTCGAATTTTTGGATGGAATACAGTAGTTCCTCTACCCATTACGTGCATTGTACATACGTGGTAGATTATGTAAAATATTTCCCCTGCTTATGCAATAGAAAAAGTATTTGACAATAGCAACACACAAGTTTCTATTTACCTTACTTCATACATAGTACATAGGTAAAGAAGGTATTGCATTCCACCCAAAATTTCAATACCGAGGTTTCTCTGAAACTATACCTGTTAGGATCTTCTGCATTTTTAGAAGGTATGTGTGTATGTGTGGGAACACAAGTCAAAACCTAAAATTCGGTTAAATACCAAATTTATTTCTTCTAAGGATTAGTATCCACCAACGATGTGATAGCAACATTTTCAGGAAAATGCCCCACCACAAACTAACCTTTACATGGAAAAACTATTTCGAAAACTTTCATTTCCTCAAAAATTCCTCTAACAATTTTAATTGCACTACACGTATTAAGGATATTTACATTACAAAAAGTGTATATTTTGAATTTTCTGGGAATAGCCTCTGAGGAATACTTCATTCTGGATGGCTTTTGAATAATCGGTAAACCGAAAGACATAGAAAAAGGCTTGCTGCACAAAAAAAAAACCATATTTGGTTAAAAATCACAGTTTAAGTGATACATTTTACTTGTGAAGTTACCCATTACCGAAATATTCCTTGTTAATAGTATCAATTTTAAATTACTTAAATTTTTTCAAACGGGAATTTGGCATGCTGGTTTCTTTCTTTTTACTCCTGGTTATGCAACGACAAGCGATTTTAAAGCATATAACCATCATTTTTCAAAGCTTTGACTTTCGTTTTAGTCTAGTGTATTCCTCTATTTCCTTATAATAAACTAAGCAGCAAGCCATTTCTGATAATTTTATCTTGATTAGCATAAAGTAGATAGAATAAGGTATTTTAAGAATATCTACTACAAAGTAGGTGGAGAATTTAATGTGAATTGAGCATATCAGAACCTTTTTAATCAAGGAGTCTTCAAAACATGCATTTCCAATGAAATTTTGGTATCGAATTTTTTGTGGAATACAATACCTTTTCTACCTTCTATGTTCATTGTACATACATTGTAGAGGCATTTCCCGTACTTAAGGGTACCAATAAGTGAATATTTCAAAATCAAGACTTCTTAAGCAACTACATTCATGTTTTACCATATACCTCTATTGTAATGTGTAGCTAATTCTTAAATTTTGAGACAAATGCATCAAGCAGTTTTTGAGAAAAAATATTGCAACATAGCTGCTTGTGCTTCAGTTTTCAAAATTTTATAACAAAATTTTGTATTTATACTCTAGGAATATCGCTTAAAAAATGAATGGGTGAATTTCAAAGTAATTCAATATTATTGTTGAAAACGGCATGACAAATTATTCTTTTAGATCTTTTCCATTATTTTGTGGATCAATACAAATACATAATTAATTTACTTACTTAGAAAAATGGAAATATCAAACTGATTGGTTGATATGTGCACAACGATCATTCTGAACATTTACATGCGTAGAAAATATTTAGAGGAATGCACCTTTTATTTGAAGAGCCATTTGTTACCATTAAAATGTCCATTTAAAAGCTCACGCAACAAGTGTTTAAATTGCAAGTAGCTGAAAATAGCTTTGGTATATTAATCTACAAGGAACGCGGTATATTACTGTGCTAAATTCCAATAATGTTCAAAAATTTTTATCAATTTACACAGATTGGTCCCTTTAAATAGTAGAGAAAATTGTTGACAGTACAAGCCTTTTTACTTTCTCTATACGTGCTATGTACATAGTGTATAAATAAGGTATTGCACTCCACCAAAAAATTCGATACCCAGATTTCAGCGGAAATATATGTTTTAGGGTCCCTGTATCCAAAAAAAGTATTTTCAGGAAAAGGTCCGTATGTGTGTGTGTGTGTCCGTGTGTCTGTGAACACGATAAATCAAAAACGAAAATTCGATAAAATACCAAACTTGGTATTTAAGTTTAGTATCTTCCAGGGATGCGACATGATTTTGAGAAAAATCCCCTACCCCAAACTACCTTTTACATGGAACTTTTTTCGAAAATTTTTATTTTCTAAAAAATGGCCCTAACGATTTTTATTAAAATGTCGTATATTAAAGATATTTGCCTGACAAATAAAATGTATATTTTGAATTTTCTAGGAATAGCCTCTGAAGACTACTTTATTCTGGGTCAATTTTACGGCATTTTGCATAACTGCTAAACCGTAAGAGATGGACAAAATCTTACCACTTAACAAATAAAGAGCACCTTAAAACACACAATTTATGTTATATATATTTTTTTTCTTGGAGTCGATTGCTTTTGATATATTCCTTGTTTTTGATTTCAGCTATAAAACTTATACTTTTCTCATACAGGACTTTGTGAACTGGTGTCCATACAAACAAAGGAACTTCAGTCACAGAGCAACCAGCTTTTGACTATCACTTTAACCGTGCTGGAGGGATTATTAAGTGTGGATGGTGGACAGTGAAATTATGTTTTACACACTTCTTGTGCAATGCCATATACTGCATGGTAAATGTTCATAACCATGTTTGGAGATGTGTATTACTTCCGAGAAGCTTCAATTAAGGTAAGAGATTTTATTTCTCCTCACATGAAATGAAACTTTAACTCCATCCCCGCTCTTATTAATATGCAAATAACTCGCGAAGTAATCGCACTCACGTTATAAGATTTTGTATAAGCACTTGTTTTGACATTACAAACATGTAAGAAGAAAAAAAAATTGATGTGTTACACTCACATGACTTTCTCTAGCTGTTCTAGAAACTTCTTACATAAGATTATTCTTCTTTCTGCACCTTGCCAATCGAGGTACTCATTAGCACAATGTTCTTATTCCTTAGTTCCTTATAAGTAGGAATAAAATAGGGGAATACACTAGGCTAAACCCACATTCAAATGTTTTAAAAGCTGTCGTTATACGATTGTCATTACAAATCGCTTCTTTTCTTGGCCAGGAGTAGAACAAAAGAAAAACGGTCACTCCCGTCTGAGAAAAATATAAGTGATTTACAACTGAAACTAATAACAATGAATACCACGAAAATGGTAAGCTCCACGAAAGAAATGTATATGGATTAACCTGTGTATTTTAACAAGACCTACATTTTTTGTATAGCAAGTTTTTGTGTATCTCTTACGGTTTGCTAGTTATGCCAAATTAAGCAAAATTCATCCAGAATAAACGGGTCTTTAGAAGATATTTCCAGAAAATTCAAGATATACATTTTTTTTTTTTTTTTTTGGTTTGTAAATATCTTTACTGTACGGGAGTTTAATCAAAATCATTAGAGCCATCTTTTAGAAAATCAAAATTCTCGAAAATTGTTCCATGTAAAGGGTAGTTTGGGGTTGGGGATTTTCTTGCAAATCTTCGTGTCACATCCTTGGAAGATACCAAACCTAAATACCAAGTTTAGTATTTAACTGTCTATTCGTTTTTGAGCTATGCTGTCCACAGACACACACACATACATACGGATCATTTTCTGAAAATTCTTTTTTTGGATTCAGGGGGTCCTAAAACATGTATTTCCGGTGAAATCTCGGTATCGAATTTTTGGGTGGAATACAATACTTCCTCTATACACTATGACGTATAGAGAAAGTAAAAATCACATTTTATCTGCCCCATGAGAATGTTTGCTCGTCAGCAGCAGAATCGTTCCTGAAATCGCTCAGTAGATCTCTCACCGTTTCTAACAATTGTAAATACCAACTATGATGAAGGTAATAAACGTTTCTTCGGTACATGGCAATGCGTTTTAAACTTTATAATTTATGCCCATGTGGCGAGCAATCGAAACCACCTGTTTGGCTCGGTGTTTCAGTACAAGGGCTGACAATCACAGAACCCCCAACAATTTACGGCCACCCCTGTCCGCCCCAAGAATTGGAGCCGTCCTCCAGCCACCCCTATTCCACCCCTCACTTCCTTCATTTCAAGTCTAGGCAGGCTCTGCCTGGGACCTGCTTCTCTTATCATTGTTAGGATATCGATTCTTTTAAAACTTTCCCATTTTATTAAAATTGCTTCCTACTTTCTTTCAATCGGCCTCACAGTAACAAAGCCTTTGTCAATTTTCGTTTCTGCATGATAAATGTATAATTTTTTTATTCCTCTAGCCCGCATGTACAATGTTCATACTGGATAGAGAAGGAATTGTATTCCACCCAAAAATTTCATGTCGAGATTTCACCGGAAATATACGCTTTGGGGTCTCCGAGTCCAAACTTGGTATTTAGGTTTGGTATCTTCCAAGGAAGCGAAGATTTTCAAGAAAATCTCCCACCACAAACTACCCTTTACATGTAAAAATTTTTAAAAATGTTAATTTTGATTAAAATTCCGTATATTAAAAATATTTACATCTCAAATAAAATGTATACCTTGAGTTTTCTGGGAACAGAATATTTAGGATGAATCTTTTAGAATTTTGCTTAGAATAATTGACAAAAACTCACTGCACAAAAAATGTAGATCTCGTCAAAACACACAATTTATGTCCTTTACGGTTTTGTTGTGGAGGTAACCGTTTCCGAGATATTTCTTGTTATTGGTTTCAATTGTAAAGTACGTATACTTTTCTCAGAAAGGAAGTGTCCGTTTCTCTTACGTTCTACTCCTAGCCAAGAAAAGAAGCGATATACAATGACAATCGCATAACGACAGCTTTTAAAACATTTGACTATCACTTTAGCATAGGGCATTCCTTTAGTCCCCGTCCCCGTAATAAGAACATTATTCTAATGTTTATCTCGATTAGTATTGTGTAAGAAGAATATTTTGCAAGAAGTTTCTTTGTAGAGCAGCTAGAGAAAGTCATGTGAGTAACACATGATTTTTTCATGATGAACAATTAGTTTCCTTTATTTAAGAATATTCAAATGTACATTTTTGTTTTTAACTTAATGTCCATTAAGTCATATCGGATGATGGATGGACGAAATAGGTGAAGTGATACTCAAATGATCTTGGAGCCAATAGAACTTAAAATTATCCTCATTCGTATTCTCAGGAAAGGACACTCCAGAAAAAAAAATCATCCGGATAACTCAGCCTAACCGAAATACGAACTCAGGGCCTCTTAAATGTGAATGTAGGCTTTTAGAAATTTCAAACACTTATAACGTTTCTAGAAGTTTTAAAACTAACTTTTATCAATGATTTCATATGATCTATGCAAGTTTTACTTTATCTAACACCTAAGTACAATGTAGAAAAGGTGTTGTATTCCACCCAAAGACTCTATATCGGGAATTCATCAGAAATACATGTTTTGAAACCCCTGAATCCAAAAAATAGCATTATTAGAAAAAAATGTCCGGGTGTGTAGTCAGTGTGTGTGTGGGGGGGGGCAGTATAGTTCAAAAACAAAAATATCGATTAAATAGCATACTTGGTACTCAGGTCCAATTTGTTCCAAGGATGCCATACGAAGATATTCAAGAAAATTGTACTACCCTAAAATACTCTGTAAATAGAACATTTTTCGAACATTTTGATTTTCACAAAACTGGCTCAACAATTTTGATTAAAATTCTACATTTTAAAAGCGTTTTCATGGCAAACGGAATGTATCTCTCTAATTTTCTGTGAATAGGGTCAGGATATATATTTATTCGAATGACCTTTGGATAACCAAACTATAAGAGAGAGATAAAAACTTGCAACACAAAAATTAAACACACAATATGTCATACATTTTTGTAGAGTTAACCGTTTCCGAGAAACTCCTTATAATTGGTTTCAGCTTTAAACTACTTGAATTTTTCTAAAGTGGTAAGTCAGTTTTCCTTTTACATTTCTTGCTTTACACGTGGGAATCATTTTTTTCACATAGAGATAGCTTTTATAAGAGTTGGCTATCGTTTTAGTTAATGTATTATTTTATTTTCCCTCTACTTACAAAGAAGAAAGTAATAAGACCATTTCTACTAATATTTATCTCGATTAGCCTGATATAGATAAAGTATGCAAAGTTGCTTGTGAAGCATATAGTGAAAGTCATGTGAATGGAACATATAAGAAAATTTTACCTTCTCTACCTAGTACATCATAGATAGAGAAGCATTGCATCGCATCCAAAAATTCATACCGAGATCTCGTCGGAAAATACGTGTTTAAGAACTCCTGAATAAAAAAAACAAACTTGTGTGTTCCACTCACGTGGTTTTTCTCTTTTTGTTCTGCAAACAAAAAGCTCTTACAAAAGATTATTCTTCGTGCCCATCGAGATAAACATTAGCAGAAATAGTCTTATTGCTCAGTTCCTTGTAAATAGAAGGGAAATAAGGGAACCACTAAAGTAAAGACAAATCTATTAAAGCTCTCGCCAGGCGATTGACTTTAAAATTCGGCTCTTTTTGCATGGCCAGGAGTTAAACAAATGAAAAACAGATAAGGACTTTCTGTTTCAGAAAGGTATAAGCATTTGAAACCAATAACGTGGAAAATCTCAGAAAGCTATTCAGAATGAAGAGACTTCCAACAGTGATTCCCATAAAATTCAAGATATACATTTTGGCTGTCATTTCAATATATTTAATATGCAGCACTTTAATCAATAGCATTGGAGTATTTAGAGTGAATAAAAATTTTCGAAAACATTTCCATGTAAAGGGTAGATTGGGATAGCGGGAGGTGGGTTCTTGAGAATCTATGTGAAAGATACTGAAGTTAAATACCACATTTGGTATATGCGTAAGCTTTCACGGCCGATGTCCATAGTTTTAAAATTTAAAATTTTCGGGCTATTTTGCCGTGGTCTGTAGGTTAAAATATGTTTAGTTAAAATATTTCTACCTAACGTTTCGTCCCTGTCTGTGAGGGACATCTTCAGAGGAAATGTGCTCACGTCGCTAACTCGAAAAGAATAACAACAGTGCGGTTTATAGCCAGTATATATACTCGGACACAGGTGGGTGGGGTCAAGTGGACGGGTTCTAGTTGTGTTTATTTAGCCTGGAGGTTACGGAGTTGAGAAAGTATAGGGGACCAGGTGGAGTTTAATTTAAGACCTTCGTCTTTGTTAAAGTTGTTTGTGTTTTTATAAATCTCAATGGCCGCTCTGTATAAACGGGGGTAATAATTTTTAGTCGTAGCTATAACCTCCACTTTATCATATTGCATACGGTGGTCATCCAAAGATAAAACATGTTGTGCCACGGCTGATTTTTCTGTTTGTCCGAAGCGGCAGTTTCTTTTATGCTCTGTGATGCATGTATTGATGCTACGTTTTGTAGTGCCGATGTAAACTTGGCCACATGTGCATGGGATTTTGTAAACACCAGATTTACAAAGTGGATCGAGTCGGTCTTTAGCTGATTTGAGGATCTGTTTTATTTTAGTTGTCGGCATGTATATGGGTTTCACGTGTCGTTTTTCTAAAATCTTGCCGATACGATCAGTTATGTTTTTTATATATGGCAAGAATACTTTATTTTTATATGTCGATTCCTCCCTAGGTCTAGTATTGTTCTTTCTGGGACGTATTGCTCGATCGATATCCTTTTTTGTGTACCCATTATACATTAGCGTCTTTTGTAAATATTTTAATTCTTGTGGTAAATGTTCCGTGTCACAGATTCCTTTAGCTCGTTCCACTAGTGTTTTGATGACGCTTCTTTTCTGTTTGGGATGATGGTTGGATTGCTTACTAAGATATCGGTCAGTATGGGTTTGCTTTCTGTACACTGCACACGTAAATCTTCCGTCGTTTTTCCTAGTTACCAATACATCAAGAAAAGCAATTTGACCGTCGGACTCTAATTCTTTTGTAAATTGGATGTTTGCGTGTTGGCTGTTCAGATGATCTAGGAATTTCTGGAGTTCAGCTTCTCCGTGAGGCCATATAGCGAAGACGTCGTCAATGTAACGAAGCCAAACGGACGGTTTTTTAGTCGCCGTTGCCAGTGCATGTTTTTCAAAATGTTCCATATACAAATTAGCTACCACAGGTCCAAGAGGATTGCCCATGGCAACTCCGTCTTTTTGTTCGTAGTAATCGTTGTTCCATTTGAAATACGTCGTGGTGAGACACAGTTTAAAAACGTCGTATATGTCTTGCGGGAACAACTCGTCGATATGCTCTAAAACGTCCTTGACGGGTACCATTGTAAACAGCGACGTGATATCGAAGCTGACGAGAATATCTGTGGGATCACATTTTAGATTGCGTATTTTCTGCGTGAAATGATAGGAATTCTTTATGTAAGTTTCTGAATTGCCGATGTGTTCCTGCAATAACGGAGTAAGATAACGAGAGATTGTGTATGTTGGTGATCCAATGGCGCTGACTATGGGACGTAATGGAACATTCTCTTTGTGAATTTTCGGCAATCCATATAACCTTGGTGACATGGCTTCTGAATACAATAAGCTTTTCTTAGTTTCCTGTGGTATGGACGGCGAATTCTTGATCATTTTATTGGTTTTATTTAGAATGGTAGAGGTAGGATCTCGTGATATCTTCTTGAACATCGTAGGGTCCAATAGTTCCGAAATTTTCTCATTGTAATCTGTGATGTTCATAACAACAGTAGCGTTGCCTTTGTCTGCTGGCAAAACTAGGATACTGTCGTCCGCATTCAGGTTTTTCAAGGCCAACAATTCTTTTCTGTTTATGTTGGTTCCGGGAGGCTTAGCCTTTCTCAGAATCCTGGTTGATTCAGTTCGTATTTCTTCTGCTATTTCCCGTGGTACCGAGTGGATTCCGGCTTCAATGTTAGCAATTATATCTTCTACCGGTATGCTTTTTGGCGTGACCGCGAAATTCCCCCCTTTCGCTAAAACCTGTTGTTCTTCAGCTGCTAGAACTCGATCTGACAGATTAATTACTGTACGATGTGTGTTGTCAGTGTTATGAGGTGACTTCTGTAGTAGATTTTCAAGTTTCTTTTTTTGCCTGTTAGATGAAGATTCGTGGATGTTCATCATTGACTGCGACGTAAGATGATCTACTTTGTCCCAGTCGTTATTTGTCAAGTGGTAGCTGATATTTAAATGAGTCTTCAATAAATCGCGATCGTTGATCTCAAGTTCTTTTCTTGTTTGGTGTATGCGGTTGCGTAACAGAGCTCGTTCAGTGCGGTTATAAATTCTATGATCCTGTGCGGTATAAAATGTTCTTTTTACCTTTAAAAATGTTGGTATAACTGCTTCATCCCTGCAGCGTAATAAAAATGTGAGAGATGATAAAAGACGGGCTTTCCGTTTTCTTAACTCCTCAAAACGACGTGACTCTCTAAATAACTCCTCCCCGTAGAGGTTTATTAAATATATGCGTAAGCTTTCACGGCCGGTGTCCATAGTTTTAAAATTTAAAATTTTCGGGCTATTTTGCCGTGGTCTGTAGGTTAAAATATGTTTAGTTAAAATATTTCTACCTAACGTTTCGTCCCTGTCTGTGAGGAACATCTTCAGAGGAAATGTGCTCACGTCGCTAACTCGAAAAGAATAACAACAGTGCGATTTATAGCCAGTATATATACTCGGACACAGGTGGGCGGGGTCAAGTGGACGGGTTCTAGTTGTGTTTATTTAGCCTGGAGGTTACGGAGTTGAGAAAGTATAGGGGACCAGGTGGAGTTTAATTTAAGACCTTCGTCTTTGTTAAAGTTGTTTGTGTTTTTATAAATCTCAATGGCCTCTCTGTATAAACGGGGGTAATAATTTTTAGTCGTAGCTATAACCTCCACTTTATCATATTGCATACGGTGGTCATCCAAAGATAAAACATGTTGTGCCACGGCTGATTTTTCTGTTTGTCCGAGGCGGCAGTTTCTTTTATGCTCTGTGATGCGTGTATTGATGCTACGTTTTGTAGTGCCGATGTAAACTTGGCCACATGTGCATGGGATTTTGTAAACACCAGATTTACAAAGTGGATCGAGTCGGTCTTTAGCTGATTTGAGGAACTGTTTTATTTTAGTTGTCGGCATGTATATGGGTTTCACGTGTCGTTTTTCTAAATTCAGCTTCTCCGTGAGGCCATATAGCGAAGACGTCGTCAATGTAACGAAGCCAAACGGATGGTTTTTTAGTCGCAGTTGCCAGTGTATGTTTTTCAATATGATAAAGTGGAGGTTATAGCTACGACTAAAAATTATTACCCCCGTTTATACAGAGAGGCCATTGAGATTTATAAAAACACAAACAACTTTAACTAAGACGAAGGTCTTAAATTAAACTCCACATGGTCCCCTATACTTTCCCAACTCCGTAACCTCCAGGCTAAATAAACACAACTAGAACCCGTCCACTTGACCCCGCCCACCTGTGTCCGAGTATATATACTGGCTATAAACCGCACTGTTGTTATTCTTTTCGAGTTAGCGACGTGAGCACATTTCCTCTGATGATGTCCCTCACAGACAGGGACGAAACGTTAGGTAGAAATATTTTAACTAAACATATTTTAACCTACAGACCACGGCAAAATAGCCCGAAAATTTTAAATTTTAAAACTATCACATTTGGTATTTAACCGATTTTTGGTTTGAGTTGTATTCACACACGAAGCATTTTACAAAACTTCTTTTTAGGATACCCTAAAATGTGCATTTTCGATAAATTCTCGGTATGGAATTTTTGAGTGGAATGTAATACATTCTCTACCTATATACTATATAGAAGCTGAGAAAGTAAAAACCAAAATACCATTAAATGCAACCTTAATATTCAACTCCAGCATCTTGCAAAGATGCAAAACCAAAATACAGTTTATTGATTAAAATTTTCAAGATATTTTCATGACAAACGAAATGCGTATCTTGAATTTTCTGCGAACAACCTCTGAAGAACTCATAGTTTTGAATGACTTGTGTAACTATAAGAGGTAGACAAAAGCTTACTACACAACATTAGAGATCTCGTTAAAACATACAATTTATGTAATATACATGTCATAGAGTTCGCGTTTCCAGGATATTTCCGTTATTGGTTTTAATTTTAAACTGCTTAAACTTTTCTCAAGGAGGATGTCATCTTTTGTTTCATATCTTTTAATTTGCTCCCAGGAATGCAAAACAGCGCCGAATTTCAGCGCTTCACATAGCGACAAGCTTATAAAAGTTTTGACTATTGCTTCAGCTTAGTGTATTTCCTTATAAGTAAGCTTGTTATGGTTTATCTCGGCTAGCATGACGTAAATACAAGAATAATTCTTTGTAACGAAAGTTTGTTTCTGGAACAACTAGAGAAAGACATCTGAATGGAATGCACCAGATGTTTCTACAGCATAGATGATGAAAATTTGACCTCGAATTTTGGGGAGAATATAATTTTTCTTCTGCTATAGCACAGCAGAATGGACTCCCTAGCAGCATTTTTACCTCCTTCCAGTTGTATAGCTTTGTGGAAAAGCTTACTTTCTCTGTCATGTACTAGTAAGTAGAGGAAGCACTTTACTCAATTCAAAAACTCGAACTCAAGATATTACTAGAAATATACTTTTGATGTTTTTTAAACATAAAACTACTGTTTATGAAAAGTGCAATACTAAGAAAGAAACGTCTCCTTCAAATGAGTTTTATAAACAGAGGTA
Organism: Hymenopus coronatus; assembly: GCA_030762935.1. Classification (NCBI taxonomy): domain Eukaryota; kingdom Metazoa; phylum Arthropoda; class Insecta; order Mantodea; family Hymenopodidae; genus Hymenopus; species Hymenopus coronatus. The sequence continues at coordinate 86,357,368 of CM060895.1, forward strand.
CAGAACAATAAACAAATGACTACAAATCCTATATGACTTTGAGCCTGAATATTCAATATTTTATGCAGTCTACAAGAGCTGCAATTAGAGCCGCTAAACGTCCTGGCATGGTATCAAAAAGGTTGTGGGTATGTTTCCGAGGAATTTCCTTCTAAGTAGTTACTATGCCGACTCTTAAATTATTGGCATTAGCTGCTGGAGGACCGTGACGAACAAGTTGCCGACAACTACATCCCAGACATGTTCGAAGGACGACATGTCAGAGTAATGACACCTGTCGTTGTGTACATTCCTCGCAAAATGTGGCTGGACATTGCCCCGCTGACATGTGCCACATTGGTTGGTTGGTACATTCCGTATAAGTTTCCACACCGCAGGTCTGGTGCACATCGGATTATTGTACGCCAGACCTCAGGAGGTTAGGATGATATGAGAGTATTTTCGACGGGCGACCGAAACCGACTTTGGGTAAACAGCTACCGTGGTGGCTCCCGGGTATGTGCTAGGAGCCCGTGCGCTGTGTCTGAATGAACACTCCAAGTACCACAAACGACATCTGCCGCCGAGTGCTGTTATTTTCCAAGGGCACCATTACCGCAGTCTTCAACGACACTTACAACCCTAAAAGAGACTGGTTGGAATGAATTGGACATGAAATGAAGAGACAGAAAGTTTGGGAAATGAAGAAACATGTCCAGTGTTCGCCTAGTGACCCGGGAAAAGCCCGCCCAAGGGTCAGAGATATCGCCCGCGGGAATCCAAACAACGACCTACTGAGTGGCAAATCCAGACAAAAAATGTCAGTCACCTGGTACAGTAAAGATGCACTGAAGTTGCCTGAAGCAGGAAGGTATCTCAGGCTATGTTAGTTGATGTAACCAATGAACACCCAAATATTACACCTTATATTTGTCGGCTATCCCCCTCAACAATGCAGACATCTAGATTGCGCTCGTCAAGGAACCGTCGAACACGTATGTGGCCATCACTGTGGGACAGGCTGAAGCGGGACTCGTCTGAAAAGACTACATTTTGCCATTCAATATGCCAATGACAGCATTCACATGCCCATTACAGTCGGAGGCGCTTTTAGATCATGAGCAATGAAAGTCGAGATAATGGCATGCGTTAACCAGAACAATCCGCAGGAGACGGCGACGATTCGTTCACACCTGTTGCAGTACCTAGTATAAGCCAATGCTGCAGCTCAAGCTGTACGACCCGCAATGGCCATACGAACAGGATGGCAGTCATCGCATATGTGGTCATATTGCAGGGCCCAGAGTCCACTCTTGTTGCGTACGACTCTCTCATGCAATGCTTCCATATACACATTCTGTCGTAGGATCCGAAATGTCAGGGTATGACAAACCCGCTTCCCGGAGACCGATCATTCTGCCCAGTTCGAACACCCTTACACGCTGATGTTGCGCCCTTGACGTTGCCTAGCACTTGTTCACGTTTCCACCTTGTTTGACAGCTCTTCACTGTCACCACTTGGCGTAACAATGACCTAGTCGGAAAAATACGACAGGACCTTGCTGGGATTCGTGTACCCATCTCTCTGCAATCTTAATCACTTATTCCTCGCAAACTGTTCTACACATCCAAATTTGGATTCATTCGAGGAACTTTCATGATGTTGCAATCTTCACAAAGAATAATGCATAAGAGACATTTTAAAAAAAATCAATATGTATGTAAACAACAGGGATCAAAAACGAAAACGCTGAGAATTATCAAATTTGCTTACTTAAACTTAGTATTTTCATATGATGCGACACAAAAATATCTCCACCCAAACTACACTTTACAAGTGCTTTCGAACTTTTTATGTTTTTTTTTAAATGGATAACAACTCTAATTAAGATACAGTATATGTGAAATATTTAATGAAAATAAATGCATATTTTTATATTCCGCGAAGAGCCTATGAAGTCCTATTATTCTGAGTTACGTTTGTATAACTGGCAACCCGAGTGGCAAGAGAAGAAGACCTCACTGCACAAAAATGTAGATCTTGTTAAAGTACAAAATTTATGTCATAAAAATAGTCCATTGTTAGAATTACGTTTCTCAAGTTGTTTCTCAAGTTGCTACTCGCAATTTCTTGGTCATGCAAAGATCATAGAATTTCAAACCATCATATAGCGACGATTCGCTTTTTATAAATTTTAGTATCGCTTTAGTCCTGCTAAAGAATGTTTAATAGATTTTGTTCCCGCCATCAGGTTACCTACGTTTGGGTTCCTGGGCATGCGGGCAGTAAGAGGTAATGAAATGGTGGACATGCTAGTTAATCGGGAAACCAGTATTGCTTTTGTAGTCCCGAGCTGTTTCGCGATGTTTGTCCCAGTACTGTCAAGTATGAAAAGTATGAGATAACTCAGCTTACAGCGAAAGCTCATCTTGAGATGTGGTAAAAGCAAATTACCACAGGACATGGCAATGACTTTATTCCCGGACCGAGAACAAATTTAATGAACCTAACCGGAACTTGACTCAGACACGCTGTTGGCTTTCTTACCGACCACAATACTCTCAGAAGAATATATATTGGAATTTACATAGTGCTCTTTATGTAGGAATTGTGGGGATTTTGAAATTTCGCAACATATTCTACGCTGACGTTAGCAACTCGCCTTCTCCGTGTTGCAGTGAGTAATCTCTCCCTCCCCCTCCCCCTCTAACTCCCCCTCTCCCTCCCTTTCTCTCTCTCTCCCCCCATTGTATAGTGCGTCATGTGTCAGTTTATAATATCCAGCACACAAGTCATTGACTCCTACATTTATAACTGCTTAAAAGGAATCTATCTTATTTATAGAAAGTGGCGTAATAGGTGACTAGTTTTCGGTAAAGTTGTGCACTCAAAAATGTAATTTTCTGTGTCATTACACAACCCATGCGACAATTACTATGGATGTTTCTTTCAAATTGTGTTTGTTCCCGATTAATTGCCAAGATGCCTATTAATATTCGCTACTACAAATGTGCAAGTTTTTCGTTACAAATTAATTATCATACTAATCGTGATACAATGCGATGACAATGGTATTAACCAAGTGCAGGACTTGTTGTTTTCATTATGTTAATACTATAAAAATGTCAGTTTTGGGCAATTATTTATGTTACGACTGTCAGTTACAACTAAACCTATGAAAAAGTTGTTATTCATATCCAAAGTATTCACTCTAATGTAAGAGTCATAATAGAGCAATCGCTACACTATCTTTACGCTACAATACTGTATTAACCTAAGAAATGCTGGGCTATAGATTTCAAAATGCAAAATTACATATTTCAAATACCACAGCACTGAAAGATTATCTGTTACTGCTTGCCGCCCAGTTGGTTACGCAGTGCAGAGTAGGTGATTTGCAGGAGCATCGAGTAAGCCTCTTTGCTTTTCTAAACGGGCACCCAGTGGGCTATCCCTGATCTATACGGAATATGAATTTTTTTATTTGTTTTAATCGTTATTTATTTTCATTTTATTTTGAATTTGAGGATATAAGATAGGCTAACGTCAATAACGTTGCCCGCCATAAACGAACAATAACCTTGAATAAAGTCCAGGTTATTAGACACAAAGTGCTCCAAGAGCTCACTTGTATTCTTCTATGAGGCCACTCATTTAACATCATTTCATTCTACTTTATTCTTTTTCTACCTACAATAAAATGAGTAAATGTCTAATGAAGCTTTATCTCGATTAACATGAAGTAAATGGAATTATAAGCTTTTGTAAGAATAGTTTGAACTAAGCAAGTAATGCAAGTGCAACACATAATATAGGTTCTTTTTTCCTTAGCGACAAAACTGAAGATAAATCGGACGCCCTGTATATTACAGCGAGTCAAAAGTAGCATATAAAAGAATACACAATTATCCATGTTTTGTCGTACGCAGTAGAAGGAAACCGCAAAGCCAGGATTAAAGCACTGCAGCATGCTGTAGCGTAGTGTAGGACACAATAGGCGATGAGGTATTTCGCCACCCATCTTCATTAATGTCTATTCACTCCATCTGGTGCCCGTTGCCTATCTGCCGACATAACGTTCGAGGTCAGTGGAAAATTTCACTGACGTTAACACCAAATGACTCCCATTCTACAAATGCAGCTATTCACGCTTTCCGTTTGAAAATCATTATCTAAAAATTGTTATGCAGATTTCTTTCAGTTTGTCGTCTTTAAACAGTATATATTTATAAAAACAATTAAATCCATATATATATATATATATATATATATATATATATTGATTTAGTTTTGTTTTTTACTTTCTCTATACGTACTATGTATATAGTGTATAGAGAAGGTATTGAACTGCACCCAAAAATTTGATACCGAGATTTCATCGGAAATATATGTTTTAGGGACACCTGTATCCAAAAAAAGCATTTTCAGAAAAAGGTCCGTGTGTGTGTCCGTGTGTCTGTGGACACGATAACTCAAAAACGAAAAGTCAGTAAAATACCAAACTTGGTATTTAAGTTTAGTATCTTCCAGAGATGCGACACGAAGATGTTGAGAAAAATCCGCCCACCCCAAACTAACCTTTATATGGAACTTTTTTCGAAAATTTTGATTTTATCAAAATGGCTATAACGATTCTGATTAAAATATCGTATATTAAAGATATTTGCCTGACATATAAAATGCATATCTTGAATTTTCTGGGAATAGCCTCTGAAGACTACTGTATTCTGGATGAATTTTATGGATTTGTGCATAACTGCTAAACCCTAAGAGAGACACAAAAACTTACTGCACAGAACATGTAGAGCACATTAAAACACACAATTTATGTCATATACTTTTTTCGTGGAGTTGGTCGTTTTTAAGATATTCCTGGCTTTTCGTTTCAGCTTTGCAAAACTTACTTTTCTTATACAGGAATTTGTAAACTCCTGTCCATGCAAACAAAGGAACTTCAATCACATAGCAACCAGCTTTTGATAATCACTTTAACCTATGGTACTCCCTTATTTCGCTTTTACTAATAAGGAAGGAAGTAATAAGACTATTTCTGTTCTTTTCTTCTCGATTAGCAGGAAGTAAATAGAAGCATAAGCTTTTTAACAATAATTTGTTGCAGAGATGTAGAGAAAGTCATGTAAATGAAACACGTCAGATTTTGTAGAGTTTATCGCCCGCATTTACTACAAAAGCAGTGTCTGGATAGGGATTGGATAGGTAGAGTCAGACTGAAAAATTCAATGCCAAAGCCAGGATTTGAATCATGGATCTCCTGGTTTCTGGTCGGTCAGGTACTATGTACATAGTGTATACATGAGGTATTGTCTGGCACCCAAAAAATCGATACCGAGATTTTACCGAAAATACATCATTTGGGACCTCCTGAAACCTAAAGAAAACATTTTTAGAAATGTTTCCGTGTGGTGTGTGTTTGTGGGCAGCATAGCTCAAAACGAAAAGTCGGTTATAAAAAAACTTGATATTTAAGTTCAATATCTACCAAGGATGCAATATGAAGATTTTCAAGAAAATCCCCCTCACTCCAAACTACCCTTTACATGGTAAAAATGTCGAAAATTTTGATTTTCTCAAAAATGGCTCTAACAATTTTGATTAAAGTGCCTTATAAATAAGATAGATATATAGGCAAACAAAATAAGTAACTTGAGATTTTTGGGAATAGCCTCTGAAGACTTCTTTAATTTGGATGCCTTCTATATAACTGCCAAACCGTAAGAGATATATAAAAACTTGCCACACAAAAACTGTAGATCTCATTAAAACACACAATTGATCTCATATACCTTTTACTTTCTCTATTCGTACTATGTACATAGTGTTTAGAGAAGGTATTGCACTCTACCAAAAAATTCGATACCGGGATTTCACCGGAAATATATGTTTTAGGGTCCCCTGTATCCAAAAAAGTATTCTCACAAAAAGGTCCGTGTGTGTGTGTGTGTGTGTGTGTGTGTGTCCGTGTGTCAGTCTGTGTGTCTGTGAACACGATAACTCAAAAACGAAAAGTCGGTAAAATACCAGACTTGGTATTTAAGTTTAGTGTCGTCCAGGGATGCGACACGAAAATTTTGAGAAAAATCCCCCCACCCCAAACTACCCTTTTCAAGGAACCTTTTTCGAAAATTTTGATTTTCTAAAAATTGGCTCTAAAAATTTTGATTAAAATATCATATATTAAAGATATTTACCTGACAAATAAAATGCATATTTAGAATTTTCTGGGAATAGCCTCTGAAGACTAATTTATTCTGGATGAATTTTGAATAACTACTAAACCGTAAGAGATGGACAAAAACTTAAACCTCTCAAAATGTAGAGCACATTAAAACGCGCAATTTATGTTATATACATTTTTTTCGTGGAGTTGATCGTTTTCGAGATATTACTTTCTCTTGGTTTCAGCTTTGAAAAACATAACTTTTCTCATACAGGAATTTGTCAACTCCTGTCCATACAAACAAAGGAACATCAGTCACATAGCAACCAGCTTTTGACTTTCAATTTAACCTATAGTACTCCCTTATTTCGCTTCTACTTACATTAAAGCAAGAAATAAGACTATTTCTGCTAATGTTTCTCGATTAGCATGAAATAAATAAAAGATAAACTTATTAACAATAATTTGTTACAGTGATATAGAGAAAGTCATGTGAATGGAACACATCAGATTTTTTACTGTAGAGTCTACCGTTTTCGAGATGTTCCGGATTATTGGTTTCAATTTTAAGCCACAAACTTTTCTCGGACGGGAAGACATTTTTTTTTCTCGTTTCTCATTTGTTTACTCCTGACAAGCAGAGAGATTAGAATTTCAATTGTTTCAAGGATGAGACCATCGCTTTAGCCTTTGCATTTCCTTATTTCCCTTCTACTTACAAGGAAGCTAGTAATAAGACTAATTCTACTTATGTGTATTTTGATTAACATGATGTAGATAGCAGATTAATATTTTGAATAAAAGGATTGTTTACCGAACAGCTACAGGACATCACGTGTATGGAACAGATTAGATTTCTCCCATTTAGTTACAAGGAACCAAGTAATAAGGGCAATTTCTGCTAATGTTTAACTCGATTAGAATGAAGTATATACAAGAATAAGCTTTTTAACAATAATTTGTTACAGAGATGTAGGGAAAGACATGTGAATGGAACATCAGATTTTTCTCTCTCACAGTCATAGAGTCTTAGTATTTAATCAGAGGCATGAATTCTTTCTCATGTGTCACTCTTTGCTAGTTCATAGTTGCTGGTTCATCTATTTACTAATTATGAAAGGTTCATCCACAATGAAGAGGCTATTCTCAGAAATTTAAGATATATACTTTGTCATGTAGATATCCTTAATACAAGTATTTTAATCCAATTATATTTTTATGGGTATTGAACACTAAGTTGAATTATATAGCTATCGCAAAGGTGTGCGTAGCTTATTGGAACACTGCCTTCAAGATCCTTGGTTCCCTTGCGTCCACTTGCGTATTGTTGCTGTGAGTCTATAGGGCTCCTGGGGGCGCCTTGATTATACGTAAGCCCTAAGGTTCAGGATGGAAGCATATATGGACCTAACCTGTTCATATGGCAGCGAGACAGCTTATATTCAACAAGCTATGATCGAATTGGATATCTAAAAAACCCTCGAGTCAAATATAATCTTCCATTGTTTTTATGGTTTGTTGAGAATAATCACGTTGCAAATAAGAAAAGTTAAAATGGATGGCTGAGGTTAAAGTGATAAGAGTGTATTAAACACAATTATCTTAATGTGGATTTTTACATTCTCTAAACATACTAAGTACTCCACCCAAAAATTCGATATCGAGATGTCACCGAAAATATATGTTTTGATATCACTTGAAAAAATAAAACGCATATTTAGAAGAAAAAAAAAAAGCATGTGTAGTATGCGTGTTTTGTCTGTATATCTGTGAACAGCATAGCTCAAAAATGAAAACACCGTTAAATCCCACATTTGGTATTTAAGGATGCGACACGAAGGTTTTCAATAAAATCTCCCACCCCAAACTATCCTTTACGTGGAAGAAGTTTTTGAAAATATTGCTTTCACAAAAATTGCTTTTAATGTTTTAAAAGATCACACATTAAAGATATGTACATGATAATTAAAATGTTTATCTCGAGCTTTCTGGAAAAAAGCTTTATTCTGGACGAATTTTGTATAACTAGTAAATTGTAAGAGATAGACAAAAATTTACTACACAAAAACGTATATCTCGTTTGTTTTACTCCTGAACACGCAAAGAAAATTGAATTTCAATTGTTTCACATAGTGATAGCTTTTAAAACATTTGACTATCTCTTTAGCCTAGTGATTCCCTTATTTTGCTTATACTTACAAGAAAGCCTGCAATAGGACCATTTCTGCTAATGTCATTTCGAATAGCATGACGTAGATAAAAAGAATAATCTTTTGTAAGGACATTTTTTTTGTAGACTAGCTAGAGAATGTGAGCACATTAGAGTTTCTCTTTCTTTTTTTTTTAACTGTTATCCTTGCAAAATATAGTTTAACATGATTTAAAATTGAGACTGTGTCCCTAACCTGCTTTGTTACAGGCAAACTTCAACCTTAATGCAATAGCATATCTTTCCTAGAATGTATGGAACCAGCCAACAAACAATACATTACATCTCATTGTTTGTGGTAAGAACATGTTACTGCATTCCATTTCAAAATAGTTAAAATGGAAATAAGCGGTAGTAGTCTTGATTTCATGTTCACTAAAGTACAGTTCACAAACTTCAATGGCAAATGAAGACCGCAGGAAGAGGTTGCAGGACTTTTCAAAAGTTTGCTTAATGATTCAATATTTAGGAATTGCTAAACAGTTCAAAAATGTTGCATACCTTTGAGTTATCTGTAAGAACAGAAGTCTTCTTATGAATAGCCTTAATCCATTTTCAAAGACTGGATAAAAAGTAATGAGAACTATTTTTCTCCTCTGAAATGACCTTATTGACCGAGGTACTAATAGTTTCACACCTTCAATATAATCGCTCCCGTTATTTAAGTTTGGAAGGCGTCGTAAATCATCTGCGCCTCTATTTCTGTTAATGTCCCGTACTGACTACCCTATAGGCATCTCTGGTACTGTACCGGATCCCTTGCAGTGGTTCTTTCACTTTGTGAAAGAGATTCCAATCACAGGTACTATCGTTACCCTTGATGGTACAGTGTAATGCAGCATTACCTCATCAATATCATATGCCGCAATGAACATAACTTTCACAGCACTTTGTGTAGCGCGCATTTTCTTTAGAAGAGGAGAATCTTGAAGCCTCTATTCAGTGAGACGCTGCCTACTACTGCATATTTCTACACCACCACCTTCGTGGAACAGAAACGCACCAAAATTCGGATGAGAATACAAGATGTCCCACTGCTGCTGCTGTCCAGGACATCTTACGCGCTGGCAATAGGTGATTCTAAGACATCCACCGTACTCACCCGACATGGGTCCCCGTATTTACGATCTCTTTTTCAAAGTGGAGAAACCACTCAGAGGGTTCCGATAAAACGCCCGAGATGACATTATTCATGATATAGGACGGTCAGTACGGGGCATCAATAGAAATAGACGCACAGATAGTATACGACGTCTTCCGAACATTTGGTAGAAGGTCATAAATAACAGTGGCAAATTATATTGAAGGTGTGTAACTATTAAGTACTCAGTGAATAAATTCACTTCGGAGTAAAATAATAGTTCTTATTACTTTTTATCCAACCCTTTAGATTTCAAATCTTTATCTTCAGGAAAGGAAAACAAACACACTCAATTTTGAATCGTTCGCGTAATTACCATTACAATTTTGTACACTGCACCTCTGGGGTATTATGTCTTTAACAGTAGGCTACAATTTAAAACCACCAATGTCAAAATATTCCCACAATTGTACACAAATCAAACACACGTGTACTGTATCACAATGCCCAAAGAATGTGACGTCACGCTATATGCTAAGGCTTTCTCTGTAGGTAGTGTTCGCACAACCTGCTCAGCATCTTCGTTGATAAACAAGAAGGGTAGGAGGTAGTTCCCTACTTACCTACTTTAACTTAAAATAGCCCCGCTGAGCTCTGAAACTGTTTTAACGCCCCAAGGGGGAAAATGTACGTCAAAGGCGGGGCACTTGGGCCACCTGGTAGATATTGATTTCACATGTTAATTTGAAGTAAGAAATGAAGAAGATGTATTAATTTTGCGAGTGAATACGCAGCGCGAGAGGGTGGATGTGCATTATGCTGTGTATAGCAGTGTTTCATAAAGGCAGAGGCCCATGTTAATCAGAGAAGGGCATTGTGTCAGATACTCGTGTAATTTAGGAAAAGGCTCTGAGAGTAAGACTCGAGATACATGCAGATAAAGAGAACAATAAACAACGCTTTGTAAGAGAAGGCGGGAGTTTGAAACAAAGCGGAAAAAGGAAGTTCAAGTGTATGAGAGAAGGCAAAACATTTTAAGATGATACAGCACGTACTTCTGCACTCCCAGAGTACATCTGAAATGCTCATTCAGAGTTTATTTTCCTAAAGGGACTTAACATATTTTACACCTCTTGGCTCCAGTTTTCAACAAAGGTGTCTACTCGCAAACGCTTCAGGTGTATTCCCTACTGTCTGTAGGCGTTCCACAACTCATGAACCTCTGTGTTTACGAAGTGAGATTTACTTAGGAAATCTTAGCACGATATACACTATTCTGTGATACCAGTGCGCAAATTATAGTAGTTTTAAACTATACAACAGTTACTGTAATATTTAATGTAATAGATAATTTACTTCATCTTTTTAAGTTACAATCATTATCATACCATATATAGTATATATAACTTGATCATTGTAATTTTAAAAGATGAAATAAATGATCTATTTAGGTACAATTAAGCGTTAAATATTACAGTAACTGTTCTATAGTTTAAAACTATATATACAATATATAAATAAAGGGAAGCGTACATAAAAATATATAACCTGGGTGTTAACTGTATGTGATACCAAAGTCAGCAAATATATATATATATATATATATATATATATATATATATATATATAATTTGGTATCACATACAGTTAACACCCAGGTTATTTATTTTTATGTACCCTTCCCTCTATTTATATATTTTATACGACACTAAGCTAATCTATTTGCCTCTTCTCTTACAAACTCATCAGTTCCATTATTAAGATCTTCGCTTTCTTTGATGATTTTACTCCAACATTTCTCTTTTACTTTCCCTGTAAAGTTACCTAGTTGTTTCAGAAATTCGTTCTTATTATTTCCAAAAAGTTGTAAGCACAATATCTCTGGCGGTAATTTTTCTCGCTATTTACTCCATATTTTCTCTCTCCACATTTTAATTTCCTAGAACTCAATTATACAGTGGAAATTGTTATCGACGTTGCCACATAGTGGGAATAGATTTTTATCAACTTTTAGACCTTTTAATTACGCTTAATTGTATCTATTAATAAATATATATTTATCTAGAATGGAATCAGTATTATAACGTATGTTTCCAACTTATGGGTTACAAATATCCATGATAAAACTAATGGAAATAGGATTTTCATAAATAATGCACAAAACGAATAAAATATATGATCCATTACATACACACGGTTTTGTCTAGCCACTATAATTTACCCTGGCGTAGCTTCTGCAAACCATTCTCGCAAAATAGTATTACTTTCGCTACTACTTATAGTTACTAGGGGAAGTATGGTATTCCTACCAACAATTTGATGTCGAGATTTCACTGGAAATATATGTCCCCTAAATCCAGAAAAAAACAACGCATTTTCAGAAAAAGATTCAAATGTGTATATTGTTAATGTGTGTGTGTGTGTCCGAACAGTACATAACTTAAAAACGAAAATACGGTTAAGTACTAAACCTGTATTTAAGTCGATAGTCTTAAGGAAATTTGTCCATGTAAATTTTCAGAAAAATTACCCCATACCAAATTATCCCTTCAATGAAATACTCTGAAAATTATTTCATTTTTTTTTCAAAATTATTACTAATGAGTTGTATTAAAATATCGTACATTAGAGATACGTTCTCACAAATAAAATATGTATCTTAAATGATAAGGAATATCCTCTCAAGCCTTCTTCATTCTGGTTTACACTTGAACATATGTTAAACCGTCAGAGATATGCAAAGTTTACTACATAAAAAACGTAGATCTCGTCAAAGCACTCAAACAATGACAAATGCCTTTTGTGAAGTTAACCATCTTCTAGATATTCCTTATTATTGGTTTCAATTTTCCAATATCTACAGTTTTTTGGTATTATAGCGACTTTTCGTTTTTGAGAAATCGTATTCGTAGATACACGGACACACACACGGACATTTTTCTGAAAATGCTTTTTTTTTTTTTTTTTTTTTTTTTTTGCTACAGGACACACTAAAACATATATTTCCGGTGAAATCTCGAATTGGATTTTTTTGGGTGGTGTGCAATGCCTTCTCTATACACTATGTGCATAGTACGTGTATAGAAAGTAAACACGGAAAGCTTAAATACCGAATTTGTTATTCCATTCCAGCAACTTCCAAGGATGTAACACAAAGATTTTCAGGTGAATCTCCAACCCAAGCTATCCTTTACATTTTTAGAAATTTTCGATTTTCTCAAAACTTATTATAAATATTTTTATTAAAATAATATATTTTTGAGATATGCTTATAATAAACGAAATGCATATCCTGAATTTTCTAGGAACAGCCTCTGAAAACCCCTTCATTCTGAAGGACTTTTGTAGTTGACAAAAGCTTCGGACACAAAAAATATAGATATCGTTAAAACATATAATTTAAGTCATAGGCATTTTTGTAGTTTAACTATTTCCAAGATATTCCGGGTTATTGGGTTCTATTTTCAGCTACTTAAACTTTTCTCAAACGGGAAGTCATCCTTCTTCTCGACTCCCACTTTTCTCCTGCGAATAAAAAGAACTGAAATGCAATTGATTCACATAGCGACAAGCTTTTGAAAGTTTTGTCTATCACTTTAGCCTAGTGTATTCCATTATTTCCCCTCTACTTACCAAATAAGTAGTAAGACCAATTCTGCTAATGTTTTTCTTGATTAGCATGAAGTATATAAAATAACCTTTTGTATGAAAAGTTTGTTTCTGGAATAGCTAGACAAAGTCAAGTGAATGGAACAGCTCAGAATTTTTTGTTCCATTTATGCCCCGCCTTTAACTGCACACTCATAGCAGCGGCATTTATCTTATACATGTATTGCTTATTGGCAATGTTGTTAACTCAGAATTTTGTCATTCGATTTCTGTTTCTTTTGGGTTTTATTCACTGGATCTCACACGCATTCACACTCTCATTCATATTTCCAGTTCCTAGGGAGGATTGTGAATAATCTTGGCCAGAAAAGAATTTACATCCCCAGTTGGGAATCGAACCCAAGACCCTCGAGCAACAGGGCTCAGGTTCTTTTATGGGCCACATGTCTGATAAAAATTCATTACCCTCCACCAGGTTTGAATCCGCGACTTTGGGAACCAGAGGCTAGCAAGTTTAACCCTAGATCACAGAGGACGACAAAACAAGAGGATCTTAGAGTCATATTTCTTTATTTATTACTATACCTTCAAACAATTTCTCACTTGGATAAGTTGAGTCAGACTGAAAAAGCAATGCCATAGCCGGGATTTGAACCACGGATCTCCCGATCTTGAGCCAGTTGCCGTACCACTGAGCTGCATGGCAAGATGCCGACATAGCATTAAATTTCTCAACTGACTCGTATGTTTCCCGGTAAACCACAAGGTATTCTCAAATTACTTTGAGATGACAAACCCTAATGGCGACTTACAATATCTTAAATACTTTTAAGTCCCGAGCTTCATAGTACTTCAACTACTATAATCAATTAGTTTTAATGTTTTATAAGTGAGAAGTTTAGTGCTATGGTGGTATATTGCCATTCTAGCTTAGAGCAACGGGCTAAAGATCGGGAGATCCTTGGTTCAAATCCCGGCTACGGTATTGAATTTTTAAGTCTGGCTCAATTTGTCCTACACACGACTTGTGTAATAAATAATTAAATTAACAATTTCTCACTTAATTACTCATCTGTGGAATGTTCATAAAATTTAGGCTCTGTTTTTTCTGTATTTGTTTACTGCATACCACACAAGACATGCAAGGGCATATCGTTTGAATAATTGGGTTTCTCTGGCTTCAGTATCTGTTATTTACATAACCATGTAAATGGTACCATGCCTCCTCAGAGAAAAATATTAATCATGGTTCAATTACTCTATCATTGACTTTTCGCAAAATCCAATCACAAAAATTGACACACTTTGGTGATCAGGTCCCTTTCTTTGTATATTCTGCAAAAAATTACTTCTACAAAATATTATTACTATAAATGGTCTTATTACTTAATTCTTATGAGAAGAAGGGAAATAATGGAACGCTAGACTAAAGCGATAGTCATGTTTTAAAAGCTGTCGCCATGCATTGTCATTGAATTTCAATAATCTTTCCATGACTAGGAGTAAAACTGATGTGAACTTTGCGTTTGCGAAAAGTTTAAGTACTTTTAAATTAAATAACAGGGAATATCTCAAAAGTTGTTAGCTGTACAATAAATATTTATCTGACATAAGATGTTTATTTTAACAGTCGTGATTGGTAAGTTTTTATGTATCTCTTACGGTTTACCAGTTATGCAAAAGACATTCAGATTGAAGAGAACTTCAAGGTCTACTCCAAAGAAATTCAGGATATATATGTTATTTTTCGCATAAATATCTGTAAATATAGGGAATTTAAATCAAAATTATTAGAGCCATATTTTAGAAAATTGAAAATTTCGAAAAAAGTTCCAAGTAAAGGGTAATTTGCGGTGGTGTGTTTTTTCTTAAAATCTTGGTGTTGCATTCTTGAAATATACTGAACATAACTTCCAAGTTCGGTAATTGAGATATACAGTCCACACACACACGCATGTTTTTCTAAAAATGCTGTTATTTTATTCAGGGGTTTTCAAAACATGAATTGCCGGTGGAATTTTGTTAACAAATTTTGGGTGGATATCAATACTTTCTATACCTACTTTATACATAGTGTATACGTGCTATAGAAAGTAATAATGTTATGCATCAAACCCCCAAGCAATGGAAGATTTAAAAGGAAACATCAGGTGAGAAGGTTATCTAATTTTGGATATTAAGTTCTAAAATGGATAGAGAAGATTAACATTTCCAACGTCTTTTATGATAAGTTATGTGCTTATTATCATTATTTCCTAGCTAATTTGGGTTACTTAAAGCGTGAAGTTCACTGCACTTTTACTTTTTAGACGCAAACACACATGATCTATGATTCGGGTTTAGATCGCATTCAAAACAGAGGCAGCATAATATGTCTCATGATTACATTTTATATTCTAATAAAATTTGAAATCTTATAGGAAATTGTATTTATATGTTTATTTAAATATCCTGAAAGCAGTACGATATAAGGAATATAGTAATGCTTATTGTGACGATTAATAATAATAATAATAATAATAATAATAATAATAATATTTATTTTCTGGTAGTAACCTATTGTTGCATATAAATCTGAGACATGGAAGTACCACAGCGTGTTGGTCACTCGCTAAATCAGTTTTCTACTACTAGTCTGATGAGATCAAATTTCCCATATCATAGCTGTTTAGTGTCAGCCTAGCTGTCGTCAGCCAATGTCGGCTAAGCCTTATCAGGATAATATAAACCAATTACTAATAGCAAGTTCCAAGAAACATTTAACCCCGTATTTTTGTACCCTATATTTTTGGCTGTCGATGCTACCAGACTTCACCAGAAGGGGACTTAGTTTATTTTCATTGGCAATATCTCAAGAAGCCACACGATGCCTAGAAATGCACATAACTCTCCCCGGGTCAAAAGATGAGGTTATCTTAGCTAAATTAATCACTATTATGATGTAAAAAGTTCATCCTCATTACCATCACTATTATCTCTTTGCAACATAATGTAAATACAATTTAGCCACTACCTGAGTTAACTCTCTCGTAGTGGCTCCTTTCAGGTTGAAGTTACATTTTACTAACTCGTCCTGTATCCTACTTAGTGTAGGATAATTGTAAACTCCCAATTCCTTAAGCATCCATTCCCCGGTCCCGTAACGTAAAACTCTTTAACAGAAACCGCCAATATCTGATATTAAAGTTGCGCTTAAGGCGAGACTGTTTCGGAAGATGTATCAGAAAACACACCGGAAAATATGTATATTTACAATATTTTTACGCAAATCTTAATTTGTAGATGCAGTAGCTAATCTATGCCGCATTACTTTAGTCTCATCATGTTCTCATTTACTGTGTAACATATTTTGAAAGATTTTGGGGTGAAATTTGTGCGATATTTTTGTTAACCAGCACTTATAGAGAAAAACTTCTCACCAGCAGTAGATAAGAGATAATTTTCCAAATTCCTTCGCAAGTGATTGAATTTGTAAGTGTCGCCCTTCATACTTTCAGCAAAACATCTTACCAGTAGTTTGGCACACAGTTGAAAAAAAAAAAAAAATAGGAAGAGTAGTTATGTCGTGTCGCGAGCGAAGATTGGGTGTACCGACCCCGCTCCCGAACTCTGACGTCATCCATCCGTCTAATAATCCCTCGACGTTACCGTCTGGTCTTTATACGTAACTGTAATAGTAACTGTGAGAATGCGAGGAGTTTGGGTAATTATTTATAACTGTTTCGTTGGAGTCGGAACTACAGTGGCCGACTCGCAAGCCGTCGCACGGCGGCCACAATGTGAAAGAAAAGCGCTGTATAAATGCTGCACGAAAATGCGCACAAACAGAACTTCAGAAGCTTATCTTGATGTGGGTTCACTTTAACATTATTACTGGACATTTTTCCCTGTGTTTGGAATTTCCACTCGGAGAAACGTTAATCCATCTAATGCTGAAGCCGCAGTATCCTAGAAAAGCAAATTCAACGTTGCTCTCAGTGAGTTAATAGCATCATCCTGCTTGTCCGGGACATAATAATTAATTCACGTACGACCTGCAACTATAACACAGATGCACGTTTTTACTGTATTGTGTAGTAATTAGGTTAACAAGAGGGAAATTAGGTTCATATGCTTCCAGAACGATATGCATGTGAGCATGCGTGAGAGAGGAATAGATAGAGAGAGGGGGGGAAGGGTGGGACAATAGCGCATTATGTGTATTTGCTTTCTCTCCAAGCTTCCCTTAATGCAAAATGTCCCAGTTTTAGCAAACATGTTTTAGAGAGAGAAAAGATCAAAAGGATATACGAAAAGTTGCTTTAGACATTCAAGGGCGGTGAAAACTCTCACCATTAGGAATTTTATGTTTTAAACAAAAACTTGATGTGTTCCTTTCGCATGACTTTCTTTGCAAACTAGTGTCACAGAAGATTATTCGTTTATCTACATAATGCCAATCGAGATAAAATGTTAGTAGAAACTGTCTCATTACTTGCTTCTTTATAAGTAGAAGGGAAATAAGCCAACAAACTAAGCTAAAGCGATAATAAATTATTTTAAAAGCTAGTCGTCATGTGAAACTGAAAATTAGTACTCTTTGAACAACTAGAAGCAAACCAAAAGAGATATGAAACGAAAGAGAGAAAAGTTTAAGTAGTTTAAAATTGCAACTTATAACAAAGAATATCTCAGTAACGGTGAATTTTACAAAAGATAAATTTCTATGACATAAATTGCGTGTTTTAATAAGATCTAAAATTTTTGTGTTGTAAGTTTTTGTCTACAACATGCTAATCATGATAAACAGTAGCAGAAATGGTCTTATTAGTTAGTTCCTTAAAGGTGGAAAGGAAACAAGGGAACACACTAGATTAATTGTTTTTTTTTTTTCATACAAGCCGTGTGTAGGAGTTGGATAGGTAGAGTCAGACTGAAAAATGCAATGCCATAGCCGGGATTTGAACCACAGATCTCCCGATCTCTTGCCGGTTGCTCTGCCACTGAGCTACCATGGCAACTCAACTGACTCGCATGTTTCTTGGTAAACCACAAGGTGTTCTCAAATTATTTTGAGATGACTACCCCCCCCCAAGTACTGAAGTCCCAGGATTCATAGTATTGCCAACTATTATGGTCAATTGATATTCGATTAATTGTTTTTTTACAAAAGCCGTGTTTAGGACAGCAGCTGGTTAGGCAGAGTCAGATTGAAAAAGTCAATGCCATAGCCGGGATTTGAACCATGATATCCCGATCTCTAGCCGGGAGATGGATTCGGTGGAACGAGGGGTGGGAGAACCCGGAGGACCCGAAGAAAACCTGCCCATACGCCGCATCGTCCACCACAAATCCCACATGCGAGCGCTTGGGAATGAACCCGGACCACCTATATAGAAAGCAAACTGTCTAATCACTCGGCCATGGCGCCGCCATCTTTGGAGGATATTGCAGTAATTACCAAGTTTGGTATTGAACCGACTTTTCATTTTGAGCTATGCTGAACACGAGCGGATATTTTTCTAAAAAGAGTTTTTTGGATTTAGATGGTCGTAAAACATGTATTCTCGGTTTAATCTGAGCACCGAACTTTTGGGTGGAATACAATATCTACTATCGAAATCTGCTTTGTACATTGTACATCATTTTGTTAACATTGCTCCGAATTTGCCAAGCTTCTATTCTAAAGACCCACTGAGCCGACTGAATTCTTCTTTCAGGACCATGACAATACATCCAAGTTTCATCGCCAGCAGCAATATTTCAAACTATAATAAACTGTCTCCGTGGAATTTTACAGAACGTTTCTTTACCAGTCAGTGCGTTGTCTTTGATCAGATGTGTCTTTATGGGTAATCCATTGACAACGTTTTCTCACTAAAGTTGATGTAAAATGTTTTGGATTTAACTCAATCCAATGCCCAATGTAGCTAATTTCAAAACAGGCTATCGATCTTCTTTGAAGACTTCTTGAGAAACGACATTTTCACCAGTAACAGCAGTTCTTGGATGTCCTTCATGAAATCCATCACTGAGTAAAAAAATCTGATGTGTTCCATTCACACGACTTTCTCAAGATCTCTGTAACAAATTATTAAAAAACTTATTCTTCTCTTTACTTAATGATAATCGAGATAAACATTAGTAGAAACGCTCGTATTACTTAGCTCCTTGAAAGTAGGAGGAAAATAAGGGAATGCACTAGGCTAAACCAACAGTCAAATGTTTTAAATTGTGGTTGCTATGGGATTGAAATCCGTTTCTTTGCATGGCAGGAGTTGACAGGTTCCAGTATGGGACAATTTTCTGTATTTTAAAACTATAGCATTGTGTTTTAAGGAGATCTACAGTTTTATGTAGTAAGTTTTTGTCTATCTCTTAGTTTTACTAGTTTTGTAAAAGTCACTCAGAATGGAGAGCACTTCAAGGGCTATTCTCAATAATTTTAGGTTCTACGTTTTATTTGCCGTGTAAACATATATATTTTGCAATCAAAATCGTAAGAGCTAGAAAGTTGAAAATTTCGAGAAATTTTCCATGTAAAATGTAGTTTTTGAGTGGAGAGATGTTGCTGAAATACTTGTGTTACACCCCTAGAAGAAACTGAACTTAAAGACAAAGTTTGGTATTTAACGGGCTTATGTTCTCCACAGACACACACACACATACTCAGTCACACACAACTTTTTCTAAAATTCTTTTTTTTTTCAAGGATCCCAAATATATATTTCCGTTGAAATCTGGTATCGTATATTTTCGGTGGAATACCCCAATTACTCCACTTATCATAATAAGCCTTTAAATATATAGTTTTCAGTAGAAGAAAATCTAATAAGAAGAGTCATACGTGTGATAAATTCATCAAAAAATCAAAAAGGAGAAAATAAGAATGTGATGTAGAGTAAACACTTAATTGCAAATTAAACATTTAGATAAATAAATAGTATTTAATCAGTCGTTTTTCGCTTAACCCAATCTATTAATTACATCATCCAATATAACGTTTACCTCACAACATGTAACCAGAGACAGAAATACCAGGAAAAATAAATGTATTTTTATCTGGAAAGCAAATATAGTCAGCAATTACGCATAATAAGCTTAAAAATAATTATGTAAAGCGCATATTGAGCGAAAAACCTTGTTAATAATTACATCTGCACCACAGAATAAATGTTTAGGTGTCAGATATTATTTGATTAACTTCGGATTGATATTTGGAAACACAGGGAAAGGAACTGTGGTGCCAGTAGAGCGACAGGGACCTAGATTCGATCTCTATTTCAACCTATTGCGAGGGGAAATCAACCCTGAGGGATTATTTCTGACCACATATTATCCCTGGCATTCTCCGTAGGGCAGTGGTTACCACGTTGTCTCCAGTAGAATACTAGGTCATGGATTCAATACCGGTGAAGGGTGATAGTTTACTTTTAGGACCCTAAAGCCTTTACATGACTTCCTTCGGAAGGGAAGAAAAGCCGTTGGTCCAATGTAATGTTTATCTGCATGTAAAACAACCTCATACCTTGAAAGAGAAGGTGTCTGGTGAAATTCCACTTTTAACGTCCTCGAAGCGTGATTTCGTCCTATGGCAGATTCGCGAATTAGGAATTCTAAGAAAACATCACTTGCTGTCCAACAGTACGCCAATATGGTGTAGTGGAACTTTAATATACTACTCCACTACTAAATGTACACAGAGTAGGCTAGGGAAGAAGAGAAATACAGGAGTCATGTGGTGGACATTAACTTGCTTTTGGCAATACTTACACAGACAAGCGACTAAATCATAGTTAGTATTTTGTTTATAATGAATTAGTTTACGTTGTGATTACTATAATTAGAAATGACGTCCGAAATTTCCACTGCCTGATAAGCCACGGTACCAATAGTATACTATTAAGGCTTTGAAGAAGTAAAAACTAAATTCCGTAGCACAACAGCCCGAACTTTGGCCAAGGCTTACGCCCAACCACTACGTCCCTCATCTCTGCCCATTATAAGCGCAATGGATGGGGTGCAGCACTGGAGAGTGGGACCAGGTTGGCGCCACGAGTCTCTACCGGGCGGTTAATGCGGTCTACACAACCTGGAATCACTAATTTTTCCTCAAGTAGTTCCTCAATTGCCCCCACCAGAGTCCTCACGAGGCTGAGTGCACCCAGGACCAGGTCTCCCAGCTAGAGAAAATACCCTTGCCGCTACAGGGAATCGAAGCCGGGCAGCCCCGCTACCAAGTTTAAAATAAAATGTTAGTTTTGGGAATTAATGATAAGAATTTCTTACCTTTTTACTTTCTCTAGTCCCATATGTACAATGTACATAGGTATAGAGAAGTATTGTATACCACCCAAAAATTCAATACCGAGATTTCACCGAAAATACATGTTTTAGGACCCCCTGTATCCAAAAAAGTCATTTTCAGAAAAAGGTCCGTGTATGTGTCCGTGTGTCCGTGTGTCTATGAACACGATAACTCAAAAAAGAAAAGTAGCTAAAATACCAAACTTGGTATTTAAGTTTAGTATCTTCCAGGGATGCGACATGAAGATTTTGAGAAAAATGCCCCCACCCCAAACTACCCTTTACATGGAACTTTTTTCGAACATTTTTATTTTCTTAAAAATGGCTTTAAGGATTTTAATTAAAATATCATATATTAAAGATATTTACCTAACAAATAAAATGCATATCTTGAATTTTCTGGGAATAGCTTCCGAAGACCTGTTTATTCTGGATGAATTTTGCTTAATCTGGCATAACTAGTAAACTGTAAGAGATAGACAAAAACTTATTATACAAAAAATGTAGGTCCTGCTAAAATACACAAGCTATGTTATATACATTTTTCTCGTGGGGCTTACCGTTTTCGAGGTATTCATTGTTATTAGCTTCAGTTGTGAAGTACTCCTACTTTTCTCAGACGGGAGTGTCCGTTTTTCTTTTGTTCTACTCCTGGCCAAGAAAAGAAGCGATTTGTGATGACAATCGCAAAACGACAGCTTTTAAAATATTTGACTATTGGTTTAGCCTAGTGTGTTCCCTTATTTTCTTCCTACTTATGCGCAACTAAATAATTAGAACATTAAGCTAATGAGTACCATGATTAGCAAGGTGCAGAAAGAAGAAGAATCTTATGTATGAAGTTTGTAGAACAGCTAGAGAAAGTCATGTGAGTGTAACACGTCATCAGATTTTTAATTTTAAAATTAAGACTTAATTTTGGTTTACAAGACCTTTGAAGAAGTAACAAATTTTTATATGTCACAGTGTTGTTCTACCTTGCTTCATAATGGCAAGTGCTAAATCAGAGAAAGCTGTTGGGCAACTATAGCGGCCATAGTGTTATCCCTAGAGTTTACCAAGCAATTTAGTTCATTAAAAACAATATCAGGAGTTCGCAACATCAAAGGTACTGTTGCATGCTGTTCCCACAGAAAGCTTTCAGTCTTTGGCAATATTCTATGCTATGAAGCAAAAACTAAACCTATTTAACATGTGAAACCACATCGGAAGTTAAGTAAAAATCTGATGTGTTCCATTATTTTGACTTTCTCCATCTCTCTGTAATAAATTATTGTTAAAAAGCTCAATCTTCTATCTGCCTATGCTAAGCAAGCTAAACATATACAGAAATGGTCTTATTACTTGTATCCTTGTAAGAAGGGAAATAAGATATTTATAAGGCTAAAGTAATAGTCAAATTTTCTTTGCATTGTCAGGAGTTGTCAAATTCCCATATGAGAAAAATTGAAGTACTTTAAAACTGAAACCAATAACAATAAATATCTCAAAAACGGTTAACTCCACGAAAAAAGATATATATGATATAAATTGTGTGCTTTAATGAGATCTAAATATTTGTGTAGTAAGTTTTTGCCTATCTCTTACGGTTTAGCAGTTATGCGAAATTCACAAAATTCATCCAGAATAAAGAGGTCTTCAGAGATTTTTCCATAACATTCAAGATATACATCTTATTTGTCATGTAAATATCTTTAATATTGGTATTTTAATCAAAATCGTTAGTCATTTTTGAGAAAATCAAAATTTTCGACTTTTTTTCCATTTAAGAGTAGTTTGGAATGGAGGAGTTTCCTCAAAATCTTCGTGTCGCATCCTTGGAAAACATCTTAAATATCAAATTTTGTATTTTAATGAATTTTCGTTTTTGAGATATAGTGCTCACACACACGGTCGTTTTTCTAAAAACGCTTTTTGGTTACAGGGGACTCTAAAAGTGTATTTCCGATGAAATATAGGTATCGAATTTTGGGTGAAGTGCAACACCTTCTCTATACACTATGCACATATTACGTTAGAGAAACTGAAAATCTAATGTGTTCCATTCACATTACTTTCTCTACCTGTTCAAGTTATTTTAGGCGGGGTTAGTTCTAAATATGGGGAGGTAAGCCGACTACGAAATATTAAACATCATTGCAAGGACATCATGAAAAGTGAAATATACTTTTGTATTGCATAGATATCTTTTTGTGAAGTTTATTGCATATATTAATTATTTTATGCCTACATTTCTGCAGATCGATTCTCAAAAATATTTAATAATTTATACATAGTTTATTTTATATATTTTATATATTTTATATATATATATATATATATTATGAAAACATTTGTTAGCACGTTTGCATACTCCTGTGGCGTCTGGTCTTGTTTGCTATTGAGGTACTTCATGCTGCTCTTCCTATGCTCACAGTGTGCACACATTGTAAGACAATCCTGAAAGTCCCAGCTCTGCTCATTATATACTTTTGAGGGCTTCTCCATCTGTCTGTGGTTACCCTGAATTCCCATGTTCCATCCTTCTCTTTCGTTCCAATCCCTCTATGTGGATTTCTTTCGCTCATCATCTGGTTAATATTAGATTACCATGAAGCCCAAAGTCTTTCCCTCTTCCTCACTCCACAAAGCGAGCATCCCAACAACGTCCTAGGCCATTCTCCTTATCCATTCTGTTTATGTCCATACCATCCTGCCTTCAACTCTTTCTATTACTGACCCCTCCATTGCCATCATCCGTCTTATTTCCACATGCCTTCCGTTTTCAATTCTTTATACTCTCACTCCTCTATGGATTTCATCCATCTCCACTTCCGTATCTTATATTTTTGTCTTTCTAGTACAATCCACCATTTAGTCCACAAGTTAATATACTCTCATATACTTATAATATACAAAATAATGAATATTCCTCTTTCATAGGATTCCATTTAACATTTTAATGGCTCCTCTTGTATGTATCACTCTGTGATTCACGGCAACTCCCCGATTCGTAAATTATGGATACCAGATATTTAAACTGTTTAATTGCCTTAATGATCCCTTCAGTTATTTAAGGCAGTACATATGTGAAATTTGTAAAACCCAAAGTATGCAGCATATCCTATGGAAGTTATTATAATCAATACCAATTGTTATAAACAATTATAAGAATATTTTGCCTTATATTTAAGTTTTAGAATACTTGTTATATAGATAATAATTTTTCTTGTTCCAAATGCATTTTTCTAATAAAAATTAGCCACTTAATGCAGATTTTAAACTATTGACATAAAAAAGGCATGTTTTGCTGTAAATGAGTTTTAAAATAAATATAGTGTAACATATTTCTTTATATTAACCCTAATTATTGTAGAAAAAACGTTAGTTTTCTACTCTCAAAAATGTAATAGTTTATTTCTGGAAAATGGAGCATTATTTGGAAAAAAAAATATGACCATTTTCTTTAATGCACTTTTGATAGGCAGCATAAGAATTTCGAAACACACTTGTACAAATTGCTTCATGGGGAGCATTTTGAGTATGGAAAAGTATGGGAAAAAGTTTGGGAGAAGTTAAGCTCAAATTTGGGAGTACTTATTAATAAGCATGGGCCAGCCCATTTGCAGCTTCAGTTAATTTGCATTTAAAGTGTTCCAAATGAAAATGATATGTTTTCTTGAAGTTTAAAATTCATATTATTTTATTATCAAGAAAACAATTTGTTAATTTTCACAATTTTCGATCAAATTTCACAGATGTATAAGCCAGATATATTTTCCTCCAACCCAATCACTATATACTCTGTTTTATTCATATTCTCTCTAATCCTTCAAATTTCAAATTCTTCCTTACACTCCTATAAACATCAAAACTGTTCACTTGATGCACCAATTATTAATACTCTAATGCGTTATTCAAATCGTTTAAAAGCTAATCGCTGTGTGAAACAGTTGAGGTTCGGTTTGCTTTGCATGATCCCGTTTGAGTGAAGTTAGGTAGTTTAAAATTGAAATCAATAACAAGGAATATCTATAAAAAAAAAAAAAAAAAAAAAAAAAAGTCAGCTTTATAAGAAAACAGACAAATTATTTGTTTTAACGAGACCTACATTTTTTGTGTAGTAAGTTTTTGTGTACCTCTTACGATTTACTAGCTATGCAAAATTCAGCCAAATTTATTCCGAATGAGAAGCTCTTTAGAGGCTATTCTCAGAAAATCCAAAATATACAGTTTATTTGTCATGTAAATGTCTTTAATATACGGTACTTTAATCAAAATCGAAAGAGCCACTTTTGAGAAAATTAAAATTTTCGAAAATGTTTCCATGTTAAGGGGTAGTTGGGGTGAGGGGTTTTTCCTCAAAATATTCGTGTCGCATTCCTGAAACGCACTAAACATAAACACCAAGTTTGGTTTTTAACTGCATTTTCGTTTTTGAGCTACGCTGTCCAGACACAAACACTGACTCTTTTTATAAAAATGTTTTTTCTGGACTCAGGGTACCTCAAAACATATTTCCGGATGGAATCTCGACATTGCATTTTTGACAATATCTACTCTATCTACTATGTACATTATATGTGCATACGGCTAGAGAAAGTAAAAATCAACAATTAATACCATTTCAGAATTTCAAGTGAGATAGAATGAGAGTAATGTTTCAAAGGGGCCATCCTATTTAGGGACATTCACCAAATAGAAAATGATACGTTACGCAGTTGATGATGATGATGGTTGGTGTTTAAGGGCGCTCAACTACTAGGTCATTAGCGCCCCACATACAGTTGGAGCAGTATGCAGTTGCCCATTAGTTGGGTGACATTTATGGATCAGGATTTGGTTGCTGTGTCGATTTTCGCGACCGCAATTCAGGTTTTATTAAACGTTTTAATATTTTCTTCTAAAAAGCTTTTATTGAGTTTCAGTGTTTAAAATCAAATAATGCGGTGCTCCATAGCTTCTTTGCTTTTGAGGCTCTTAATGGCGGTTAAAATTTCTGTTAAAACTTTTTACATTTTGTAACCTTTATGCTTCAACAAAATCTCAAGAAGTTTTATAACTATCTAAGTTGCTATTAGTGTAATTGAAATAATTTTATAAGTGCATAATTACTTTCAATTACGCACAATTTATTATTTATTAATTTCCGGAGAGTTGTTTATCCTAAAATTCCTCGTGGAAGATCTCGTTCAGGTACTGCAATGTAACTTCTACAAATCTTTCTCGACGCGTTTCACGCCCAACTTACTTCCTAAAGAATACGGAGTTTTCCCACCTAACTTTTGGATCCAGCGGAAATTTACGCTCGACCTCGCACAATTTTAATTAAACTATTTGTTTCTTCTACGACGATCTTCTGCAAATGGTCTTCTGCGATGCTTTTTGTGTCTGCTACTTTCAAATATACGAGATTCTCTCGTACTTAGATTCTCTCTTCTCCTTTGTTGATTCTCCTCCTTTTAAGACGGATTCATATTGTTGCGTATTTGTGTCACGAGTATCTTTTGTTTTATTTTTCACTGCATATTTTTACTTTCTCTACACGTACTACATGCATAGTGTATTGAAAAAGTATGGTATTCTACCCACAATTTTGATACCGTGATTTTGATACAAGTTTACCCCCTGAATCCAAAAAAAGCATTTTTGGAAAAAGGTCCATGTGTGTGTGTGTGGGTAGCATAGCTCAAAAACGAAAAGACCGTTAAATACCAAACTTGATATTTAAGTTTGGTATCTTCCAAGGAAGCAACACGAAGATTTTCAAGAAAATTCCCCCTCCCAAACTACTCTTTACCTGGAACAAATTTCGAAATTTTGATTCTCTCAAAAATGTCTAACGATTTTAATTAAAACATCTTATAATTAAGATTTTTACAGGCCAAATAAAATGTATATCTTGACTTTTCTGAGAATAACCTTTAAAAACCTCTTTATTCTGGTTGATTTTTATTGAATTCTGCATAACTGGTAAACCGTAAGAGATAGACAAACACTTACAACACAAAAAAAAAATGTGGATCACAATAAAACACACAATTTATGACATATACGTTTATTTTGTGGAGTTGACCGTTTTCGAGATATTCTTTGTTATCGATTTCAGTTTTAAAATACTTAAACTTTTCTCATACAGGAACTGTTTAGCCACGCAAAGAAACGGATTTCAATCCCATAGCAACCACATTCTAAAATATTTGACTGTCGGTTTATTCTAGTGCATTCCCTTATTCCCCTTCTACTTATAAAGGAACTAAGTAACAAGACCGTTTCTGCTAATGTTTTAGCAATCAATAGATAGAAGAACAAGTTTACTAACAATAGTTTGTTACAGAGATGTAGAGAAAGTCATGTGAATGGATCACATCAGATTTTTTTCTTAAGATATTTAAACAACTGTTTGAATCGTTTATGACGTATTTTTTTTATTTCCGTCTTCATATTTTATTTACAAATTATTTACTACTACTCTGATTGTCTTTAAAATATTGTAATTTCGGTTTTACATTAACTTTACTATTCTTTTCTTGAAGTGAATATATTAATTTCACTATTTCTTTCCATCGTATCGCTTATATACGTCTTAATATTTCTTTACGATCATAACTTTTTGCTACTTATTTTTTCGGGCTTTTTAATTAATCACTATGTCCAATTCCCTCTCCACAATTTAATATTAAATTCAGCATACAATTTTTTGTTCATTTCCTTGTTGTGCAGAAATGCGAGTGCCAAGAATTTAAATGATCTTGATTTACTGTCAATCCCAGCTTTGGAATGCTCTATAGGAAACGTTAGATTATTTCGCTGTTTAATTTTAAAGAGCAGAAAGGGTTACGCGACAGATCACACTGAAGCCTCGCACTCCACCGCCAACTAGCCAAGAGCCGAGAAAGCTGTTCTGCTTTATGCTGATCACCGAGTATTATTTTACAATGCAAAATATCTACGACTGTCTAAAAAAGTAAATTATTTTTTTGTTAACGACGTTATCATTTGCCAAAGCCATATCAGCGCCACCGTTGTGCCGATATTTTGTCCCACAGGAGTTCTCTTAGATGCCTGTAAATCTACTGAAATGAGGCTGTCACTTTTAAACACACTTAAAAACCATCGGTCAGGGCCAGGTTTGAACCCGCGTCCTTGAGATCAAGAGGCCTAACCAATTGAGCTACCCAGGCCAACGACTACTGTGTCAAAAACTTAATTTTTCTCGACTTTTTACTTGATGAATTACATATTTCAGAGCGGCTTTCTTGAATAGGTTGTATATTTATTCCTCTTAGATCATTTCTTCTACTGTTTTCAGGGATTAAATCTTAATGGAACAAATTATCCGGTTCCAATTATTGTAGCTCTGGATCCATTTCTTCCGTGGTCTGTTCATTAGTATTCATTCTACAAACATCCTCTAAGCATTATCTCCTACATTCTTCTATTTTATCTGTGAGACTAAATATTTGTACTTCGTTTCGAATATCTTCACCTCGTTTTAAATCCATTTTAGTATATCCCTGCAGAAATCGTAGATATTTATTTCTGCAGCTTCTATAACTTTTAATTGTTTGTTTTCTTAGATAAAATATTTCTGAGCCATACAATAATACAGGTACAGCCAATACTTCATAAAAGTTTAGATGTGCTTCTTTTCTTACTTTTTACTTTCTCTATACGTACTATGTACATAGTGTATAGAGAAGGTATTGTATTGCACCAAAAATTCGATACCGAGATTTCACCGGAAATATATATTTTGAGACCACCTGAACCAAAAAAAAAGCATTTTTAGAAAAATGTCCGTGTGTGTGTGTGTGTGTGCACGTGTGTGTGTCTCCAGGCAGCATAGCTCAAAAATGAAAAGACCGTTAAAAACCAAACTTGGTATTTAGGTTTGATATCTTCCAAGGATGAGACGCGAAGGTTTTCAAGAAAATCCCCCACCACAAACTACCTTTTACATGGAAAAAAATTCGAAAATTTTGATTTTCTAAAAAATGGCTTTAACAATTTTGAGTAAAATCTCATAAATTTAAGGTATTTACTTGACAAATAAGATGTATATCTTGAATTTTCTGGGAATAGCCTCTGAAGACTACTTTATTCTGAATGAATTTTACGGATTTTTGCATAACTGCTAAACCGAAAGAGATGGACAAAAACTTGCCACACAGAAAATGTAGAGCACATTAAAACACACAATTTATGTTATATAAAGATTTTTTTCGTGGAGTTGATCGTTTTTAAGATATCCCTTGTTTTTGTTTTCAGCTATAAACAACGTATACTTTTCTCATACAGGAATTTGTCAACTCCTGTCCATACAAACAAAGGAGCTTCAGTCACATAACAACCAGCTTTTGACTATCACTTTAACCAATGGTATTCCCTTATTTCGCTTCTGCTTACAAGGAAACAAGTAATAAAGACTATTTCTGTTATTTTTCTCTCGATTAGCATGAAGTAAATAGAAGTAAGAGCTTTTTAACAATAATTTGTTGCAGATATGTAGAGAAAGTCATGTGAATGGAACACATCAGATTTTTTTCAATGATCAGGCTACCACATAGATATTGAAATATTTGTAATTTTTGCTTGTCTCTTTTTCCCTATCACTCCCTAAAGAAACAACTAGATGTTTAAAATCGTTTACCTGTTCTAATGTTCTTTCATGCATCACTGTTTTTCTCTTCTCTTCGTATAGCTTTGCCGCACAGAACCATAACTTTTATTTTGTTTTCTGAAATATCTAATAATTTTTGCAATCGTGCTTAATTTTAAAATGACTCTTTGCAAACCATTTACAGAGGGAGTCATTATATTCTGGTCGACAACAAATATAAATTAAGTTCATTTAAATATCTAAATATCTGTGCCACTATCCCATTTTACTTTCTCTACCACTTATGTACTTACAATACACATAGTAGATATGTATTGTTATTGGTAACTTTTCTCAAATGGGGAGATACTTTCTTTCGTTTCATCTCTTTAGGTGTTGGCCATGCAAAGCGAACCGAACCTCAATTGTTTCACATAGAGAACAACTATTAAAAGATTTGAGTGTATTACCTTATTCCCCTTCCACTTACATTGTAGCAAATAATAAGAGCAATTCTGCTAATGTTTATCTTGATTAGCATGAGGTAGATAAATGAATTTTTTTCGTGAGAATAGTTTGTATATAGAACAGCTAAAGAGTTGTGAATGGAACATATTGAATGGAATATATCAGATTTTATATTATCAAGCAATATGCGGGTTTTAATTGCTTTATTGGTATTTATTCCAATACAATTGTAAATGAATACTACGTATGCTGGTAGCTACACCAAATCCGGAGAGTAGAAATTTCCATTACAGCTTTTTCATGTGTGTGTGTTTTGGCTGATCTCTGTAATCATGTACAAGTGTATGCAAGAAATAACAAGAACGATTTTAAAGTATGCACTTCTATCGTTTATCTGATGCCATGGCAGGAAAGAATTAGCCTTGCCCCTCCCTGGTCTTCTTCAGGAGAAAAATCTGGTGTGTCTCATTCACATAGCTCTCTCTACTTGTTCTATATCCAAATGATTCTTACACAAGAATCATTTATCTACTTCATGCTAATCGAAATAACCATTAGTAGAGTTGGTCTTATTAAGGATGCTACACGAAGGTTTTCAAGAAAATCCACCCACCACAAAGTACCTTAACATAAAATTCTTTTTTAAAATTTTGTTTTTCTCAAAATGGCGTATATTAATAAAATTTACATCACAAATAAACTGTATATTTTGAATTCTCTGGGAATTGCCTCTGAAAACCTCTTTATTCTGGGTGAGTTTTGCAGAATTTTCCAAAACGGTTAAACCTTAAAAAATAGAGGAAAACTTACTACACAAAAGATCTCCTTAAAACACATAATTATTCATGTATACATGTTTTGTTTTGTTTTTGTTTGTTTGTTTTTTGTACGACTAACCGTTTCTGAGATATTTCTTGTTATTGACTTTAATTTTAAACTACTGCAGGCCATGCAAAGCGAACCAAACTTCAATTGTTTCACATAGCACCAGCTTTTAAAAGATTTGACTGTCACTTTAGCCTAGTGTATTTCATTATGACCCTTCTAATTACAAGGAAGCAGGTGATAAAACAATTTCTCCTAATGTTTACCTTGATTAGCATGTCGTAGATAAAAGAAAAATATTTTGTAAGAAAATGTGTTGTGTAACAGCTAGATAAAGTTATGTGAATGGAACACACCAGATTTTGTCCCACTAATCATCTCTTTCAGAGTTGAAGGACCAGGCGATGGTGTTCTGTGGGTTGCGGCTGGGAGGTGATTTGCCCATTGTAAAAGCGTATCCTGCCGTTGTCATCGGAACACTGGGATGGGATACTTCTTAAGGTTTCAGCGCGCCCCCAGGAGACTCGCTGGGACAGTGGCTCGTGATTAAGCGTTCCAACATCCATTCTTGCGCCCGTTGTCATCCGGATTAGTCGCCATTCAAATCTCTCTCCTCATCCCTCCCTGGGTCCACATAAGGTTGCAAAGGGCCACAGTCCTGGGGGCTGCAGTTGTGATTAATCACTATCTTAATTACATATACGCGTGGGAACGTAAGATTATAAATTGAGAATGGGTGTGATGAAAACGAAAGTAGAAACATTTGTATAAGTATGCAATTTCTATAGAATCTCAAAAACAGGTGCCGTTTCAAATAAAGTACTATTCTTACCAACCAGATTATTGCTGCTCCTAATAATACTCGGAATTATTTGTAAAAAAAAAAAAAAAAAAAAAAAAAAAAAAGAAGAAGAAGTTCTCCATTCACATGACTCTTTCTATCTGTTTCACAAATAAACTATTCTTACAAAAGAGTATTCCTTTATCTCTCCCATCCTAATCAAGATATATATTAATTGAATCTCTTATTAGTTCTTATAAGTACAAAGATACTAAGGGATACGCTAGGCTAAAACGATATTCAAATGTTTTAAAACCTGTCACTATACGATTGTCACTGAAACACGCCTCTTTGCATGAAATGGAGTAAAGGTACACGGTCGGCTTCCTATTAAAAAAAAATATAAGTATTTTAAAATTGAAACCAATAACATCTCGGAAATGGTTAGCTCCACAGTAAAAATGTAAAAGATATGAACTGTGTGTTTTGAGGAGATCTACATTTTTGTATGTTAATTTTTTTGTCTATATACGTTTACCAGTTCTGCAAAAATCATTCAGAATAAATGGGATTTCAGAGGATATTCCCGGGAAATTAAGAAATATATTTTATTTGTGATATAAATATCTTTAATATACAAAATTTTAATCCAAATCATTATAGCCATTTTTAAGAAAATGATTGATAATAGAGTAGATTGGAGTGGGGTAATTTTTCTGAAAATCTTCGTGCTGCGGTCTTGGAATACACTAAATCTAAATACTAGGTTTAGTATTTAATATACTTTTCGTTTTTTATTACTTTTCCTAGTACATGGTACTGATCTTTCTATAAAAATCTGATGTGCTCCATTCACATGATTTTCTCTACAGACTATTGATAAAAAGTTTATGCTTCTTTTTACTTCATGATAATCGAGAAAAAATTAGCAGAAACAGTCTTATTACTTGCTTTCATGCAAGTAGAAGGGAAATAAGGGAGTGCCATATGCTAAAGTATTAGTCAAAAGCTAGTTGCTATGTGACTGAAGTTCCTTTGATTCTATGGACAGGAGCTGACAAATTCCCTTATGAGAAAAGAAAACGTTTTTAAAAGCTGAAACCAATAACAAGGAATATATAAAAACGATCCATTCCACGGAAAAACTGTATATAACATAAATCGTGTGTTTTAACAAACTCTACATTTTCTGACACCGGCCGTAAAAGCCTAAGAATTTCGATCTGCATTTTCTGTTATGTAAGTTTTTCTCTATCTCTTACGGTTTGCCAGTTATACAAAATTCCGTAAAATTCATCCAAAATAAAATAGTCTTGAGAGGTTATTTTCAGAAAATTCATAGACATACAGTTTATTTCTCAGGTAAATATCTTTAATATACGATATTTTAATCAAAATGCTAGAGCTATTTTTGAGAAAATGAAAAGTTTTGAAAATTTTTCCATATAAAGGATAATTGGGGTGGGGGATTTTCTTGAAAATCTTCGTGTCGCATCCTTGGAAGGTACTGAACTTAAATACCAAGTTTGGTATTTAACAGACTCTTCGTTTTTAGCTATGCTGCCCACAGACACACACGGACATTTTTCTAAAAATGTTTTTTTTTTTTTTTGGATTTAGGTGGACTCAAAACATGTAATTCCGGTGAAATCCTGGTATCGAATCCTTGGGTGCATTACGATACCTTCTCTATACACTATGCACATAGTACATGTAGAGAAAGTAAAAATATTTTTGGGGGGATTCAAGGGTCCTTAAAACATGCATTTACGATGAAATAACGGTATTGAATATTCGAATGGAAACCAATACTATGTGCGTTGAGCATACATGCTAAATAAAATAAAAATTACGCAAAAAACTGGTAAAAATCCATCACCACTGTTGGAGTATGAATACCCATAAGTATACTGGTTTGCCGGTGAGGCCTATACGTATTAACCGTTACAATTGGGAAACATTCCTTCATCCTATCTTAAGCCTGGATATTGAGTTCGCTTGATTAACACTTTTCCCAAATTGGAACAGCCATCCTGAGTCAGCGTTTTGAGCGTTAAATGACGTGAATACAGCTGCGACCCGGCGCGTCTCAGAGATAAACTTCAAAGGAGAATTAAACTACTACCAGAGAGGATTCCAAGAGGATTATTCTGAATTATGTTGAAGTAAGTAGAGTGAAAAAGTAAATGTGGTGAAGTTAAGCACCGCTGTGCTTTATTTCTGGGATCACCATCGTATAAGAGAGACTACAACTTCTGTTTTTTGTAAGGAAACCTACAGATTTATTTTTCTAAAGTCTATAATGCTGGCCTCCGTTCGCTAAATACATAAAACTGCCAACAAAGTATGCTCACAATGCAAAAATAAAAGTATAATAAAAACAGCTGACGGTTCCTCATTTTTAGTCAACATGACTTGTTGGGGTATTGCATCTGTGAACATTTTAACAAAATAGCTTTAATAGTTAAATAATTTAAGTTCTAAAATTTAAAAAAAAAAAAAAAAAAAAAACTTTTAGTTTCTATAGCACGTATGTATAATGTAGACCGTAGACAGAGAAGGTATTATATTCGTTACGGAGATTTCATCGGAAATAAATGATTTAGATGCCCTAAATAAAAAAATACATTTTAAAACCTCGTTCGTGTGTGTGTGTGTGTGTGTGTGTGTGTGTCTGTGCTCGCCTTTGCATTTGTGTGGTCTATGGGCAGCATAACTCAAAAATTAATGGTCATTTAATTACCAAACTTCATATTTAAGTTCAATATCTTCCAAGGATGCGATATGAAGAGCTCATATTTTGTTTCAGCTCTTTTTTTGTTTTGCGGCTGACGTTAGCAAAGCGAACCGAATTTAAATGTTTCCACATAGTGACAGCTTTTAAAGGATTTCACTATGACTTTAGAGGTCGCGAAAGGAGCTACCTTAAATTTTGACGACCATATACAAAGAAATAAGATTCCTCACCTCCTTTAAATTAACCTCATTTGAAAGAACAAATATGCGAACATCGAGAAAATTTATCTCGTCAGTTATTGTAGCATCGGTTCGCTGATTTCCAATCATAGCAATGTCTCTATATAATTATCTGCAATGGCCTGCAGAAGTGTATGCTGCAACCAAACTTTGGATAGCTTTTGTTTTTCACTTTGCAAATTATATATGAATTTTTGTTCAGGATTTAATATCAGTTATCTTTAAAAAGGTCAATAATTGCAATTAAATTGAATACACTGATCCATTAATAGCAATAATAATTAAGCAACAATATATGGATCTAAATTTATCTTCAGTCCTGCATCAATATGAGCTCTAGGTTTTATTTTACTATTTAAAGTAGGACGTTTAAAAAATTAAAGGTATAAATCACATAGAACCTGAAAAAATAATGAATGCATAATATTTAAATAAATTAAAATAATAATTCAAACTATATTTAAATATTACACTTCCTATAATTATCCATTAACTAGAAATATAAATGTAAAAAATAAAGAAAAATAATCACCTCTATCAAATTTTACTTTCTCTAGCCTGTATTTACATACAATGTACATAGTAGCTAGAGAATGTATTGTATTCCACCCCAAAATTCGAGATTTTGCCGGAAATATATGTTTTGGGTCAAAAAATATCATTGTAGAAAAATGTCAATGTGTGTATGTGTGTGTGCGCATGTGTCTGTGAGCAGCATAGCTCAAAACAGAAAAGACCGTTAAATACGAAACTTGGTATTTCTGTTTAGCATCTTCCAAGAATACGACACCAAGATTGTCAAACAAATCTCCCCACCGCAAACTACTCTTTACATGGAAAAATTATTTTGAAAATTTTGCTATCTCAAAAATGGCTTAAACGATTTTGATTAAAATACCGTATATTAAACTTATTTACATCGCATATATTTTTTAAACTTTCTGTGAATTGCCTATAAAGACGAGTTTTGTAAAATTTGCATATTGGTTAATCCGTGTGAGATAGACAAAAACTTACCATACAAAGAATGTAGATCTCGTTAAAGTACACAAGTTATGCCAGTACCTTTTCTTCTAGAATTGACCGTTTTCGAGATATTGCTTGTTATTGGTTTCAATTTTAAACCACCCAATTTTTCTCAAACGGGACCTTGCAAGGCAACCGAACCTCACATAGCGATGTTCTTTTAAAAGATTTAATTATCGCTTTAGCCTAATATATGTGTTTATTTTTCGTCTACTTTCAAAGCGCTAGTAATGTGAACCAATTCTGCTAATGTTTATCTCGATTAGCATGAAGTAGATAAAAGAATATTATTTTGTAAGAATTGTTTGTATATAGACCAGCTAGAGATAGCTGTGTGGACGGGACACATCAGATTTTTGAATGTACATCTTATTTTGTATCCATTAGACGATTTAAGAATCCCTATCTTCAGTAATAACAATCACTAGACTGAGATGACACATCGGGTTGCATCAGCTATCCTCGAGACTCCTTGGCTAGGCTTCAGATGGCAAGAGAGAAGACCAGAGAGATTTTTGTGTTGTAGTGACATTCCCTTCTCACTACACTACGTTGGTCAACATGCTACTCTCGCCCAATACATTGTGAACATAATCCAGTTTTTATCGCAAGGAACCGATTTTATGCCATAACAATATGATATAATACAAACAGCCAACACAGGAGGAATAAATTCTTTGTTATTTATATATTTTATATAAATTCTTTCTTCAAAAAATCTTGTGTATCATTCACATGACTTTCTCTATATCCCTGCAACAAATTATTCTTAAAAATCTTATACTTCTATTTACTTCATGCTAATCAGAAAAAATTATCAGAAATAGTCTTATTACTTGCTTCCTTGTAAGTAGAAACGAAATAAGGAACTACCATAGGTTAAAGTGCATAGCAACCATAGGTATAAGTTTTTGAAAGCAGAAACCAGCAATGTCCCAAAAACGATGAACTCCACGAAAAAAATGTATATAACATAAATTATGTGTTTTAACGTGCTCTGCATTTTTCGTGCAGTAAGTTTTTGTCCATCTCTTACAGTTTAGCAGTTATTCAAACTTCCGTAAAATGCATCCAGAATAAAGCACTCTTCAGAGGTTATTCCCAGAAAATTCGAAATATACATTTTATTTTTCAGGTAAATAGCTTTACTATACAATATGTTAATCAAAATCGTTAGAGCCATTTTTGAAAAAATCAAAAGTTTCGAAATTTCTTCCATGTAAAGTGTAGTTTGTGATGGGAGGATTTTTCTCAAAATCTTCGTATTGCATCCCTGGAGGTTACTAAACTCAAATACCAAATTTGGTATTTTACCGACACACACACACGGACCTTTTTCCAGAAATGTTTTTTTTATAGGGGACCCTAAACCGTAATTTTCCGGTATCAAATTTTGGGTGGAATGCAATACCTTCTCTATACACTATGTACATAGTACATGTAGAGAAAGTAATAAAAGTAATCAGAGATAACTAGGAGTAGGTGTGACCGTCGTATTTTTATTGTGTCGAAAAGCCGAAGATAAATTAACGAAGTATTTCTATTTTATTACCAACCAGAAGGCAGGTTTGACATACCTGTATGACCAGAGTCTGCTACGTTATCGGTTGTGTTTTGTTAATTAGGTTCTCGCGGGACGGGATGGGGCGGGGTTATCCTGCTATCAGACCACACCCTGTTAAAATGATTGCAGAGGAAATCTTTCAGAATGTATACCTTCAAAGAGTTTTAGTGGTCGACCTTTACTCTTATTGTTTAAGAATGTAATCATTTCTTTGCAAGGCATGCTTCAGAAATATTAACCAATTTTGTCAGCCATTACAGAAAGCAACAGCATCAGTGTATTTATTAATTAAATGCTTAGTTATTATCTGCCTTGTTATCTACATCTGTTGACGTAACAAATGTTCACCGAACGTTTCTGGTAGTTTTCCACTTTGGCTAAAAAGAAGAAGTTTTATAGTCGGCTACTCAAAATGCATTTATCTTTAAATCATAATGCGCATATGTACACACATTTATGTACTCCGATATAATTGCATTTAAAATGTCCATTTTGGGTGGACAATTACACTACCCAACATGAAATATTATGCTTAAAATTTCGCATCACGTCACAATTTTTAGATATTTTAGATATACATTGAAAACACGTGTTATAGCTATCCACCCTTGTCCTACACGATTACTTACAAAATGTAAAGATGAAAACATGCTGCACAATTATTTGACCAAGCCTCTGTCAGTTCACCACTTTTACATTTGACTGTGCTTCTATAGAAGCAGATACTGCAAACAATGAAATTCAGGTGGAGACCTTTTTGTATTCTTGGAAAGCAGACAGAAGTACAAGAGGCAGTCTCATGTAACCAAGCACTTTTAAACAGAGTTACAGGTATGTCCCGTAAATATAATGTCCAAATATTATTGCATGCATGTTAAACAACATTTTGAAATAATCTTAATTCACTATGACATCTAGTACAATACCATATACCATTTTATCACAATAATATATGTAACATAATATCGGATCTGAAACCTCGTAGCTGAGAACCTAAAATATCTTCATATCTTTATAACCTGACGTGAGTAGTGTTACTACTAAAACTTGGTTTTGGGTTCAGAAGCGCATACAGTTACGAACACACAGCAGTCAGCGGTATAAAAAGAGGACAATAGGGAGGAGTTTGTAGCGTAAACATGCACACGTTGAGGTATAATCTGTTCCAAAAGTAGCTCAGTACATGTATTGACATTACATGTATAATTCTAATTCATAAAGTAACACAATAAATCAATCATTTCATAACATGATTAGTAAATAAAACACCTTGCACTTTTA
Organism: Hymenopus coronatus; assembly: GCA_030762935.1. Taxonomy (NCBI): domain Eukaryota; kingdom Metazoa; phylum Arthropoda; class Insecta; order Mantodea; family Hymenopodidae; genus Hymenopus; species Hymenopus coronatus. Next base: position 86,396,213 of record CM060895.1, read on the forward strand.
GAAATTAAAGTATAAAGCTTGATAAAAAATATTCAGAATAATAATGTGCTAAGCTTTGAAAGGTAATGAACATAAATAAATTAAAATCACTCAGAATTCATTGCAGTAAACTACAATATACATCTTTACTGCATCGAAAGAAAAGGCTCTCCTCCTGTCACTAATATATTTGAATAATTCACAAGTTTGTTCAGTACCGAACCCTTTCGTATTTTCAACATTTTTCAATCTGTATTCCCTTCTAGTGCTCATTGGTTTCTTTACTAGTAGAAACTGAACGAGACCAGGCAGTTAACAATGCTAAATAGTGCAACACGTTTCATACCGGGCTGTTGAGATCGAGCTTACTCCATCGCGACATAGTTATACTGTGTCCACCGAACCTCGTTTCGGAAACTTCGTGAACCCGGGCTGAGCTCTAATCATTATTACATTGTACGATTGGGTTAATGTCCCTCCTCCGTTTAACAGCCCTATCCTGAAAAGTGCATGAATAATAGGATAGTTTACATAAAATGGTGAAACAAAAAGTACAATACTATTTAAAATGTACCATGAGCACAGCGGATGAAACTTAAATCGTTGTACCAACATTGTTTTTAAATACATAATAAACAGCTACTCAAATGGAGTATTACAATAATATGACGTTTTAATAAGGAAATTCCTCTTATTTTTGAAGATTGAACAATCAAATACATGTTGCATTGTTTGTTCACTACCACAAATACATTCATAAGTACTTCCAGAATTAATACGAAACCTTTGAAAATTGGTTTGAAATTTTCCATGGTCTATATTAGGAAAGAATAAGGTATTTAAGTTGTCCTTGTTAGTTATCAAGAAGTTTTTCCATGTATGTGTTTCTAACTCCCAATATTTAGTCTTCCTCCGTAATGTTAGGCATTTTGAATATGGTAATACCTTATGACTAGGGTTAGGATTTATATGGAAATGCATGTTCTACCTGCTTTTATGTATGATATGGAAAGGAAGCTTTAAGTATATTTGTCATCTGTTGTTTCAGAATATTAAGTTTTATAGTGCATATAATGTCAAATTTTCGGTGATGTTGCATATTTGGCTATTTTTATGCACCATATGCACCATGTATATATGAAGCAGTTTTTATAGATGGGTATGTAATTCTCAAATACCGAGAGTACTAACATACCTTTTAAGTTCTCTTTGCTAGTTAGAAAACCCCTAATGAGCCCCTCAGTAGAAGCTGGTGATATGCGCTGAGATTGCACCAAGTAACGTGATATCGGGGAATAACAGTAGATAGAGTGGCATCAAACTGTGTATTGCTAGTAAGTTACTGATTTCCTAGTGAAAAAGGCGTTTACTGGAGTGTGCTGAAGTGCCAAAAGATAAAACAAATAGAAGTGTGATTTTAAAACAGTGGGTTAAGGAGTGTGGACAGTGGATTACACTACAGACGGTAAAGTTTTGTTGTTTTTTTTTTTTTTTTGTCAATTGTGCAACAAAAGTATAGCATGTGAAAAAAAGTTTCAACTAACACAGCATTCAACGACTAACCAACGTGTTCCAGTAAAACAGAGACAACCTCAAAACAAACTCTATTGACCCAACAAACTCCTATTTCATCTGAAAGTAATGCATTTTTCAGAGACAAAAATACCTTACGAAGCACTAAACAATCGGAATTTTCGAGATTTCTTTGAGAAATATTGTAACCGTTCCATCCCACATGAATCAACAATTTGGAAAAACTACATAAATGAATGAAACAATTCAACAATACTGAAATTAGAGACATATTGAGTGATTACCATATATGGGATGTAGTCGATGAAACTTCAGACGCTTGTGGTCGCCATATCGCCAACTTTCTTCGTAAACTAAACGACAAAGACTCAGGATCACCTTATTTGATCGCTTGTAGGGTCTTGGAAAAAACCAATCATTCCATCATTGTAGCAAACTTTGTGAACGATGCCCTAAGAGCATTGTGGCCAGAAGGGGGTAACGTGCCCAAATTTCAGATGCTGCATCCAATGTATTGAGAGCTGGTTCAGCAATAAAAACTTTTTCCCCAACGCAATATACATATTACATGTACAAACAGTGCGGGAACAGATTCCTGAAATGAACACTTCGATTTCAGAAAGCTCTTGCGGAGTAGAGAATCTCTTACGGATCGACTTTTACTTTGAGAACCTATTCCTAAGCGTTGGGGCACGTGGATAAACACAGCTGTATTTTATGCAGATAATTTTAGTGCTGTTAAAGAATTTGTTTGCAGACTCAGCTTCAATTCAGCGTTCTCGAGAAATATTCAAAAGAGAGACATTACAGAGAGATATAAATTTAATCTTAAAAGTTTACCTGAAGCAATTAACAAATAAAAGTGTGGTTGCCCCTTCATGAGGCCCTATCATTCCTTGAGAAAGTGAAAAATGAGCTTAATAGAGCACCTGTGAAGTATATGGAGAAGTTGGGTGACACATCGCGTTCTGCTTTACAAGGGAATCCTGTGAACCAATACCTGCACGGTGACAGTTTTGACCTTCCACAAGGAATTTCACCAGAGTTGGTTATTTCTTTCAAATACTGTCTTATGACATCTGTGGACGTAGAGAGGTCATTCTCTGCTTACAAACACATACTTTCCAACAGACGTCATAAATTTACTCCGGAATACTTGGAGAAGATCATACTCTACTGCACATTCAATTACAGCCAGGAGGAGGAGGACATATAATTGGAAACAATTAAATGTAAGTCTGGAATTCATGCATGCTTAATGCATACATTTACATTTTAGAGCATATTTTACATATTTTAGCAGCATAGATGCATGCATATTTTAACTGTTTTTAGCGCATATAAACCCTAAGCCTACTTATGCCTAATCCTAGCAGTCTTGCTGAATTCATCTGCTCTCTCATGTCTTTGTGTTCCTCCATGCTCCTTAACCCATGACAAAAAGGTAAGTTACTAAATGTGTTATGTGTTTACTTTCTCTAGCATGTATGTCCACACAATTTGCGTAGTACCTAGAGGAGGTATTGTATTTCAACCAAAAATTCTGTGTCGAGATTTCACGGAAATATACGTTTTGAGGTCCCCGAGTCACAAAAAAATAATTTTTATTAAAAGGTCCGTGTGTATGTGTGTGTGTGTGTTTGTGAACATCATAGCTCAAAAACAAAAAGACCATTAAAAATGATTATTTATGCGCAATATCTTCCAATGATGCGACACCAAGATTTTCAAAAACCAATTCCCCAATCATAAACTACCCTTTACACGTAAACATTTTTGAAAATTTGTTTTTCTCAAAAATGGCTCTAACGAGTTTGATTAAAATACGTATTATAAAGATGTTTACATCACATATAAAATGTATATTTTCAACTGTCTGAGAATAGCCTCTGAAGATTTATTTATTTTGAATGACTTTTACAGAGTTTTGCATAACGTTTAAACTGTAAAAGATAGACAAAATCTTACTGCAAAAAATTGTAGATCTCGTTAAAACACATATTTTATGTCATATACATTTTTTCGTGGATATTTTTCTTTAGATATTCCTTGTTATTGGTTTCAGAATTATATTATGTATTTCAACTATTCACATAATGGCAATGCAAAGAAACGGATTTCAACCTCATGAACACCAACTTTTATAAGATTTGACTATCGGCTTAGCCTACTGTACTCCCTTATTTCCCTTCTAGCAAGTAATTAGACATTTCTGCTAGTATTTATCTCAAATAGCATGAAGTAAAAAAGTAAGCTTTTTAACAAAAATTTGTTTCAGAGGTGTAGAGAAAATCATGTGTCCGATATTTTTTTTTCTTTTTTTTTTTTTTTAGTTTAGAGGTGGCTATAGTGTGAATATTAGGCTGGTTGGACACCAATGTAGTATTTTAAAATGCAAGGTTACTAATACAACCAATGGCCGGCAGAACGCAGCAAATTTCCACGTGAAAAGAATACCGAATCATTCGGCGTAAATGGTAACTGAACTTATTAATAAAAATAACAATAAATAATGTTTATGATAATAATGATACAAATAATATTATTGATAATAACAATACAAATGATAACGATACTAATAATAATAACGATAGTAATAATAATGATATAAATAATACTACTGATAATAATGATACAAATAATAATACAAATAATACAAGTAATAATACAAATAATAATAATAATACAAGTAATAACAATAATAATTACAACCATAACAACAATAATTACAACCATAACAACAACAATAATAATAATAATAATAATAATAACGATACAAATAATAATAATAGTAATAATAATAATAACGATACAAATAATAATAATTATAACAACAATAACAATAATAATAATAGACTAGGTTGTGCCATAAGCGATTTTGAAACATCAATGATATCTCTAATTTCTTTAGTTCGTCCTTATCTTCCCTATCATATCACTACTAGGTGTAAGGGGTCTGCTCAGGTTCATCTTTTGTATTCTGCGCTGCCTTCTCGCATTCTATTTAGTGGTTCAATGACTTGACTCTACTTGCTGCAATCTTCCCATGTGATCCTAGTTCTCCCTTCCATAAACTCTCATACCTTCAGGTTCGTATCCATCCTCTTAACACGTCTGGAAACCAGTTGCTTGTCTTCTATCCTCGTACTTATGAATTGAGGTTGCAGTTTTTCTCTACGTTTTCATTTCTCACTATCTCCACTTTACGACTCTTCTTAGACACTTGTATCCATGCTTTTTTCAGTTTTCGTTGTTTCACTTTCGCTTTCGTTTTCTTTTCACATGACTTTCTCGTTTCGTAGTCGGCTTACCCTCCACGTATTTAGGACTTACAAGCGCATGTCAAGGAGTCAGAAGTCTGTCGGTGAGTCAAAGGCACGAAACCACAGGATGGAGAACCTGAACGACTGGTCGACCGGTAGCCAGGCATGAACGTGAAATGGAAAGGTGATTATTGTTGGAACAATTGGTGGACTGAATGACGGGGAAAACCGAATGATCGGGAAAATAAACCTCTAGACGCCGCTTCGTCCACCACAAATTCCATATGCGGGCGCTTGGGATCGAGCTGGGAGGCAAGCGGTCTAACCATTCGGCCACGGTGCCACATGACTTTCTGGGCACTAATTATTGTTAGAAAGCTTATTTTTCTACCTACTTCATGCGTGCCAAGATAAACATTAGCAAAAGCTGCCTTAGTTTTGCTTTCTTATAAGTAGAAGGAAAACAAGGGAATACACTAGACTAAAGCGATAGTCAATTTTTTTAAGCTGGTTGCTATGTGATTGAAATCAGTTTCTTTGCATTGCCAGGAATTGACAAATTCCCGTATGTGAAACGCTGAAGTATTTTAAAACTTAAACCAATAACTAGGAATATCTGAAACATGCTCAACTCCACGAAAAAAAAAAAAAAAATGCAGTTGACAAATTGTGTGTTTTAACGATATCCACATTTTTTGTGTAATAAATCTTTGTCTATCTCTTAAGGTTCATCAGTTGTGCAAAATTCAGAAAAATTCATCCAGAATAGAGGACTTCAGAAGCTATTCCCAGAAAATTTTATTTGTCATGTAAATATCTAATCGTGGCCGAGCGGTTAGACCGCCCACCTCCCACCTAGACGGGTTCGATCCCAAACGCCTGCTTGTGGAATTTGTGGTGGACAAAGTGGCGTCTAGCTGTTTTTCTCTGAGCCCTCCGGTTTCCACGCCACTCATTCCACCAATTGCTCCATCGTCACCTTCCTTAGCACCCATTCTCTTGCATTTCATATCATAGCTTTCCCACGCTCATGGTTCTGGCTACGGACCCACCACTCATTTCAGGTTCTCCATTTTGTGGTTTCGTGTCGTTGGCTTCCCGACAGGCCTTTAACCCCGAAGCACCCGCTTGTAAGTCCTAGAGGGAGTGTCAATCCTAAATACGGGCAGAATATGTCGACTACGACAAAAGATCTTTAATATACGGTATTTTAATAAAAATCGCTATTGCCGTTTTTGAGAAAATCAACATCTTATAAATGTTTTCCATGTAAAGCGTAGTTTGGGATGGGGAAATCTTCCTCAAAATCTTCGTGTCGCATCCTTGGAAGATACTAAACTAAATTTGGTATTTTTTCGTTTTCCAGTTATCGTGTTCATGGGCACAACGGACCTTTTTCTAAAAATGTTTTATTTCGACACAGGGGATCTTAAAATATGTATTTGCAGTGAAATTCGAAATTTGATTTTTGGGTGGAATGCAATACGTATTCTGCCTATGTACCATGCACTATGTATAGAGAGTAAAAATGTTCTTTAATTGCCGTATATACTATTATTTTGATCTTCATTTCCATTAGCTCCTGAGTCGCAATTGTAGTAATTATTTGTATGCTACACTTTGCTTTTAGATCATCAATTGTAAGAGAGTTATCAGCGGATGTTCGAGATGTTCCCCTCTTGTATAACTACAATATGAATGCGGCACCTCCTATCCCGTTTCGCATCATTCACAGATCCTGTCTCTTGGAACTTCGTAACAAGACGTCGAACATCGTTTCTACTTGGAACATGATTACCAGCATGCAAAGCACTTATCACTTCTCTGCAATAATCAGTTTCACGTAATTATCCTACATAAAGACTCTTTGTCCAACACTGAATGGCGGCAAATTAACAAAGAGCAACTACGCCAGGTAACATGTAAACTAATATCAATGTAGGGTAAACTCAATATAAACAGATAGGTTTGCGAATAACACTACTAATCCTTGAGATGCGCTCCAACTAACCCAAGCTAACTAGATAACCGCATTCCTAGCACAGGCACTGCCGGGCGACATATTGTCGTTTCACGGGGAAGAAGCCCGCACTCTACCGGCCACTAATTGTATTAACCCTGTGTGTGTACATCACAGATATAGAGAGAATAATTAGGAAATGCCCTATCCTTAACATTGTGGTTGGGCAAGTACGTTTTTGCCAAGCCGCCATATTTAGATACTGCTTTTGAGATGAGTATACGCCTTGTGTGGATTAAATGTGCACCCAAAAATTGCATTTTGTAGTGTTAAATGTTGCTATAAACAATAAATTTAGACTAAGTTTTAAACGTATGTGGTTTTTGGTTGTAGTTGTAGTTTCTCGAATAGCAGAAGCAAAACTAGAAAAGCAAGTGTGTTTCAATACACGGATTAGGGTACTCATTTAAGTGATTTTGTTGTGTTAAACGTTCAATTAAGCAGTAAATTTAGAATGTAAGTTTTAAACCAGTATAATGGTCAATATATGTAGTGTTTGGTTGTAATTTCTCAAATAGCAGGTTCATAAACAAGGAAAGGGAAATGTGTTTCAATGCATACTTTAGTGTACTTATTTAAGTGATTTTTCGGTGGCATACTTAGTGAAATATATTATACATTTATCATTAGAACGATTTTGTATTGTTTGTTAGATTTTACATTTCCAACTCGGAAATACCGTTGAGATACAGACAAAATTGGCAACCTACTCCGGTTTATAACAAATCTATTGCTTATTCTTCCATTTAGCAGCTATCATGAAAAAGAATTACTATCAAATTATGTTCTTATGATACTAGAACCGTGAGATACCTCGAACTCGGAATGTAATACATGCAGTCCACAGTGAAAGTCATTTTAATCATTGCGATAGCCTCTGATACTTATCACCCTTTTTTTTGGTGTGTACTTAAAAATGATCCCAAACCTTTCCCAAACAGGTGTGCGTGTATATGTGTGTGTGTGTTTACGTACATATATTCAGGATCGTTCATTTAGTGCACTCAATAGAGGAATTAGAGTAGACCAATTTTATTAGTTCATGTAGTGGAATTAATGGCTATAGGCAAGAGAGACAAACAATAAGGTTTGGTCAAAATCTGATATTTTGCCCTCCTTTAGTTTGTCGCTGTAATCTCGTTGTGGCGCCAATATGTCGCTAGTGTGTTTGTCTACCTCGGAGTCGGTCAAGGATTAGCACCCGTGAAATACTCAATAAGTAAACGTGTGCACACCTCTGAAAGTCCTTTGCAGCGCCGGCTATGCTTGTCTCTGTAGAACACCAGTCAGAGGGGAAAAGAATAACTAAGGTATGTAACACGGGATATACTCAAGAAAAATAGAGGTGCTTCACTTAATTTCACTAAATGAATACTTTTATTCTTCGTTGTTGCTGGCTGAGGCACTACGAGTGGCTCCCGACATAAAGACATTGACATAATAATACTTCGTGCTAATTTCTGCTATTGCCGAGTTCTTGTCGTCGACGGTAATCACACAGAATACGTTGCAACAGCAACAATAATCACTATCACCTTCAGAATCGTAATAAGAGTAACAATAAGAGTAACATTCGCAGTCACAGTAACAGTAACATAAGCTTCGCAGTCAGCGTAACCTGATTTCTTGTACACGCGTCGCTTAAATACCTAGAATTAAATAGCGCTATCACGTTACTAACTTTCTAAGTGCTTTGTATTCAACCCACATAACCGCTCTTTATAACAAAAAAGTCCCGAGTTCCTGGACTTTTGGGAAATAACCTTTCTCTAAAATTCATCCTGTTGCTTGTGTCTCTGATGCTCTAAAACTCTTGCTCTACAAAGGCAATTGTGTCTCTAGCATTAACAAAGCAAATAACCTTGGCGAGCATAATAGAAGCTTCTACGCCCTAGGGTTCTGCGTTCTACACTCTGTTCAGTCTTGACTACTGAAGCACATATTTTCTATATTAAACCTATGCAAAACTTATAATTAAACTAATAAAATACACAACGTGCTAATATACTGTCGCAAGTTTTAGATCAAGAAATTAGAACAACATTAAGTCATGACCTTGCCGCGATGTTTAATGCAATACTACCAATTTATCAATAACAGTGAAAAAAATGTGATTGTATTAAATATTCTTTCAATTATAGCCATTTCCCCTTTCATTTTCCTTTGTTTTTTACTTAAAAACCTTGGAAAAAAATTAATTTAGCAGATGTTGCGCATGGTGTATATGGTAGCGTGTAGTACCACAAGATGGCGGTTGGACACAAAACGTGCTTCAGCAAAACGTTCTGTGGTGTACAGAGAGAGAGCAGTCAACTTTATTGCTGAACTGTGGATACTGGTTGTCATTTTAGACAAGGCAGAAGTCTGCATGCAGTATGCAATTGAGCTCAATAATGAAGAAAGCTGATGGTAGAGCTAAATGAAGTGACAGAATACGCAAACACTTGTGCTATGACTTTCATTCAGTGAAGTATTGACCATCACATTCCCCTTTCAGCTGAGCAGCGAAGTGTGTTGATTACGTGCGAATGCTCTGACTCAGCTGAGTCCAGTTGGAACATTATAGGCTCTAATGCATTTCCAAAAAGATAAATAACTGAATTGGAAATTTAAGAGAACATTACGTCAAATAGGCTGTATTTGATCAAAGTACTACATAAAATCATTTGGCAGGGACTATTTAGACATCAAGTTGCAATTTTATAAAAGTGTTAAATACCGTTCTGTGAATGTTTCTGTTAATTCCAATGACCTATTTTAATTCTCTTAGATTTTATAAATAAAGCAATAGTTCATAAATTATACAGATTATATATAGACAACCATTTTATTGATGAATATTGAATATATGCAATGGAGCTTCATGAAATTTATTCATGATATTTTAATACTCTGCATCAATTTTATAAAGTTTGCTTACCTCAACGCTGTGTTCCTGTAGCACGCATTCGAGCCTCTTTACAGCGGAGGTCCTGGTGAATGATAGAAAAGGTAGAAATTGTTAAATGTTTATTAACAGTGACTTTTGCATTCCAGATTTAGATACGGTTTTATTCATCCTGTTATGATCATGGAGCGCTAACTAAGATTTTTAAATTTTTAACACATGTGGCTTTTAGCAGTGAGGATTTAATTCCACTTGTACCTTTAGTTCCACTGTTTTAATAGTTTTTTGGATGCATCTATGATTTCTGCCATGAGTGGTTTTACTTCCACTAGATTAATATGCTTTTTATATTCATTTTTACTTTATCTAGCGCATATGTACAACGTACATAGTAGGTGGAGTAGGTATTGTATTCCAATTAAAATTTTGATTCCGAGATTTCACCGGAAATATACGCTTTCGGACCTCCTGAATAAAAGAATTAAAAAAAAAAGCATTTTTAGAAAACGGTCAGTGTGTATGCCTAAAATGTAAATGACGTGTTATTTATGGACGCTCTTTAACTGCTGTGGTTCTCAGCATCCCATTCTATATTGGGTGTGTAAGACCGCTTAATTTTGCTCAGAGGTCTCTCTTATCAGGCTTGAGGTTTTTTTACGAGCCGTAAATCTACAACACAGGACCAACGGCTTTACTTTCTTCCGAAGGAAGCCATGCTAAGGATTTTTACACCCGAAAAAATCCATCGTCCTCCGCCGGGTTTGAAGTTAGCCGAAGTGGCTTGCTTTGGTGTTTCGTGGCAGGAGCATGGGTGTTTGTAAATGTGTACATGTGTATGCATTAGAAGCGAGAATCAAAAACGGTAATCAAATAGAAGAGAAAACAAACAAAGAAAATGTTGGGAAAATGGGGGAAAAGGAAAAGGAATAAGCGCTGGAGCAACGACAAAACTACGGACCTGTCCAAAGTCGCGGGTTCAAACCCGGTGGAGGATGATGGATTTTTTCGGGCGTAAAAATCCTTAGCATAGCTTCTTTCGGAAGGTAAGTAAAGCCGTTGATCCCGCGTGGTAAATTTACGACACGAAAAAGAACTCCAAGCAGAGATAAAAGAGACATCTGAGCAAAATTAAGAGGTATTTCCCAGTATAGAGTGGGACGCAGAAATCCACAGCAACAAAAGAGCGCCCATTAATAAAACTACATATCCAACTTATTCCGGACCTGTATTTGCTTTAGTAAAAGAAAAATAATAACAATAATATTAATATTAATAATAATAAATCTCATGTGTTCCATTCACATGACCTTCTCTAAACTCTGTAACAAATTAACAAATTAATGTGAAAAATCTTATTCTTCCACTTCATGATAATCGAGATAAACATTAACAGAAATAGTCCTTATTTCTTGTTGAACGTGGGCCGTTTTTTTTTTTTTTTTTTTCAAACTCCGATAGGCAATAAATAACAGGCAAGTTCATAGAAAACAATTATTTTATTACTAAAAGTTGTGTACGCTTATGGTTACCTTTAAACATAATCACCGAAAATATTGAGACATTTATCGTACCTGAGCACAAGCTTTGCAATACCCGCTTCAAAAAATGTTGCCGCCAATGATTCAAATGATTTTTAACGTTGTTTCTCTTGTGGCTCTACAGCCCTTGGTGAGCTTTGGCCTCCTGCACAATCCTCCTCCACATATCTCTATCTTCTGCTTTACTTTTCCACCCTCTGATTCCAATCTTTCTTAGGTGTTCCATCACATCATCTAACCATCTTGTTTTTGGTCTTCCATTTTTTCTTCTAGTGTACAGTCTTCCTTTCAATATTCTTTTTGGCATTCTATCTTCTGTCATTCTCTCTATGTGTCCTAGCCATCTTATTCTTTGTGCCTTTATAAATTTCACAATATTTTGCTGCTTAATTAGTTCTTCTATCTCATAATTATATCTTATTCTCCATTGGTCTTTATCCTTTACAGGTCCAAAGATTCGTCTAAGTATTTTCCGTTCAAATCTTCATAGTACTTCTTCATCTACGTTGTTTAGGGTCCAGGTTTCTGCAGAATACGTTACTATTGGTCTTATTAGTGTTTTATAGATCTTGTATTTTGTCCCTGTACTAATAAGCCTATTTTTAATAGATTTAAATTTGCATAATAGGCTGCATTTCCACCTTGAATTCTTTCTTTTATGCACTCGTTTAAATTGTTATCATTATTTACAAGTGTTCCTAAATATCTAAATTTGGATACCCCTTCAAATGTTTTGTCTCCAACTACTAGATTTTCAATTATTCTTTTGCTTTTGTCTGCTGTCATTTTCAGGTATTTAGTTTTTTTTTCCATTTACTTCTAATCCTATTTCTTTAGACCTTCTTTCTAATTCTTCATAAACTTCAACTAACATTTTTCTATCTCTTGCCACAATCAATATGTCATCTGCATATGCACATATCTGACTAGACTTAAAAAATATTGTTCCTTTAGTATTTATTTTTTCTACTGCTCTGTGCAGGGCTAGGTTGAATAGAGTCGTAGATAGTCCATCACCTTGTCTTACTCCTGTGTTATAATCAAAATCCGGATTTAATTTATTCGTTACTTTCACTTTGGCTTTTGTATTTTCCATTGTCATTTTTATTAGTCTTATTATTTTCGGTTGCACTTTAAAACATTGTAAGGTGTTAAAGAGAACTTCTCTGTCAATTGAGTCAAATGCAAACTTAAAGTCAATAAACAGAAAGCATAAATCTATACCATGCTCATAGAATTTTTCCATTATTTGTCGTATTACAAATATCTGGTATATCGTACTCTTGTCACTTCTAAATCCACATTGATACTCGCCTAATACATTTTCCGCATATTTTTTCACTCTATTATTTAAAATACTTTGAAAATATTTTATATGCTACATTTAGCAATGTAATTCCCCTATAATTATGGCATTGATATTTATTACCCTTTTTATATATTGGGCATATTATGCCTGTCTTCCAGCTTTCAGGCATCTGTTCCTTCCTCCAATGTATTGCTTTCGTAATTCCATTCCCACCATATTTCATTAGCTCAGTGATTATGTCATCTTCTCCTGGTGCTTTATTATTCTTTAGACTCTGTATTGCTATTTTAACATCCCAAATATCCGGTTCTTCTTCTTCTTCCATTTTTTCTTCATTTCCATTCCCTCCTTGTTCCTGATTATTTATTGTTTGCCGTTTATTTAACAATTCCTTGTAGTACTCAGCCCATCTTTCCAGTATATCTTTATCTTCTCCAAGAACATTACCTTCCTTGCTTAGACATTATTTCATTTTATTCTGTTTCCCTTGTTTCATTTGCTTTAATGTCATATAGAATTTCTTTATCTCACTCTGTTGAATCAACGTTTCTATTTCTTGGGTTCGCATTTTCCAATATTCTCTTTTCTTTTTCTTACATATGTTATTACCGTCTCTTCTTCTTTGACGTTATTCTTCATAGTTATTTCTATTTTCTTTCTGGAGCATTTTTTCCCTAGCCATGTTCTTTTTTTTTCTATAGCTTGCTCACACTCTTTATCATACCATTCTATGTTTCTTTCCATTTTCTTTTCACCTATACTTATTTTTGCTACCTCTTTTACTGTCACCTTTATTACCTCCCATTGTTCTTCTACACCTTCTTCTGTTCGTTTTTCATTTAATTTGCTGCTCATTAACTTCTGATATTTCTTTTTTTTCTTCTTTATCTATTATTGTTTCTCTATCCCATCGTATATGTTTGTTCTCTTGAACTCCCTCCATCTTCTTTATTTTTATTCTCATTCTCACTTTAACCAAAAAGTGATCTGAATCACAATTTGGGCCTCTACAACTTCTTACATCTATAATTGATGATGTATGTCTTGCTTTAATTAACACATGATCAATTTCATTTACTATATCTGAGCCCACGTTCCTTCATGTATTTCTTTGTGAGGGAAGCAGGTACTTTTAATAATCATATTATTTCTAACTGCGAATTGTCCAAGTAGATTACCATTTTCATTACTTATTTGATGTAGTGTATGTTTCCCCGCCACTCCATTTAAATAGTTTTCTTTCCCCACTTGGGCATTAAAATCTCCTAGTATCACCAATGTATCATAAGTTCCTACTGATTTACATGCATTTTCTAAGCTTTCATAAAACTCTTCCTTTTTTATCTCAACTTTCTCTTCTGTAGGTGCATATATAGATAATATAGTTATATTTCTGAATTTACCTTTAAGGCGTATTTTACAGATTCGTTCACTAATTGATTTAAATTCTATTAGGCTCTTTTTGATTTCCTTTGAGATAATAAATCCTGTACCATTAAGTCCAGCTTTTTTAGGTCCACTATATAATACTGTGTATTCTTTCTTATCTATTCTACCTTCCCCTGCCCATCTTATTTCTTGGAGCGCTACCACATCTAATTTATATTTTAATACTTCATTTGCTATTTCTTTCATTTTCCCAGGTTTCAGCATTGTCCTTACGTTCCAGGTCGCCAACATTAAATCACTCCGAGGCTTTTTTGCAGGTTTCGTAACAATAGTTTTTTTACAAGATTAGGTTGTTAACCTAATGCTTAACCCCCAACCTGGAGCCAGGAGCCAGGAGCAGGAACTAGTCGCCCGAGTGTACTCGGGCGGGGGCAAATCACCACGGTACCTACCCGCTTTTCTCGCGGATTTACCCGTGTGATATAAAAGATGTAGTCTTGTGCAAGCGTTTATGTCTGTGTCGAAGTAATGTGGGCAGGGTGTTTCCCTCTGTGCAGCCGGCGCGGGCTGGCTTACCTACCTGAGTGGTCACCCACCCAGAGAGGGACCAGGCCCGATGCTGCTTAACTTGGCCAGCCACTTGCGGGCTGTCAAGGAAAGCAGTGCCGGCTAGCGGGGAGAACTGAAAGGATGTAGGTATGGGGTGGGGGAAAGCCAGTGTTGCAGATCTGGTCGCAGTACAACTGGACGGTCACCCGTCCGAGTTGTGACCGGGCCCGATGCTGCTTAACTTGACGGGTAGTACTGTATAGAAGGGAGAGGCGGCCGAAAAACTACCATCCCAAGGCGTCCTTGGGAAGGCGGTAGCTTACGCGTCTCCTAGGCAGCGTGTGGTCGTAAAGACCGAGTGTTCACCTGAGGATTTGGGTGAGGAGCAAGTTTAGTGTATATTGTGCGAGCTCTTTCTCGCACAACGTCCACTATGTAAGGGATTCCGGGTGGGAATGGAGAATGTGTGACGGGAATCTATGGTCTGTACCATATATCATCCTCAATGCCCTGTTTTGCACGGTCTGCAGTCTGTGGATGGTGGAACGAGCCACCGAACCCCAGTCCTCGCAGCCGTACAGCATCAGGGGCGGGATGACCGCGCGGTACAGCCATAGTTTTAGGTATGTAGGTATGGCGGAGCGGAAGATGGGAAACAACTGTCATAGGGCAGCGTGTCCCATACCGACCTTCTCCCTGACATGTGGAGTGAAAGTAAGGCCGCGGTCGAGGAGGACTCCAAGGTATTTGGCGGTGCGGACCCAGGGGATCCGCCGCCGCAACCTCAGCTGAGCTCTTCTGCGGGCTGATGGCCATCCGCCACTGTTCACTCCATCTGTCTATGACCTGGAGCTGTCTCTGTAGCGGGGGGAAGCAATACCGGGCGTTCTTGTTACGTGCCATTATGAGGACATCGTCGGCATACTGGCACGTAACTGTACTGGGTTCTGTGGGGAAGTCGGACATGTAGGCGGCAAAGAGTAACGGCGACAGCACGCTGCCTTCCGGCACTCCTGCCGCTATGGGTCTGATCCCAACCTAGAGGACCAGGCTTCCTTATTTATGTCCCCAGGAAGCAGGGTGGTCCGGTTATACCCCCAAACACGGGGTAGCTCAGGCACCTCGGGGGCGCTACGCCCCGTACTCACCAAGGTGAGCCCCTGAGGAGCTTTAACGTTGTTTGTTGGTTTAAAAGTGCTGCCCTCCTGGCCACGTCTTCAGTTCTGGAAAAAGGTGAAAGTCGCTGGGTGCCAGGTCAGGACTGTACGGCGGAATGTTCGAAAATGACCCATTGAAATTGTTCAAGGAGCCGATGGGTTGTGCCAGCAATGTGAGGACGAGCGTTGTCATGAATCAACACAATTCTTGAAGGCAGAATTCCTCTTCGTTTGTTTTGAATGGCTCTCCACAAACGTCGTAAAGTATGAAGATCTTCAAAACAACTTCAATGCTCATTTGAAATCATTGACGGCAAAAATTTTTGAAGTGGGTATGCAAAGCTTATGCGCAGGTACGATAAATGGCTCAATCTTTTCGGTGATTATGTTGAAAACTAACCATAGGTGTACAAAACTTTTAGTAATAAAATAGTTTTCTATGGACTTGTCTTTTATTTATAGCCAATCGGAGGTAGAAAAAAAGGTCCTCTTAAGTAGAAAGGAACTAAAGGAATGAGCTATGCTAAAGTGATAGTCAAATGTTTTAAAAGCTGTCGTTATGCGATGGTCATTATAAATCGCTTCTTTGCTTGTTCAGGAGTAGAACAAAAGAAAAACGGACCGTCCTGTCTGAGAAAAGCAATTGAAACTAATACAAGGAATATCTCGAAATCTATAAACTCCACGAAAAAAATGTGTATGAAATAAATTCTGTATTTTAACGAGATCTACATTTTTGTGTTGTAAATTTTTATCTATCTCTTACGGTTTATTAGTTCTGCAAAATTCAGCAAAATTCACACCGAATAAATAGAGCTTCAGAAGTTATTCCCAGAAAATTCGAGATATACATTTTATTTATGATTGAAATGACTTTTATATATGGTATTTTAATCGAAATCGTTTTTGAAAATTTTACATGTAAAGGCTAGTTTGGAGTAAGGGGATTTTCTTGGAAATCTTCGTGTCGTATCCTTGGAAGATACCAAACTTAAACACCAAGTTTGGTATTTAACCGTCTCTTCGTTTTTGAACTATGCTCTCCACATACGCACACGGACCTTTTTCTAAAGATCTGATGTGTTTCATTCATATGACTTTCGCTATATCCCTATAACAAATTATTGTTAAAGGTATTATCTTCTATCTACTCTATGATAATCGAGATGAATATTAGCAGAAATTGTGTTAATTACTTCCTTCCTTGTAAGTAGATGGAAAATAATGGAATACACTAGGGTAAAACGATAGTCAAATCTTTTAAAAGCTGGTTGCAGTTTGGTTGAAATACGTTTCTATGCAGGGCCAGGAGTTTACAGCCTTTCGTGTAAGAAAAGTTTAAGCATTTTTAATCTGAAATAAATAACTCAGAAATTGTCAACCACGAAAAAAGTGATTATGACATAAATTGTGTGCTTTAACGTGATCTACATTTTTGTGTGGTAAGTTTTTATCTATCTTTTACGGTTTACCAGTTATGCAAAATTCAGCAAAATTCATTTAGAATAAAGGGGTCTTCAGAGGCTATTCTCAGAAAATTCAAGATATACATTATATTTGTGATGGAAATGGCTTTAATATGTGGTATTTTAATCAAAATCGTTAAAGCATTTTTGAGAAAATCAAAATTTTTGAAAAGTTTTCCATGTAAATGGTAATTTGTGGTGGGGGATTTTCTTGAAAAGCTACGTGGAAGATACTTAAAATAAATACCGAGTTTGTATTTAGCGGTCTTTTCGTTTTTGAGCTATGCTGTCCAGACACACACAGACCTTTTTTCTAAAAATGTTTTTTCGGACTCAGGGGATCCCAAAACATACATTTCCGGTGAAATCTCGACATTGAATCTTTGGATGGAATACATAGTACACAGAGAAAGTAAAAATTGTGGTTTCAACCAAAAATTGCAGATACAATATGAACCATAGGCCTGTCGATGTCTGTGGTATATAGATCTCTGTTGTCAGTCGCAATACGATAATGCACACCTCAGTGCTCTTGTTTTGGTTTCTGCCTAACGACTGCGGGTGCCTGCGAGGGAAGGATGGTACATTCTCTGCCGACCATAGGACCCCTCCTTGGAGATAGCAGTAAGGCAGGATCGAACCCACATGCTTTAATTACAGGAGCTACATGGCCGCTAATTAACAGCAGAACCGATACAGTGTTGCCACAAATTGCTCTAGGGGAGTCACTATCACATTATGGTACTCCCAGTAAATCAGTAAGTGTCCTGCACAAAATTGCTCAGGCAGGTGGCATCCTTGGAACATCAGGGACTCCAACATCCGCAGCAAATATCTCTACCGCTTCCCTCAAGTCCCAATACAAACACATTACATATCTGTATAGTCTATAATAATTTGTAAAGAGGTAATGTAGTATTAGCGTTTATTCCTCTACCATGTTCAGAGCGTTCATAAAAGGTAGAGAAAATATTGCATTCCAGTCAAAAATTCGACGAAGAAATATTACCGGAAATATGTGTTTTGAGGTCCTCTGAATCATAAAACCACTGTCACAAAAGGATCTGGAGCTAAAAGACGATAACCTTTAAATACCAAACTTGATAATTATGTTTAATATCTTACAAGGATTCGACACGAAGATTTTCATAAAAATACCCACTCCAAACTACTCTTAACAGCGAAAATTGTGAAACTTCGATTTGTTTAACTTTCTCAAACTCTAACGATTTTGATTAAAATACCGTATATTAAAGATATTTACATAATAAAATATCTGATGTATTCCATATACATGACTTCTCTTCATCTCTGCAACAAGTTATTGTTAAAACAACTTATACTTCTTTTTACTTTATGATAATCGAGAAAAAATTAGCAGAAATAGTCTTATTACTTGCTTTCTTGAAAGTAGAAGGGAAATAAAGGAGGAGCGCTGCCTAAAGTAGTCATCAAAAGTAGGTTGCTATGTGACTGAAGTTCCTTTGTTTCTAAGGACAGGAGTTGACAAATTCTCATATGAGAAAAGTATTTTAAAGTTGAACCCAAAAACAACCAATAATTCAAAAAATGATTCACCCTACGAAAAACATGTATATCACATAAATTGTGTGTTTTAACGAGCTCTACATTTTCTGGAAGATAAGTTTTTGTCTATCTCTTACAGTTTACCAGTTATGCAAAATTCCGTAAAATTCATCCAGAATAAAGTAGTCTTCAGAGGATATTCCCAGAAAATTCAAGATATACATTTTATTTGTCAGCTAAATACAAATAAATTTAATATACGATATTTTAATCAAAATCGTTAGAGCCATTTTTAGAATATTTTCCATGTAAAGGGTAGTTTGGGGTGGGGAGATTTTCTTGAAAATCTTCGGGTCGCATCCTTGGAAGATACTGAGCTTAAATACCAAGTTTGGTATTTAACGGATGTTTCGTTTTTTAGCTATGCTGTCCACACACACACACACAAACACACTCGCACACAGATACACACACGGACCTTTTTCCAAAAATATATATTTTTTTTTTTTGATTCAGGGGGACCCAAAACATATATTTCCGGTGAAATCTCGGTATCGAATTTTTGGGTACAATACAATATCTTCCCTATACACTATGTACATAGTATGTGTAGAGAGAGTAAAAATGTATATCGTAAATTTATTGGGATTATCCTCTGAAGACCTGCTCGTTCTGTGCTGTTGCATAAGAGGTAAACCTTAGGAGATAGATTAAAAAACTCACTACAAACATGTAGATCACATTAAAACAAATAAGTTATGTCCTATACTTATTGCAGATTTAAGGATTTCCAAGATTATCCTTGTTATTTATTTCGAATGTAAAATACTTAATTTTTTTTCAAATGGGATTCGTTTCATATCTCTCTTCTTTTGCTTCTAGCCATGCAAAGAGAACCGAATTTCGATTGCATCACACAGCGCCAACTTTTAAGAGATTTTCATTCTGCATAGGAATACCTAAGTAATACTACCACTTTTGCTAATGTTTATTTCGATTAGCACAAAGTAGAGAGAATAATAAACTTTGTAAGAATAATTTCCGCAGAATAGAGAAAGGGAAACATTAGATTTCTTTGTAGTAGTCATGCAAAAGCATGGAATTTCAAAGCCAACTCGTAGAAGGCAGTTTTTAAGGATCTGACGATCGCTTTAGATTTACTGTATCACACTTCTTCTAGCCCGTATATACAATATAAATAGACGTTAGAGAAGGTATTTTTTTAATTGTTTCATTTATGTAGCCCCCCCATGACATCTAAAGTCATATCGGGGGCTTTGCACTTGAAACACACATATGTAGATATCTTTACGTTGGGTTTAAATCGCTTTATTTTGCTCAAACACACACACACACATATTCACTGTCGCATACATACTTTCAGACTGTGGGGGATATGGAATATTGCTGGTTAAAGAAAAATTCCTCGCTCCAGCTGGAAATCGAACCCAAGATCTCTGTGCGAGACGTCAGCTCGCTAAACACTGGACCACGGGGGCAGTCAGAGAAGGTATTGAATATCATTGAAAAATTCGGTACCGAGATTTCACCAGAAATATGTTTTGCAATTCCCTGAATTCAAACAAGAGCATTTTTAGAAAGATGTTCACGTGTGTGTCTGTTTTTCTGTCTTCTGTGAGTGTATGAGTGTGTGTATGTGTGTGTTTTTGTAGGCAGCATAGCTCAAAAACGAAAAATCCGTTAAAAACCAAAAATCCCCATACACAACAAATTACCCCACAAGTAAAAATGTTCTAAACTTTCAATTTTCTTAAGAATAGCTCTAACGATTTTCCGTTCTTTAGAAATGTTCTCATAGCAATTAATAAAATGTGTATCTTGAATTTTTTTTAGGAATAGTTTCTGAAGACTTCGTTCTGGATGACTTTTGTAAAACTGGTAAACTGTAAGAGAGAGACAAAAACTTACAAGTATGCGTATGAGTAAGAAGACTGCCTGTCTTTCCATAGGGTTGCCAACTATAACAAATTTCTCTTTGAAGCTCTCAACACTAATGAATAGGTTATATATTTTACCGTAGACTAGTTAAATTATTGAACAAAACACAACATGCGTGCACTAGATATCACGGTGTATAGCGAACTTCATGCTTCAATGTTGCCGCTCTGGTCTGCTTCCTAAATTGCACGAAACTTACGAATTATTTATTTAGTTTATCGCGATTGAAACATTAGTTATATTTTAGTAAAAGTTATACTTACATAGAAAATATTATGTTAGATAAACCTTATGTCTAAGAAACAATGGGAAAATAAATCGAAGTTGCTCTATCAACTTTCTTTACTTATCTCTTTTACTGAAAACAAAGATGAAGTGCAAACGAGTACAAATAGTAGCTGTCACCCTAACGTCGTTTGCTACCAGAAATCCATGCACTAGCTACATATCAATTTAGTCGCATTGGCATTTTAGCTCTCACACGCTCTCACTCTCACTAAATAGCCTAATTTTGTGGCTCTCAAACCTGACCCCAGGTTTATTCTAAAGTAAGTTTCCATTTTGTAACAGCTGTATCTTCTTTACATATAAGCAGTTTGGTTTCATATTAGTATTACCATTGTTTAGAAGTTTAGGGATTTCTGTTTCGTTTCCATGGTAACTGTGTCATGCGAGCATAAACATAAACATAAAATAACAGACGGCAGTTGTAGGAGCAATGGCTGTACCTATCGGAGTTCGAATTAACCTCCTTCGGTACTATTGCAAGAGTAAAACCAATATGCACAACCATTGAGAAGATATCGAGCATTAAATGGATTGAGAAGAGGACCATACTTTCCTCTAAAATCATTTTGAAAGATGAACAAATTTGAGGAAACTGGACAAACAAAAAGAGTTATATTTTAAAATATTGATACACTTTGCAATACCAGCGTTACAGAATCATAAAATCAGAAACATTGTTTTCATGCAAGACGGTGCTCCTCCCCATATACACAATACTGCAAAACCAATATTACGCAACAAATTTGGTGTTAGTGTTATTATTGGACATTTTTAACAGTTGGCCTTTTAGGTCATAAATCATCATAGACCCATTGCACGTGAAGAACAAAGTCAGTAATAGGATACGATTGAGGAATGCCTTTGCTAATTATGTATATAACACAGAGGAAAGAATATTCTTATTGAGCAACATGGTGTTGGTCATATTTAATGGTGTCTTGCTTTAAATTTTTGCTAGTGTTTAACGCCCGCTTTTACTACTTTGACACCTCAAGCAATCGTTGTTTTAATAAAACCACTTACCGTTTTATAAGAATCTAAAATGTTGACAATTGTTTTACTATTTTAAATTGAGAACACACTTTAAAATAACCCTATATATTCTGTTTTGCACTCAGGCATGAAGATTATTATCTATGCCTTAATACTTTTATAGTCAGCCTTGAAACAAGAGTAATCGCAAATTGTTTCGGTTGGTCGTTCTTATAAAATACCGTATTAATAAATAGGGCATTTCCACAATCAACAAATAAATGTGTATAGTTAATCTCCTTTCATAAAATTATTTAAACTCTGTGAGTAGTTTCCAACATACCTTGGAACTAAAATCTGATGTGTTACATTCAAATGATCTCTCTTCCCACTCTTCGTAGTTTTATTAAAAAAAGCTCTTCTAACTATTTCACGTTAAGCATTTGCGTAAAACTATTATATTTTTTTTTTATAGTTACAAAGGAATCAGAAATTATACCAGGCTAAAGCGACAGTCAAATCTTTCAGGAAGCTCTTTACTCTTTGTTTGACCAGGAAGAAGAAAAGCGAATAACGGCGTCCAATTTGAGGAAACTAAGTATTTTAAAATTGAAACCAATAATAAAAAATTATCTTGGAAACGGTTAACTCAAAAAAGCGTATTTGACATTACACCTAACATTTTAATAAAAAATTAAATAAAAACAAAGCTGTGTGCTTTAGCGAGCTCTACATTTTTATTTTTTCCATCACATATGTGCACGCAATGTATATAATAGCTGGAGAAGGTATATATATATCATCCAAAAATTTGAAGCAGAGAATTGTTCGAAGTGCCCGGAAACCCAAAAGCTATCACTTTTAGAAAAAGGTCCGCGCGCGCGTGTGCATGTGTGCACGGCATAGCTCAAAAACCAAAAGCTCATTAGATACTAAACTTTTTATTCAAGTTTAGTATTTTCCATGAAGATTTTCAAGAAAACCCCTGATCCCCTACCCTTTACATGGAAAAATGTTTAATTTTTTTTTTTCAAAAACGATTAACGAATTTAATTGAAATGCGTGCCTATATTAAAGATATCACATGCGAAATAAAATTTCTATCTTGTATTTTTTGAAAGACCTCTTCATTCTGGATTAATTTTAATAACTAATAAATTCCAAGAGATAGATCACAAAAAAATTAGATCTCGTTAGAACACACAATTTATGCCATATACATTTTTTGTAGAGTTAACCGTTTCCGACATATCCCCTGCATTGGGTTTAACTTTAAGTTGCTTAAGTTTTTCTCAAACGGGAGGTCATATTTCGCTTTATCTGTTTCACTCTTGACCGTGCAAAGAGAACCGAATTTCAATTGTTTCAAATAACGACCTGGATTTTCAAAGATTTTATTATTAGTATAGTCTAGTGTATTCCCTTATTTCCCTTCTGCTTAGAAAGTGCAAGTAATAGGACAATTTTGCTAATGAATTTTGTATGATGTAGATAAAAATAATAATCTTTTGTGAATATTTGTTTTCATAACAGGTAGAGAAAGTTATGTGAATGGAATATATAAGACTTTTTTTGCATTCATAACTGGGTGATCTAAATAGAAAGATTTTAATTAATATTTCATTCCGTACGTAAGTAACAACCCTCTAACAGGATTGACTTAATAATGAATTTTATTGCAGTACTTAATTGTGGTAATTCTAACTGGAAATGCGGTGGTTTCTTCTAAGTCTTTTGGTTACAAGGGCGTCTTCTCTTGCGCACTGAATGCCTTCTTCCTCTGATAAGCGTGTAAACTGTCCTTCCTGGAACCTCTCACAAGGCTGCTTATAAATGCTAATCCAATGACTCGAGAATTGGGTAGTAGGGAGGATGGGATGGAACATTCCACTTCAGTTTGTGTGCTGTGTGCATCGCGTGGTATGTTGCCCAGCATTGTCCTATAGATACTAGACGGAATTCTACGCCTACATCACCTTGTTACGGATGCTTGTCCTCGCTGCATCCACAAGCAGCCTTCAACGGCACTCCGCATTCAATATCCTTCGTTATTGAGGAAATCTATATGCAAAATCAGACGCTCTCGTCTTCCCTATAATGGTAGCCATACTTCTGCTCCTTCGAGAAAATAACACTGCGACGAAAGGTTTCTTTGTTTCAATCTTGAAACAAAACACTCTAGATGTCACTGACTGAACGGTTATTACAGTCGAATACACGGAAATACGTCCATGATTCTTTTCCCTACTTTTACTTTCTATACATGGTGCAAAGGTAAAACAGTATTGCACTCAACCCAAAAGTTCAATACACAAAATACACGTTTTAGTGCAAACAAAAAGCATTTTTATAAGAAGGGCTGTGTGAGGCCAAAATCAACATAACTCAAAAATGTAAAGTCAGTAAAATACCAAACTTGATATTTAAGTTTCGTATTTTCCAGAGATGCAACACATAGATTTTGAAAAAGATCCTCGCAATCCAAACTACCCTTTATTTAACACCAGCCACACTTCCGGCCTCACCCTATTTTGAAGGTCCAATAGCCATGCGTTTCTTTGGATGCATTTGAGTTATGCTGTTCACACACACACACACACACACACACACACACACACACGGACTTTTCCTAAAAATTGATTCATTTGTCCTAAAAACATTTGTCCAATTGATTATTCTATACA
The DNA here is from genome assembly GCA_030762935.1 of Hymenopus coronatus. Taxonomy (NCBI): domain Eukaryota; kingdom Metazoa; phylum Arthropoda; class Insecta; order Mantodea; family Hymenopodidae; genus Hymenopus; species Hymenopus coronatus. Next base: position 86,420,733 of record CM060895.1, read on the forward strand.
TGCTGATGATAAAATAAGAGGTTTTTGTTAGTGATCTTGACCCCCTATGGAGGAAGCTGTATTACTATTATTAATATTATTATTGGATTTTCAGTATTATCAACAATATTGATCGTGGACATGATGCCTTTGGAAGCCTCTCGGAGCTTAGGATGGACTATACGCTATTGTCAGTGAACCTGGCGGGATGTCTTTGTTATGAGCCCAGCATGAAGCTCCATTGTACGGCTACTCATATTGCATTTTCATTGTTAATCCTAACGGTTCTACGTCACCTCCAAAACAACCAGATCTTGCCCAAAGAGTAAGTACATAGCATGACCGGCTTTCATGAACAATCTCTTTACTAAAGCAACAAAGGCGCTTCTCAGAGGTTACAGTGTGGCGACTCTCAAAGAGCGGTTGCTTTAATTTGACAAAGCACCGCAAACGCGTGTAGCTAGTAACCAAGTGGTTTCTAATAGTTTTAGATCTTGGATAAATATATGCATTAATTTGAAGATAAATCTATAATTTTTTTTAAGTGTATGCTCATATGTATGCATGGATGTACTCGTATTACCTAAAGGAGCGAGTGTTATGGTAGGACACCATGCCTAAAGCTAAGAAAGCATCTCGTTTAATCCTTTTTACTTTCTCTATACGCACTAAGTACATAGTGTATAGAGAAGGTATTGCACTCCACCAAAAAATTCGATACCGAGATTTCACCGGAAATATATGTTTTAGGGTGCCCTGTATCCAAAAAAAAAGCATTTTCAGAAAAAGGTCCGTGTGTGTGTCCGTGTGTCAGTGAACACGATAACTCAAAAACGAAAAGTCGGTAAAATACCAAACTTGGTATTTAAGTTTAGTATCTTCCAGGGATGCGACACGAAGATTTTGAGAAAAATTCCCCCATCCCAAACTACCGTTTACATGGAACTTTTTTTCGAAAATTTAATTTTCTAAAAAATGGCCCTAACGATTTTGATTAAAATATCGTATATTAAAAGATATTTATATGACAAATAAAATGTATATTTTGAATTATCTGGGAATAGCCTCTGAAGACTACTTTATTCTTGGTCAATTTTACGGAATTTTGTATAACTGCTAAACCGTAAGAGACGGACAAAAACTTACCACACAACAAATATAGAGCACCTTAAAACACACAATTTATAGCATATACATTTTTTTCGTGGAGTTGATTGTTTTTGAGATATTCCTAGTCTTTTTTTCAGCTATAAAGACATATTTTTCTTACACAGGACTTTGTGAACTCGTGTCCATACAAACAAAGGAACTTCAGTCGCAGAGCAGCCAGCTTTTGACCATCACTTTAACCTATGGTACCCCCTTGTTTCGCTTCTACTAACAAGGAAGCAAGTAATAAGATTATTTCTGCTATTTTTTGCTCCATAAGATGAAGTAAACAGAATAATTTGTTGCAGTGATATAGAGAAAGTCATGTGAATGGAACATATCAGATTTTTCAAAATGTTACACGATGTTGTAGATCTTTCTCTTCACATCTCTCCTAGACCATACACAACATTATCTTTACGTAGTTCCACTGAGATTCATTCTCCATGTCATTGCTTGTTCCATTGTCTCTATTATCGTCAAAGATGCCACTATAACGAACGCTTTCCGGCAATTCTGCCTTAATTTCAACCTCTATCAACGACTTATTGTTCCAGTGTGCTACTTTGTGATATACAGTAACCAAAACCCGCAAAAAATTACTGAAAATGCTCTCAACAAACAAGCCCAACACAGAATAAAATACCACCACGTGTTTACGCCGAGTTCTACGGACACACTACATACAGTATTATAATGTTTAATTTCTCAATTTTTTAAACCCGCGAGCTTCTTTCTCTATGGAAATTGTGCGAGGTTTTACAAGCATGAAAATAAAACTGATCACATATAAACACGATAACAGCACTAGCAACAATCCAGACGATGTGACAGTCCACTTCTTCTTCCTCTTCTCTTTTATGTTCGTTCTATGGCTTTTCTTTTGTTGTTTCTCCTTTCTTGTGATCTCTTAGTAGTGTTATGTATGCTGGTTACTGATAATAGGTAAACAAGAATATATTGGCATTAATTAAACTAGTATTACTTCTTCCCAACTGAGATTTTCTCTGTAAAGAGATGTGACTACGTGTAAGTCATAGCTGAATTTACAAGAAACTATCATTATAAATTGATATTTGTGGTTCTTCATTCGTGCTTTTTCGTGTGGTTTTCTCGGTTACTTTTCTTTGTTTGTAGTTATTTATTTGAGTGTGTTAAATAATTTCTAAATAGTTCAAAGAAGCACGGCTATTGGACAAACAACCTAAGCCTAAATGTGGAAAGATAAACTGGCAAAACGTATACAAGTCCGAGTATTTCTGCTAGTTTGTTATTTAAGTGTTTTAATATATGATGTTTTATACAAAATTCATTTTTGAGATAGTATTTTCAAGCGTTTTTCACGACAAGGGTAGTTTGAGATGAGAGTATTTTCTTGAAATCTTCCTGTCGTATCCTTGGAAGATACGAAGTTAGGTATTTATTGGACTGTTCGTTACTAAGCTATCGTGTTTAAATACCTACATATTCACACAACTCAAGATATATATACACACACATTAAACACTTTATATACTGAAAGTATTGTTAATAGAGCAAATGTTTTGTAGTTATTTTAAGTATCGAATTTTGGGTAAAATTTTTCGTAAGGTCTTTGTTTCCTTTTACTCAATTTATCCCTCACAAACTGACCATTTTCTAAAACTGCTTTTCATATAAAGGAGATTCTAAGATGTTTATTTGAAGTGAAATCTTGGTGTCGAGTTTTTGGGTTGAATGCAATACCTTCTCTACCTAGATACCAAATACTAAGAAGAGAAAGTAAAAATTGGATGTGTTCCATTCACATATTACCAGAAATGATTTTCTTGCTTCTTCCTTATAAGTAGAAGGGAAATAAGAGACTATACTAGACTAAAACGACATTCACACATTTTAGAACTGTCGCTATGCGTTTGTCATTGAAATTCCGTTCTCTTTACATATCCAGAAATTTTTTTGAAAATTTTAGGTATTTTAAAACTGAAATCAGTAACGGAAAATATCTCTACAGAAGAACTGTATATGACATAAATTGTGTGCTGTAATGAGATCTATAATTTTGTTCCAAGTTATGCAAAAGTCATCCAAAATGAAGACAGCTTCAGGGCTATGCCCAATAAATGTTATTTTCTATCTTTTCTCTACAGCATTTGGATTTAAATCGCTAGAGCCATTTTTAGAAAAGCGAAATAAAATTTAGGATAAATATAGATAAAATGTATTAAAATTAAACCTTTATTTTGCATATGGCTTAAAAAGTAGTCTCCATGAATATTCCAAATGCCCCTAATTGTTTGTGCTTTTCATGTTTTTTTTGTTTGTTTTTTTTTTTCAAATTCAAAATTTTATATTATGCTAGGCTGTGTCCAGGTGAATATGACCAGTGTTCAGCACTGGCTCTTTACTGGTCATAATCATATTTTACAATAGTTTCTTAATTCTAGTTTGTTACATCAGATTTACTCTATTTACTGTCCATAACTATTTATTTTTCAATATGTATAAGATTGTCATTTCTTCTTACTGTATTTTTTAAACATTTCAACTACCGCTACATTTCTATCTACCTTAGGCCATTTCTTATTAAAATACTCTTTTCTCCAAACTTCAGAGCCTTTACATTTAAATATTACATGTTCCATATCTTCATTTCCGCCACATATAGGACATTGATTTTGAGGAATGCCCTTCCTTAGACCTTTTAACCTCCATACTCCTGCTTTCATCCATGCAATACCTTCTCGCTCCTCTTTATTTGTCACATCTATATACTTTCCCTTCCCATGAGTCTTTCATTTGCATAAGCATCTCTTTTCAGCTATCTCACTAAATGTTTTTTGTATTTATAAATCCTCAAATATTTTCATTGCCGATTTCCAGAAATGATTCACATTATTTTCTCTTCTTTTCCACATTTCCCCTAACCCACTACTTTCCAAGCTATTTCCGAGACAATCTAACTCATCTCTTGTTCTTTAAACTTTTCTCTTGATATACTAAGTACTGTTTTACAAATTCTTTCCTTCCAAGTGCAATATTCTATACCAAAATTTCAATGCTGTTACCAAAATCTTCCCCTTACTTGCCACTTTACCCAGCTCTATTTGTGCTACCTGCCTAACGGTTTTCATGTTAATGGTGGTCAATGTTCAGGCTATCACAGGGGAAAAAATGTCGTCACCAATATACTCCTATATACTTGCAATAAAGTATATTATGTTGACATCGCCTGAGAATGTTCATGATTAATAGAAAGTTTATAGAAAATAATGTGTATGTTGGATAGGTAGAGTCGGGCTGAAAAATTCAATGTCATATCCGGGATTTGAACCGCGGATCTCCCGATCTCTAGCCGGCTGCACTGCCACTAGCTACCATGGCAACATGCCGGCATTGATTTTCTCAACTGACTCGAATGTTTTCACGGTAAACCACAAAGCAAAATGCATTTTGAGATGACAACCGCAATGGCGACTTACAATGCTGCAAGTACTTTAGACCCGGGATTCAACCCGACTATTATGGTCAATGCCATAGCGGGATTTGAACCACGGATCTCCCGATTTCTAGCCGGTTACTCTGCCACTGAGCTACCATGGCAACATGCCGGCATAGCATTGAATACGAGTCAGTTGAGAAATTCAATGCTATGCCGGCATGTTGCCATGGTAGCTCAGTGGCAGAGCAACCGGCTAGAGATCGGGAGATCCGTGGTTCAAATCCCGGCTATGGCATTGAATTGTTCGGTCTGAATCTACCTATCCAACTCCTGTCCTACACACGGCTTGGGTGAAAAAACAATTAGTCCATACAATATGTATGTTAACAATGTCTTAACTTGTGTAATCATTGAGTTCAGAGAAAGGCTTTTTATAGGCAATATAATATTGATATATTCTTACTCTATTTTAAGTAATGTTTAACTTGATTTCGCCATTGCTTGTCCAAAATAAGGAGCTCATTTGTTCATCGATTGGTCAACTCATTATGCTCCCCCCCCCCCTTTAGAGGGTTCCCTGGCGGCTGTACGTTTTAATTGCGTTGTAGCGCTGCTACGATAGGACAGAGCGCGCAAGGAACATGCTGTGTTTTAACTTCATTACCTCCTTGTTGAATATGCATAAGTAGTACAAAACACTTCTTTCCTGGAGTTTATAAAATGTACAGTTACTTGCAAAATCTTATTGATAAAGTTGCGAGGAAGTTCCAGAACTGGAAGCAATCCTCCATCTACCAACGTCAGCCTGCTTCGCCAGACCACAGAAGTAAGGGAAACAGCAATTGGCTTGGACCGCGATAGCTATGACGCTGGACCTTCAAATGGATGCATTCAATATCTTAGGCTATTTTCTCGGCCGGTGTCGTTATATTTAAAAACCGTATTTTTCGGGCTCTTGTGCCGTGGTCGCGGGATAAAATGCAAACCATACGTTCCGCAAACTTCTACGGTCAGCATCTTCAGTGACAGAAACTATAGATTAGAAAGCATTCTGTAGGTTCGTTTAGGCCAGAAAGCCACTGAACATAGAACTTGTCAAGGCATATACATGTATACATATGTTTATATACTACATACTATAAAAAAAAATGTATAAAGCTCTAGTGCTAAAAGCATAGGTTACAAAAACAACAGAATATTTTTTTGCATGCACATAAAAACAAAGAGTATCAAAATATAGTGTTAAAAGTGTATAAATAAATAAATATAATTCCATTATATGTAAAACTAATGTTATGTCAGATGATAGTTTTCAAATTATCGATATAATAGTTACTAGTAATAATTATATAAACTAAAACATAATTATTGTATTATGTACTCTTCATAAATGTCAACAAATTACAATACATGTTTACAAATATGTTATAGAATTTCCAATGCAAAGATTTACAATTATGTACTAGAGTGTAAAATATCAAAACATCAGGCTTTGCAGACCTTGTGTCATTGCTAAATACTAAAAATATTCATTTGACACATTCGTGCAACTCAAAGTATAAATCAGTTTAATTTTAATATAAAACACACACACACTAATATACACAAAATGCAATACATTGTAATATTTATAAATACAATGATTATTAACGGTATTTTCAGACAGATTTGTCATTTAAATATTCATCTACAGAGTAAAATGATTTATTGCAAAGGTACTCCTTAAGAGAGGCCTTAAAAGCCCTGAAATTCCCAACATTTTCTTTGAGATTACTGGGGAGAGCATTAAATATCTTGATTGTTTCATAATATACACCTTTCTGAAAGCAACGAAGATTGGCATTGGGACGATGAATCAATCCCTTTTGTCTAGTATTAATGTTATGAATTTCCATGTTTGTTATAAAACTATGTCGATTAACTGCATAGAATTTTATAATGGATAATATATAAACACAAGGTAAGGTGAGGATGCCTAATTTTTGAAATAGTTCTTTGCACGACTGTCTGCTATAAGCATTACAGATTATTCGTATAGCTTTCTTCTGAATCCGGAATATGCATTTACTATCTACTGAACTACCCCGGAATATTATTCCATACTCGATGATGGAGTTAAAGTAGGCAAAATACATCAACTTAAGTATATCGATTGAGTGAAATTTAACCAGTGCACGGAGAGCATAACATGCTGAGCTAAGTTTAGGTGTGATGTAGCTAATATGTGACTTCCAGTCCAAATGCTTATCTACCTGAAGGCCAAGAAATTTGACTTCGTTTAATTGTTCTAACAATGTATCATTAGTTCCTATTTCTATGTGCGTTTGTGGTGAGCGAGTAGTTATAAATTTAATTGTTTTTGTTTTTTTTAAGGTTTACTGAGAGTTTGTTTGCTTTGAACCAATTTGACATACAATTTAGAACACAGTTTAATTTAACTACACATTCATTGAAATCTTTACTTATTACTAGAACACTAGTGTCATCTGCGAATAAATAAATACTTGCAAAACTGTTAATGTATAATGGTAGGTTATTTATGTAAACCAAGAACAAAAGAGGCCCTAAGATTGATCCCTGGGGAACACCATGTTTTACTGACTTCCATTCTGAGGCACTATTTTGATACCCGTTGGAGTTATTAATTTCGATCTTTGTTTTCTCTTAACTAGGTATGAAATGAACCAATCTAATATGTTATTCTTTATTCCATAGAAATTTAGTTTAGCTATCAGAATCTCATGATTCACTCAGTCAAAAGCCTTCGCTAGGTCGCAAAAGATTCCACCAACATGTTGCTTTTCATTTAACGCTGTTAACACTTTATGTGTGAGCTTGTAGGTTGCATTATCTGTCGCTACTCCTTTTCTAAAGCCAAATTGTTCTTTGGCAAATAAGTTGTTCTTTTCCAAGTAATTATAGAGCCTATTGAACATTACTTTCTCAAATACGTTTGAGAAAACAGACAAGAGAGATATAGGTCTATAATTTGATATACTATCTTGTTTTCCTTATTTAAAAAGTGGTTTGACAATAGAGTACTTCATTCTGTCAGGAAATATTCCACTCTTTAGTGATTCGTTACATAAATAGCTAAGGGGAATGCATATTAGGTCAGAACATGCTTTTAGGATTTTACTTGATATTTCATCATATCCAGAGAATTTTTGGTCTTGAGCAAATTTATTATATTTTTTATTTCGAATGGTGTAGGTATTTTTACTTTAAATTCAGGGACTTTGTTTACTAAAGAAGTTTTCAAAAAATGTATTGCTGATTCTTTACATCCATAGTTTATTTTTAATTTGTCTGTTACATTCAAAAAGAACTTGTTGAAAATATCTGCGACCTTTTGAGGATCATCAATTTTTTGATTACCGGAATTCAGTGCAATTGAGGGGCTTTCTTGAGAGCTCTTACCTGTTTCCCTTTTTATTATATTCCAGATAGTTTTTATTGTATTATTAGAATTGGATATCTCTTTATCGTAATGCAATATTTTAGCAGCTTTTATTGTTTCTTTTAGAATTTTACAGTACTTTTTGTAGTGACATTCTAAGTATGGGGTCTTATTATGTTTCAATTCTTGGTATAATGTTCGCTTATGTTTGCAAAAAGTTTTAATGCCTGTTGTAATCCAGGTGTTATTTTCCTTCTGATTATATATTTTACAATATTTGACTGGAAAGCATGCTACAAAATGAGAGTTGAAATGTTGTAGGAAATGATTGAACAAAGCTGGGAGGGAATGCAGGATATTTATTCTCTCCGTTTAGGAGGGGGATGGGTGACACGTAACGCACGGGTTTGTCCAGACGGCGACTGAAGGTCAACCAGCTGTTTGTTTACAATACCGATTTCCAGGTTTTGCTTATTCGGTATCCGACGTCTTTGTTTAAGTTGTTCGGATGCTGTTCCTGAGAAGATTGAAATATCCCTTTATCCTTTCCAGAAAACCGCTCACAGGAACGCAGCATCAAATTACCATCCCGCCCAAAAAGGGCAATGATCAAAACGTTAGCACCCCAAGCAAAAATCGTGTCTGAGCCTGAACGGTTCGGAATTAAAACATCTTAAGGCGGCGCTACAAAAGAATGGCTACAATGCCAAGGACTTAATCGTGCCATTAGACCTCGGCACGCTAATGTACCGGACACCAAGGAACAACCCAAAGCGTTTTTACCATATGTGGAAGATGTCACAGTGCGCTTTGCTCAGTTACTGAAAAGAAGGGCATCAAAAATGTATTTACTCCAACAAGCAAGAGAGATAATATGCTTCGTTCAGTGGATCCCTCAGATATTTTACTAAGTACCACGGGAATCTACAAAATACCCATGTGAGTGCGGCAAAGTATATGTCGGCTTGACCGGAAGGTCTATTAAAAAGCGTGTAACAGAACATCCGCCTAATGCAATCAGAACATTCAGCAATTGCGGAACACGTATTTGCAGAGCACCATAGAATCAAATTTCAAGCTACTGAGGTGCTGACAAAAACAAAAGGATATTTCAATCTTCTCAGAACAACATCCGAACAACTTAAACAAAGACGGTGGGTAGCGAATAAGCAAAACCTGAAAATCGGTATTAGTAAACAAACAGCTGGTTGACCTCACTCGCCGTCTGGACACACCTGTGCGTTTACTGTCACCCATCCCCCCCCCCTCCTAAACGGAGAGAATAAATAGCCTGCATTCCCTCCCAGCTTTGCATTACAGATGCTGATCGTAGAAGTCGGCGAAACGTATGTTCACATTTTAACTGCGATCATGGCACAGCAGTCCGTAAAATAAAGCTTTTGGATTCATTCAAATTCAGCTTTTATGCTTGCATTTATGGTTCTTAGTGCCATTCACAATGAATACATAGAATACAATGCAATGCTAACATAGCAAAATAGAGACAGGGATATGATCGGATGGGATGGATGGATAGTGCGGTAGTCCCGCAGTTGATTTCGAATAGTAGACTACACTATTACAGTTTTCTCCAAAACATGATGGCCCTCAAACGGGACCGCTCCCCTATGCCACTATGAAATATCCATTATCAAGCAAAAGACGAGCCTGTACTAGAGGTGAGAGGCTACGTAGTAAAAATCTGTTTTCTGGATACTCGAAGACTCTGCTTGTAAGTCGAGATTCGCGTTTAAGGGGCCAGTAAGTGGAAGACTTAGCAACTGCAAGGGTTGGTTTCTAACTGAAAACTACCTAAAACCAAGGAATCACGTCGAGGGGCATCATGTTCTGAAAAATACTGTAGCTAATCATACTTCCACGGCTGTGGCCCTCGCGAGCCATGTGCGATATTACAAAAAATACCACGAGAATATACCTTTTATTATATCTGTTTATTGCCTTTAAGGAATTTTCATACCAGCGCTTGCACCAACTCCACATTAAAGCAAAATATATATATATACTTCATTCACATGACTGACTACATTTCTGTAACAAATGCTTGTTAATAAGCTTATTCTATTTATTTAATGCTAAAACATTAGCAGAAACGGTCTTATTACTTAATTACTTTATAAATAGAAGGGAAATAAGGGAATACACTAGACTAAACCGAGTCAATTTTTTTTTTAAAATATGGTTGCTATGGGATTGAAATCAGTTTCTTTGCGTAGCCAAGAATTGACAAGTTCCCGTATGGGAAAAGTAAGTATTTTAAAACTGAAATTAACAACAAGGAATACCTCGGAAACGGCTAACTCTACGAAAAAAGTGTGTTTTATTGTGATCTACATTTTTTGAGTAGTAAGTTTTTGTCTATCTCTTACGGTTTACCAGTTATGTAAAATTCAATAAAAAATCATTCAGAATAAAGAGATCTTTAGAGGTTATTCCTAGAATATTCAAGATATATATTTTATTTCTCATGTAAATATCTTTAATATACGATATTTTAATCAAAATCGTTAGAGCCATTTTTGAGAAAATCAGTATTTTTGAAAAAACATCCATGTAAAGCGTAGTTGGGGGTGGGGGATTTTTTTTTTTTTTTTTGAAATCTTCGTGTCGTATCCTTCGAAGATACCAAGTTCGGTATTTAATGGTCTTTTGTTTTTTTAGCTATGCTGTCCACGAACCTTTTTCCAAAAATGATTTTTTTGGAATCGGAGTGACCGAGAACATGTATTTCCGGTGAAATCTTGGTATCGGATTCTGGGTGCAATACGATACCTTCCCTATACACTATGTACATAGTACGTGAAAAGAAAGTAAAAAAAATTAATCGAAGTAGCACGCCAATAAATGTATAACAAATGTCAATATAAGTTGGTTGTTCATTGACGAAATTTTTAATTTGAACGAAGTGACTGCCTTGAAGAACGTATTACTATTCGCGAAACTACAATTATACTGGGGATGTCATCATTACTGGGTACTTCACGAATCTCTTTTAAGTTCAAACGTCTCCTCGCGAAACACACACGTCTGCTCGATACGGGCTTCCAACAACCTCTGAAAAACCTTACATTCGGATGCTGGCTTCCGAACCAACATATCTTAGGGAAAGCTATCCCCTTTTGTTTTGTTCAGCCTGGACATGTGCGAGTTCCCATCTCGCCAAGGCGACCGCATCTGAAGGGCCATTCACATCGAAAATCAACTGTAGATGTAACGTACACAGAAGCTTGAAGCCAATACTAGGGTCTCAATGAAAACAGCATTTTTTTTCTTTATTTCTCCACATAATCTCCAGAAAGGCTAATAGATTTGTTATATTAGTGTTCTAATTTAATTAAACCTCTGTAGTGCGATTTATCAAGGTCCTCAAAATAGCTGTTTACCGCATCAATGATCTCCTCGTTGCTGTGAAATCTTCGTCTTCCAAAAATTTTTTTGAGGTTGGGAAACAGGTGGTAGTCACTGGGCGCTAGATCTGGCGAATAGGATGGATGTTCAAGCAATTTGAACTTTAATTCGCACATTTTGTTCACTTTGCAATGACTGAACGATGTGCCGCACCATTGTCGTGACGAAACAGAGTCCAAATGTTGGAAACTTGCTACATGTTCTATTTCCTCCTCTTCTATCTTTATTTTACGCTTACTACCTTTACACCGAGAAAATGTAAGCTCTCTACCACGTTAACTCGACTGTTTACAATTTTGAGTGAAACATTTTAAGTGTGTGGGTTGCATCCCACAAGGGCTGTACCAAGTTATTTTTCTCAATTTAACCAAATATCAGCTCTTCTGAATTCACTGCACGTCTCCATGGTTGCGCTACTAACCTGCATAACTTAGTTTTATACTGCTTCAGGAGTTAAGTGGAAAAAACAAGGAGCATAAGCTTAGTGGAAAGAGATGACAACAAACTTCAGCACCAAAAGATACTCACCGTTGAAATTCAAAGTTTGAGGTATGCTATAAAAGTTGTTACTTTCTCTTGCACGTATATACAATATACATGGTAGGTTGAGAATATATAGTATTCCACAAAAAAGTCCATACCCACATTTCACCAAAAATATGTGTTTTGAGGACCCCAGAATACAAAAAAGTCATTTCTAGAAAAAAGTCCTTGTGTACGATTTTTTTGTGTGTTTATGGACAGCATAACTCAAAAATGAAAAAATCCTTTAAAAATCCTTAGTATTCAAGTTTAGTCTGTTTTCCAAGGATGCGACATGTAGATTTTCAGGAAAATCCCCTCACCCCAACCTCCTCTTTACATATAAAATATTTCGCAAAATTTTATATTCTCAAAGATTCGAAGGCGGGTCCCAATGGAGCAGTGCCGATGACGATGCAAGGATAAACCTTTTACATAGAAATATTTGTTTCGAGAATGACGCTGTCAACTGGCAGGATCATATAAGCACCACCGATGTGTCGGAATTTCAACCCAAAGGATTTTTGTCGTGCTGACATGTGGCTGCCCCTTTTAAACTATCTGGAAAGCCATCGGTCTGGGCCAGTTTGAACCCAAACATTGGGATCAGAAGGCCAACGCCTAACCAACTGATCTAACCAGACCGATATCATTCAGATGTGCTCGCCCTTTGGGTCTCTCCTGGGACACGTAAGACACAAAGGACCTTAAGGGTCTCCGTGCGGTGCTCTGCCCCCGTGTACTACGTGCGCATCTCTTCTTGGGCGCTCAGTTCCCTGTAGATTTCGCGCAATTTCGAAAGCAGATCAGAAAGACAACATTAAGAATGAAGTACACGACACACCCTGGTATCTAGTGGCTTCAAGCTAGGGTCTCACTCTGGCTGTAGGTCCAAGGTTCACGCAAATGTACGTGCGCTGCGTTTCGTTTAATAATTCAGCTAGTCGCGGTAAATTAGACAGCCCATTTACCATAAAGGCTGAGGAGGACCTCCGAGAAAGAAACTTTATTTTGTTGATAACTCTGCGAAAAGACAGCCGGACTGGAGAACTTTCTACCCCCCCCCCCCGGCCCTTGCTTCCACTAAAATTAGCACCCAAGAAAAACTGCGTGCATAATAAATTTAACCCTAATCTCATTCCTAATCTAAGTTTAAAATGTACTAACTCTTTGTAACCTTTAACTTACACGAGAGGGGTAGCAGTAATTACTTAAATGCAGCGTATTACATCAATTGCGTCACAACCTCACATGTGTCAGAAGACCGTACATAATCTGTAGAAAAATAGTTGAATTCAAAATATTACCCATCCCTAACACATATACACAACTTTTAAAGTCACGCGCGTACAACAAAAGGCCAACCAAAAAACAAAAACAAATAACTCTAATATCATAGATCCATAAACTCACGTTCACAGCACACCCACTTTTTCATACACACATATGCTCATATGACTGTACAATATTTACACAAACACCTATCAGCTCTCAATACACGTACTTCCATTAAATTGCCAAGCTTGGACAGTTTTGGCTTCTTAGAGTTAAGTCCCAGTCCGTCTGTTTGATGTTAAAATACCTCAGGTAATAAGGGTTTCTTAACATCCACCGTCTGCCCGCAAACTGCCAAAACATGCGTCCGGTGTTCCTGTTCCCCGCATAATGGGCAAATGAGCTTTCCACTAACCTAGTCCACTAAATTCCCGTCCTATGTTTCACCCCCAATTCTTTACGTCACCCAATTTTTATTTCATTTTGTAACTGTAATGATTTTTTCTACATGCATTCTATTTCCGGCCTGTTTATGTCACATAGTCACAAAAGCCACAAGAAAGAATACTGCAACCTCACAGAAGTCGATGGAAGCGATGATGGAAGCCATGTTTATAGTCCTGCAGCACACTGCGGTAGCTACGAGAGCAAATTCGTCAACAAAGGTCATTACATATTCAATGGTGCTTTTAATAAACATGCCATTTTGTGGCTTCATAGCTTTAGAACTTCATGCATATAATTACTGTAGTGTGGTTATCCCACCGGCATTATAATGTGGTCCTGTACTAGGGGCAATCGATAAGGCACTTGGCCAGTGTTCAATTCTGCACTCCCTGTTAACAGTACCGTGATTGTGGTGGACTATGTGCAATTGTTTGTTATCTATTTTACTGCTAAATACCCTTTCCTATCTCATATTTATAACGGTTTCACATAATGAAAAAATATTGTAACGACCGCATGATTTCTCCTAACAGTATTTTGCAGCGATCACACACACCATGCATATAAAAGTTTACTTTCTATCTACTACGTGCTAATCATATAAAGATCTAAACAAAATCCGTTTCAGCTAGGTAATAACCAATACCTAACAGCAGGGATGAGCAATAGCGTGTTACAATAGTAAAATAATCGTTTTACGCCAAATTAATGAATATTCATTTCCACAAAAATAATTGAATCCACCTTGTGTATCTTCATAAGTCTCTATGCTAATTTGTTTCAATTGCATGAAAATCGTTCCAACGAAAATCTCCATATATCGAAAGTAAGAAAGTTCACTTACCAGGGGATACAAGCTATCCAATTTGGGATTTTTAATGGATAAAGCGGCGACTGGGCAGGTTTTTTCAGAGTTCTCCGGTTTTGCTTGCTATTTATTCCACCACCTGCTCCATAATCACCCTTCCTTTCATCCATTTCCCGTCATTTCACATGTTCTTGCTCACTCTCATATCAGATATCGGGCCAATCACCCATCCTGGTTACTCGTTCCGATGCAGAGTTGTCTGTTCCGCATCACGTGTCGTCCTCCGTGGTCTAGGGGTAACATCCTAGCCATTGGTTCCCAAGATTGCGGACTCAACCGCGGAGGGCGATTCATTTTTTCCGGCGAAAAAATCCTTAACATGACTTCCTTCAGAACGAAAATAAAGTCGTTGGTCCAGTGTCGTAGCCCGATAAAAATGTTGCTGAACGAATAGAATGGGACGCTGAGAACTGCAGGGTCTATAAAGAAAACTCAGTTCAACGGCATCCGATTCCAAGTGTAACTCCTCCAGAAGATGAGGATAAATAACAGAAGAAGTCAATTGAACGAATTTCTTAAAACTATTCTTGACTGAACAATTGAATAACCACTCACAATAATGTTTAATTTTACATAATATGTTTGTTAATTGTAATTGGAACAAGGCAGAGGGGTTAGAGTAGTTCTACTAAGTCCTTTCTAAAGTTGAAATAGCTCTTACGCTGTCCCAAAAACAATTAAAACCCATATTTCATGTAAATATATACATTGGAAAAAATAAGGGCTATAACCTTATTCTTGGTTATTCACTTTCCGATTCAGAAAGGTTCTGTTCATCTCTCATCATACAAGGTTGCAAGCGCATCACATACCGAGATGCAGACAGAGTATCGTATTAGATTAAAAAATTACAGCTTTGGCCCGTTTAAGATAAAAATATTAAATAATCGATTTAAAGAAATGGCTCGGCTCGGCATTACTGTTAAACACTTGATAATGAAAGCATTCGTTTTCTTGCACTCCAATATTTAGCTGAGAGGTTGTAATCTTCTGTGAAAGTCGGACAATGTAGAAGATGATCACCTTGATTGAGTTTGATTTGGTAGAGGTTCCCGCCGAGATATCCGATTGGGGTACTATTTACCTCCGGATTTATATTTATGTTTCCCAGGATTCATAGTGGAGTGTATTAAACAAATTGTAACTGTTAAGTAGTGAGCTTCGTATATTTGGGGGTTACGTCACCCAAGTATTAGGAAGAACTTATAGGAAAGAAGATGAAATGATCCCCTAGGCCTCGAATTCTTTAATACCGTCGGAGTCGAAGAAAACAAGAGTTCAGTTAAGAGAGACTGGATAGAAAAGTGTAAAGATGGAATTGGTATATGAAGAAGAAAAAATACAAATTCGGTCAATAACTCACCAAGCTAACTAGTGATTTTTGGTGACTAGCCCTTACCTTTAATTCATCACATGGTTTTGTTCAGATCGGATCCTTTAAATCTTCAAATTTAGAAGGAATTAAAAGATTTCCTTTCTTTTAACAAAATTATCATGTGACTACTAACAGCTGCAGCACGTGAAGGTTAAGAACCCGGACATTAATATTTTGTCCAGGTCGGTTCCTTTAAGCTTTCAATCATTCATTGAATATTAATAAAAGGGTCCTCCCTGTTATCAACAAAAGTCTTTCCGAGGTTATTTAAAGAAACATTAACACAGTGAAATGCATTTCAAAGTCCCCAGAAATTCGATATAAACATTGACTGTAATAGTTTTGGAATGAGAGTTTTACCATTAAAAAAATTAGGTTTACTTATAAAAATAGAAATCAAACATATTCTGTCAATGCTTCACAAGATGTAATGTCCAATACTCTTTTGTGCGCTAGACTATTTCCAAATATATATATTTTTTTTTTAATATTAAAGCAACACAGGCTTGGTGGGAATAGTAAAGTGACAAACAGCTTTGATAATAAGGGGGATTCAATTGATGGAATTCATGAGGATTGTATTAATGTGCAGAAGGCAGTGATAATACAGCCCGTATCAAGTAATACCAGATAACTGTGAAAATAATCCCCACACTCTTGACACAAATATATAAATATCAATAAATTCCCACTCGCTGTTTTGAACAACTAGACTTGCTTAGCTGAGAGTAGCTATTTAGAATATCATAAGTCCCTTTACTAGGTCAATTTTCAACTTTTCACCTTTCCTCGTACGTGAGAGCAACGAAGTCTCTTTTTCCTTCCGCTTCTCTAGTTGGGGCGTCCAACACAAGACCTTTCTTATCTCTTGCAGTAGCAACACTTTACCTTATCGCAACTTGCGTCACACCTCACTCTATAACGCACTAAATTATGTCGCATCAAAAACGCACTAACTCACTCGCACGCTCGCTTATATAAAAATGCGGGATTTTCTGGAATGTTCACAAGGAGAAAGAAGTTTCCAGAA
Source organism: Hymenopus coronatus (assembly GCA_030762935.1). Classification (NCBI taxonomy): domain Eukaryota; kingdom Metazoa; phylum Arthropoda; class Insecta; order Mantodea; family Hymenopodidae; genus Hymenopus; species Hymenopus coronatus. Next base: position 86,437,625 of record CM060895.1, read on the forward strand.
GATTATCTCCTGTATCAATGGCGTTTTGAAAATTTACTATGTGAGAGAGCGCTTCTCCTCCCCTTATCTCTTCAACTGGCCAATTAGTCGATCGGCGCCTTACGTGCGATAAGTAGGCCCATAGCTACTAGACTCGCTTAACTGACAGTTGTGACATGGAACATATACTTTGATATGTTTTGTAAAGCTTTTTTTTTTTTTTTTCTAAAATTAAAAACCTTGTTTAGCCAGTAATATATCGCAAAATCGTCATATACACACGAGAAAAAAGCCAAGTATCATACACTTAATTATATTCAGAACCATTTTTATTCATAAACCTTTGTGTTTGAGGTTTGACACATTAAGAATTATGTAAATGCTGCACTCTTTGCAAAACCCTTCTTCGGTGTAACCATAAAGTAACTTATTTTTTCAGAAAATATTTATTACCATAGGCTTTTCAACTAAATATAATGACATTATATGTGAATAATCTATGTTAATAGATCCTAAATAGGCACCATTTATATACTACACATCCTCCTTACATGGACAGCGCGTGCACACAACCAAGAAGGGTCCTCTGCAAATAACAAAAGCTCTCTCTGAATCTATGCACCTGTGGCTATTTTACACTTTGCAAGCACTTACGCATGTGGATGTTTTACGGCTACTTTGAATATGACAGGGTGTTTTATAAATCTACGAGGTTCAGCAATATTTTATTTATTTTCATACATAAACACTGCTCTAAATATTTTAACAATTCAAAAATTAATGTTTGGGTCGAAAATAAGTATTCAACCTTTAGTTTCAATTATATACTTATAACTTTTGCTCTCAGAATATTTTAACACGTGATCATTCCAAAGCCCATTAACACATTGTTTAGAGGTATATTTATCTTCAATGCTACCATATAAAGTACCTTGTAAAACCAAAATTCTCCAAAATGTCATCAGAACCTCAGAGAAAATAAACGTTTTAAAGCAGATGTAATACATTATCATTGATATTTTCTACCCATTTCTCAACAAACTATTGTTACAAAAGAGTATTCTTATATGCACTTCACATTAATTCAGACAAACATTAGCAAAAATAATTTTATTACAGAATTCCTCATAGATGCAACCGAATGTATAGGATAGTATATAGGAAATACATAGAACAAACTCTTAGCTTATAAAAATGTTACTAGGTATGCTAAATTCATTCAGAAGGAAGAGGACTTCACATATTATTCCCATAAAATTCCAAATCACTTTACTTGACACAAAAATGTTTTAAGATGAGACATCTGCGCAATTTGGAAAAAATATGTTATGTAACATATCTTATTTAAAACAGTTATTATACACAATAATATTGATATTTCTGCTATATATAAAATCTCTAGCATTTATGGGTATTTAAATAATTATTTTTATTCTCTAAGTCCATTGTTCTAATAAAATGGACCACAATGTTTTTTTTTAAAATATTCACAAAAAATCTAGTTTTACACAAAATGAAATAACAATTAGCTATATTATGTTTATATTAGTCCTAGTTAGTGTAATAAAAATATTGCATTTCGTAATCCACAAAATGTCATAAAGTTCATTTTTCAAAATGTAATGATTTATCGAAATGGAACGCTATTTCAAAAAATTAATATCATCATTCTTTTTAATGTGCTTTTGAGAGGCAGTATAAAAATATTGAAACAAATTAGTGAAAAATTGCATCGTGTGGAACATTTTGAGTTTGGAAAAATGTTTACAGAAAATAAGGTTTAAAGCTGGAGTGCATAATAATAAGCATGGTCCATTTATACCTTTAGTATATTATTCAGTAGTATTAGTTAATTGGTAGTAGAAATGTGCTAAATAGGTAAAGCAATATACTGTCAGAAATTTAAGAATTCACATGATTTTATTATGGAAAATAAGTAATTTTTTTAACTTTTTACAATTCTTGACAAATTTCCAGAAGTATCACCTTAAACATAGTACTTTAATCAAAGTCGCAAGTATCATTTTTGAAACTCAAAATTTTCAAAGCTCTTCCCTGAATATGGTATTTTGGCAGGGGAGATTTTCTTAAAAATGTTCGTGTCGTGTTCTTGAATGATGCTGCACTTAAGAGGATATCAAGATTGATCTTTTAACTGTTTTTTTTTTTTAGTTATGCTGTCCACAGACGGGCAGATGGACACATGTACGCACACGCGCACTTTTTTACTTTCTCTATACGTAATATGTACATAGTGTGTAGAGAAGGTATTACATTTCACATAAAAATTCGATACTCAAATTTTACCGGAAATACATATTTTGGGTCCCCTTGATGCAAAAAAAAATTTTTGGAAAAAGATCCATGTGTGTGTGGTGTGTGTGTGTGTGTGTGTGTGTGTGTGTGTGTGGACAGCATAGCTCAAAAACGAAAAGACCGTTTAATACCAAACTCGGTATATAGGTTTGGTACCTTCCAAGAATTTGCGAAGATTTTCAAGAACCCCCCCCCCTTCCCAACCACCCTTTACATGGAAAATTTTTCGAAAATTTTTATTTTCTAAAAAATGGCTCTAAAGATTTTGATTAAAATATCATACATTAATGATATGTACCTGACAAATAAAAAGTATATCTTGTATTTTCTGGAAATAACCTCTAAAGACTACTTTATTCGGATGAATTTTACGGAATGTTGCATAATTGCTAAACCGGAAGAGATAAACAAAGCGTGAAGTAATAGAAGCAAAGCTTTCTAACAATAATTTGTTGCAGAGATGTACAGAAAGCCATGTGAATGAAGCAAACAAGATTTTTCTAAAATGCTTTCTTTGGATTCAGGTGGTCTCAAAACGTATTTTATATAAAATCTCGCTATGAATTTTTGAGTGGACTTCAAAACGTCCCCTACTTATTATACGTAATAGAGAAAGCAAAAAGCGTGAGATTTTTTATAAACTTTTGGATTTATGAATATATTTCATAATTAATTCAACCACTTAAATTCTTACAAAAGCTATAATCTATTGTTTAAAAGTTTTATTGAAACAAGTATACGCCTTTTTACTTTCTCTCTTACATAGAGTAAAAGGAATTATTCTATTCTACACAAAAAGTCGATACCTATCGAGACTTCATCGGAAATACACTTTTGAGACTCCCTGAAAATGGTCATGTGTGTGTGTGTGTACATATATGTGTGTGTGTCTGTGTGTCTGAACAGCATATATAAAAAACGAAAATCTACCTCTATATGAACATTTCTTCGAAAATGTTTTTCTTAAAAATTTCTCTATTTTGATCAAAATACCATAAGTTAAGATACTTCCATGCTAAATTAAAAATATCTTTAATTTCTTTTGTAGAGCCCCTGGAGTTCTCTTCTGTAATATTGTTTACTGATAAATGTTGAGTGTTATAGGAAAAGGAACTGCACAAAAATGTAGAATTCTTTAAAACTACTTATCATATAATCTTAAACAAATTTTCTTTTTGTGCAGTAAGCCATTTACGAGATATCAGTTGTTAATGGGTCGAATCGTTTTATACTTTGTTGACCTCCTCGGTGGTGTGTGGATAGTGTGTAAATTAAGTTGTATTTTTTTTCTTTAAAACTTTTAAAAAATATGCATCTTATTTTTAAAAGTGTAGTAGAGCATATGATTTTCACATACTTTGCTAAATAACTCAACTCCATGGCACAACAGCCCGCAAGCGGACAAGGTTTACCGCCTGGCTGCTGTATCCCCCTTCTCGGCCGGAAGGCTTCATGAATGGGGTGCAGTGCTGGAGGGTGATCAGCGTCGCGAGTCCCTCCCGGTCGGTTAATGCGGTCTTCGCGATCTGGAGCCACGACTTCTCAATCAAGTAGCTCCTCAACTGCCCCCCCAGGGACCTCACGAGGCTGAGTGCACCCCGGACCAGGTCTACCAGCGGGTGAAAATTCTCCACGCCGGTACCAGGAACCTAGGTCTCCGCTCGGCAGGTAGCCGCATAGGCTTTGCTAAATATATATCTAATCATAATTCGAGCACTTAGAATAAACTATTACAAAAGTTATATTTAACTGTTTAAAAACTTTTTTGAAACAAGATGAGTGAAAACGTTTGTATATCAGATTTTGTATTTGTATTTAAATGTGGTATTATTTTTATTTTTCCAAAATTACAATTTATGGATCGCGTGCAGCATCTGATTAACTGATATAATAAAAGTAAGATCCCCCTCAAAACTATTAAGTGTATCTGTATCTTACACTTAAAATGCTGTAGATCAGCAAATAGAAAATTTAAAAAAAGAACGGCAAAAATTTGCAAAATTGAAACACTACACTAGTTCAAAATATTGTGGTGTCTAGGCAACATAATACATTGAATGCACACGCTTTTGAAAGTGCTTCTTGGAACTTACAAATATTACCTGTTAAATTGCAAAATTGAATATTTGGTCGATTGAATTAAGTGACGGTTTAGAGAGAACATAAAGGTCAAAAGGAATAACATTTTATATTACACCAACAGCTTAATGAAATTCCATGACAGAACTCTCCTTATAGCCAAGCAGCTCACTGAATAGTAACCCCACCCCACCTCCCTGCCAAACCTCGCCAGCCAGGGTGCCTGCTTAGTTAATTAAGTTTGTTTTGAACAAAGGTCAAAATATTTAGCACTTCTCATTCGTTCAGAAGTTGAGAAAATGATATTGTATCATCCGCTCATCCAAAAAGTTTGCATCTGAAACGTTTTCATGCTGTTTAATTAAACTTTAGAAAAACGCAAGAGAAAAAAATTGAATTCGTTAAAAATATGTATTACCTGTAGACTTCAGCTGTGGCAAGTAAAGGAAAAAATTTAAACATATTAAAAGTACATGTCAAATAAAATAGCTACTCTTTAGCTATAATAAACGACTACAACGGTTCGTGTGAAAAAAATATATTTGTATCGCAGAATTTTAACATTTCATGTTCTTAATAATGGATATTTTGCATAAATGTGTAGGTTGAAATTCGGATGGCATTTATTTTAAACCGTATATAACATTCTTAAGTAAATGCAATAAAACAATTGGGAACAAACATCAACGTTACCTTTCTGCTTTATTTATTGCGTATTACCGAGATATCAACGAAAATATACATTTTGAGGCATCTTGAATTCAGAAAAACACTCAGAAAAGCATTGTGTTCCATTCACGTGACTTCCTCTAGCTACTGCGCAACAGATTATTCTTCTCTACTTTGTGCTAATCAAAATAAATAGAATATAGCAGAAATTCTGCTATTAATTACTTCATTATAAGTGGAATGGAAATAAGGGCATATGCTAGACTAAAGCGATAGTTTAATGTTTTAAAAGCTGTGCTATGACTGAAATTCGTTTCTTTGCATAGTCAGTAATTCACAAATTCCCGTATGAGAAAAGGATTTCAAAACTGAAATCAATAACAAGAATATCTCGGTAATAATCCACACCACGAAGAAATTACGAATTGTGTGTCTTAACAAGATTGTATTTTTATGCAGTAAGTTTTCTTTCTATCTCTTACGGTTTACTAGTTGTGCAAATGTCATCCAGAATTAAGAGGCTATTCCCAGAAAATTCAAGATACATATTGTATTTGTCATGTAAGTATCTTTATTATATAGCAGTTTAAACAAAATCGTTAGCCATTTTTGAAAAAATGAAAACTTTCGAAATATGTTCATGTAAAGAGCAGTTTGGAATGGGGAGATTTTCCTGAAAAATGTTTGTTTCGTATTCTTGGAAGAGACTTAACTTAAATATCAAGTTTGGTACTTTACCGATGTTTTGTTTTTGAGTTATCGTGTTCAAAGACACACACACACACACATACACATACACGCGCGCGCGCGCGCGGTTACCTTTCTTCAAAATTGCTTTTTCTTTTGGATACAGGAGATCCTAAAACGTGTATTTGCAGTGAAATCTCAGTATCGAATTTTTGGGTGGAATGCTATACCTTCTTTCCTACCATGTACATTGTACATATGTACTAGAGAAATAAAAAGTGAGTGAGTGAGTGAACGAAAACAGGCTAATGCCAATCTTGTTAATTTTGTTCAACATTGTTCAATGAAACGACACAAAAGCTTTCCCCGACTCCTAACTACTCTTTATATAGAAAAATGTTATTTATTTGCTCAAAAATTGCTCAATCGATATTAAGATGTTTGCATGACTAAATAAGAGTGAATTTTCTGGGAATAGTCGGTGAAGTCCTCTTTATTCTCAATGGCGTTATATAACGGATAAATCAAGAGATAAGAGGCTGTCTCCGTATCTCAGTCAGTAGAGCACCTGCCCGCTATGCAAGGAATCCAAGTTCGATATCCGGCTGGGGATGGGAATTTTTCTCTAGCCAAGATTAGTCCCTCTCCTGGCCTGCGTATAGAAGTATGAATAGTATGAAGTGTGAATGTGTGGGTGATCTAATGGGTAAAATCTAAAGAAAAACAAAAACCTAATGGCAACAGTACAAGAGTTAAACACCATTTCCATAAGCAATAGGTTCCATATGAAGTGCAGTTAAAGGCAACAACATGTTCATTAGTAACAGCAGTTCTTGGGCGTTCTTCACAAAATTCATCACTGAGAAAAATCTGTTCTGTTTGGAATCCACGGTACCAATAATTATATTTATTAATTATTTATGTGTATATACTTCAAGACCTTTAGCCCTAATTTAAGCGTGCTAAGGCTTAGTTTATAACATTATAAAACATACAGAATCCATTTATAAAGTATTAAATAAGTTAATGTATAAATAATAATTGCATTCAGTGTTTTAAAGATATGACTAATAAATTGATTAAACTTATTAAAACAACATACTTTTAATATCTGGTAGGTGAAAGACATTTGGCAGAAGTTGAATGGTTGGCATTTTGACACAAGGATTTAGACAGGAAAATAATGCTTCAAATGAATTATTTTAAAACGTTCAAGTTAATTTGAATTGTCATGCTTACCAACTATAAAGTGTTGCCTTATAAGGTGCTTTTTTGTCAAGTACATGTCTAAGACGATCTTTACATTGCTTATGCTTCAAAAATTAAAGTCCGAAATGTTGTTTAGTCAAATTTATTTTCGGTGAACACAAAACTTTAAATGATAATTAACAAACTATTAGAGCAAATCAAACAAACTACATGGAAATCAACTCATAAAACATTAAAAGATTGCCTCTGTGGTAGAGTGGTCAGCGTTCTGAATTCTCACCCAAAGTCCCAGATTCGATCCCCACAGAATTTAGAAGTATGTATGTGCGAGTGAATGTGTATATTTTAATTGTAAAATATTGATAAACCCTAGAGTTCAGTGAGATTTCTAGCAGTTGCTTCTAAAGCAAAGCACCCGGTATGACTACAGAAATGCAACAAAAAACTTAGAATGTAGTTTTAGATTAAGCAAATTTCATTTGTTTTTAGAAACATAGCATTCGAAACATATTCAGTGTCTGTCGCTCTTGAAAAACACCTGAGGGTGGTTATGCTACAAAATGGTTTTGCGAGTAAAGATGTTAATAGAGTAATCCGTTCAAACAGAAAATAACACCAAGGTGACAAACTACTGGCATATAAGGGGAATATTTGTTAATGCTACAGACCGGACTGGTAAAATGCTTAACAGACTCTGGGAATAAAATTTCAAATTGTTCTGAAAGTTTCACTCGATTGCATTCTTATGTTAATATTAATGCTAATTTACTTAAAATTGCAGGATGTCAATTATTTCATCAATGTTATTATGTAAATATATTGCATATTCAAAATGTTCCAAGGACCTCAAAGTTAGAGAAAATTGGTTGGTATTTCCTGAGTCAGAGTTTTTAACCACACACAAAAACTTTAACCGGGAATATTTCAATAACTTTGTTTGCTAAATTATCACTTTTATTCAACTTCTGTCCCACACACGGCTTGTGTGAAAAAACAAGTAAATTAACGCTAGTTAACCAAAATAGTTGGCTATACGAAGCCCGGAACTTAAAAGTACTTACTTGTAAGTCACTGGGGTATGTTGCCTCAAAATAATTTGGGATCATCTTGTGGTTTACCGCGAAACATGCGAGTCAGTTGAGGAATTTAACGCTGTGTCGACATATTGCCATGGTAGCTCACAGGTAGAGCAACCGGCTAGAGACCGGGAGAACATAGTTCAAATCCCGGCTATAGCATTGAATTTGTCAGTCTGACTAATTATCCAGCTTCTGTCCTACACACGGCTTGTGATGAAAAAGCAACTATATTAACGTTTTAAAAAGGTTAAAAATGTCAATCTCTAAAAATTGCCTAATAATTTTTTTCTAATAACACATATTTTTTGAAAACTAATATTAGTACTAGAATATTGTAATATTACAATAGATATTTCCACATTTTGGGAAGTTTTAGTTTAATTTAAACACAAACTCAAATACTCGTGGAACATGTTGAAAATTAGTTTTGAAAGAAAGAAAAGAAAACCTACTTCAATGAAACAGTGTGTTTGAAAACAAGTCTACTGTATGATCGTAAAATGGCTTGAAGCGTCTGGATCAAAGGACACGCTGGACTACAAGGCAATGAAAGGGCTGACTAGTTAGCCAAAACAGTCGTAAGCTATAGAACCACCAAAGAATACAATAAAATTCCACTGAGCAGGGGAAAGCAGTTACTAAAAAATCTTATGTGTTCCATTCACATGACTTTGTCTACATCTCTGCAACAAATTATTGTTAAAAAGCTTATACTTCTATTTACTTCATGCTAAATAAGAAAAAAAATAGCAGAAATAATCTTATTACTTGCTTTCTTGCAAGTAGAAGCGAAATATGAGAGTACCATAAGTTAAAGTGATAGTCAAAAGCTGGTTGCTACGTGACTGAAGTTCCTTTGTTTGTATGGACATGAGTTGACACATTCCTGTATGAGAAAGTGTATGTTTTTAAAGTGAAACCAAAAACAAGGAATATCTAAAAAAAACAATCAAGTCCGCAAAAAAAATGTATATAACATAAATTGTGTGTTTTAACGTGCTCTACATGTTTTGTGTGGTAAGTTTTTGTCCATCTCTTACGGTTTAGCAGTTATGCACAATTCCGTAAAATTCATCCAGAATAAAGTAGTCTCCAGAGGCTATTCCCAGAAAATTCAAGATATACATTTTATTTTTCAGGTAAATATCTCTCGTATATGATATTTTAATCGAAATCGTTATAGCCATTTTTGAGGAAATCAAAATTTTCGAAAAAAGTTCCATGTAAAGGGTAGTTTGGGGTGAGAGGATTTTCTTGAAAATCTTCGTGAAACATCCTTGGAAGATATCAAACCTAAATACCAAGTTTCGTTTCTAACGTCTTTTCGTTTTTTAGCTATGCACAGACGCACACAGACACAGACAGACACACACACGGACATTTTTCTAAACATATTCTTTTTAGGTTCAAGGGGTCTCAATATATGTATTTCCGATGAAATCTCGGTATCGAATTTTTGGTGCATTACAATACCTCCTCTATACACTATGTACACGATGTACATAGCACATGTAGAGAAAGTAAAAACCACTGCACAACAATCTGGAACTCGACATATATAATCTCAGATGTTGGAGCCCATACCAAATTGTTCATACCCAGCATTTTCCAGACAGCTCTGGCCAAACTACATACTAATGCAGTTCTTAACGAATCATGGAAGTTTCCGATGCCACCTCCACAGAAATAACAAAGCTCCCGCATCTTTTTGTGACTGTCCTGAGAAAGCAGCACAAACGTCACATCTCATGACGGAATATACACTGTTTTCCAGAGGAAGACCTGCTGTACTTCGAGGCTTCCACTACACCAGATACTAAAATACATCAACACGGTCGACGTTACCAGCTTCCTTCAGTTCATCTTCGAGGAACTCAAGAACTAGTATGTTTGTCTGTTTATACGCATATGTAAACAAACTGTAAATACCCCGTGGTATCCTTTAGGTAAAACACTGATTGTATCCAGACACAACAAATAAATAACTTAAAAAAAAAAAACGTTAATGATGCATGCTGCGATTGACTTCCAAGTATGAAGCAGAATTCGGGTGGGCTAACAGTACTAATATAATCTATACAAGATAGTGATTTCGAGTGAGTCCGGTCGGGACTCCGGCGCTGTACACCCTATTTCTATTTACCTAGTTTTTTAATTTGTTTACTGTATAATTACTGAATTGCTGTTTTCTTCTGTTACAGATACAAACACGTGTACACAAACATATAACACCCACTCCCAAGGCAGGACTCAAACCCACGATCCCCTGCGCTACGAAGCGAGACGCCTTAGCGAGCGCTGCCATGGGGACCGACTCGGTTCAATAACAACACAAAATAGCACAATAGAGAAATATGTTAAAGAAATATTACAAATGGGAAATGGATGTTATTGGGCTCTGCTTCCCCTTTTGAAATCCAAATATCTTTCCAGAAAGGGAAAAATCTTGTGTGTTCCATTCAAATAACTTTTTTAGCTGCTCCAAATACAAACTATTCTTACAAAAGGGAAATAACGGAATTATGCTAAAGCGATAGTCAAATCTTTAAAAGTTGGTCGCTATATGAAACAATTGAGGTTGGTTTGCTTTGCTTGTTCGCGTTTTATAAAAGTTAGGTGGTTTAAAACTGAAACCAATAACAGCGAATATCTCAAAGAAGGTCAACCCTAGAAAAACGTATATGATATAAATTATGTGTTAACGAATCTACAATTTTGTTTAGTATTAATTTTTTGTCTATTACGGTTTAACGTTATGCAAAATTCTGCAAAACTTATCCGTAATAGATCTTCAGAAGCTATTCCCAGAAAATTCAAAATGTAAATTTTATTTATGATGCAAAATGTTTAATATGTGGTATTTTAATCAAAATCGTTGTAGTCATTTTTGAAAAAAACAAAATTTGTAGTTTATGTGAGGGGGATTTGTTTAAAAATCTTCGTGTCGCATCCTTGGAAAATACTAAGCATAACATAAACACAAAGTATAAACATCCTATTCGTTTATGAGCTATGTTGTCCACAGACACACACTCGCGCGCGCGACCCTTTTTACTTTCTCTATATTCACTATGTACATAGTGTATAGAGAATGTGTTGCACTCCACCAAAAAATTTGATACCAAGATTTCACCGGAAATATATGTTTTAGCGTCCCCTGTATCCAAAAAAAAAGTATTTTCAGAAAAAGGTCCGTGTGTCTGTGAACACGATAACTCAAAAACGAAAAGTCGGTAAAATACCAAATTTGGTATTTAAATTTAGTACCTTCCAGGAATGCGACACGAAGATTTTGAGAAAAATTCCCCGACCCCAAACTACCCTTTACATGGAACTTTTTTCGAAAATTTTGATTTTCTAAAAAATGGCTCTAACGATTTTTGATTAAAATATGTATATTAAAGTTATTTACCTGACAAATAAAATGTATATTTTGAATTTTCTGGGAATAGCCTCTGAAGACCATTTTATTCTGGATGAATTTTTCATAACTACTAAACAGAGATGTACAAAAACTTAACCCACAAAAAATGTAGAGCACGTTAAAACACACAATTTATGTTTTAGGTATACATTTCTCCTGGAGTTGGTCGACTATTTCTGCTAATTTTTCTTGATTAGCATGAAATAAATAAAAGATAAGCTTATGAACAATAATAATTTACAGAGATATAGAGAAAGTTATGTGAATGGAACACATCAGATTTTTTTAAGTGTGTTTTCGGACTTGGGGACTTCAAAATATATACTTCCTGTGAAATCTCCACATAGAATTTTTAATTGGAATACAATACCTTCTCTAGCTACTAAGCGCATTGTATATACATACGCACTAGAGAAATTAAAAAAGAAAATAATAAAACGGTAATTAAACCTGTAGTGACTTAAGCAGCAGAAACTTGGTGTATGTTAAAGTCTGACGAGCTTAGAATTACAATATGGGAAAGGAAGATATTACGAAGAATCTATGGACATTAGGAATGGCGAATTAGAACTAATAAAAAAACTCTTATGAGCTCTAATGGGCCCCGCATTGTGAATGTTATTAAAAGTGCAAGACTTAGATGGGCAGGACATGTAGAAAAAAGTTAGGAGGGTTCCCTATTGCAAAGAATATGGAAGGGAAAACCAGCTAAAAGAAGGCGTATGTGAAGACCGAGAAAGAAATAGATAAAGAATATAGAGGGGCATATGAAAGAGCTGGATATAAGAGGATGGAGGAGGAGAATACAAGAAAGGTTTCAATAATGAGGTAGGCTCTAGCCTTTCAAGGCCTATAAGTAAGTGAGTAAGTAAGTGAAAGTCCCTATAGGCAGGGTCGTATGGAAAAGCTGGTTGGGTCCAAGTAGATATTACCTTAGTTTCCTTTTATAACTCTATAGATGGATCCTTATAAACATAGTTCTGTTTTCTCGAACTGCTTGTTAGTCAGTTCGGTAACGGGTAACGTTACTGTTACGGGAAAACGAGGAGAAACGTAGTTGCTGGTGATAAATTGAGATATTTATTCAAAACTGTGGCTGTATGTACTGTGAGATATCCAGAGCTATCGTAAGAAAAGTCCTGTAGATTCTTATCTAAATACTCTTAGTTGACGTACATATAATATTAATAATCCGCAAGTGAAAAGTTTATTTGAATAATATTCCAGAATTACTATTATATATTAATTATCCTTTGAGATAATTAACTAGTGAAATCACTTATGATTTTCATGACTAATATCAGTTTATCAGCCGCACTTTGATGTTGTATAATCTTATATACCACGAAGGCTCGTAGTACTATATTGTCGATGTATTACAACTGCTCGTTATATAATCCTCTCTTATGTGTATATATGTACACATATACATATTTTATGGCTATGTATTTCCAAATATGTATATTAATTTAAAATCAGCCAAAAATTTTGGGCATAGAATTTTTCAGAAATAAAATATAAGCAGAAATCATTGAGTAATAAACAAAAGAATCCAGTATCCCGTTTCGGAAATGACTGTAAACTTACGTAGATGGAAATGAAAGGTGTTTAAATTTAATTATTAACAATAAAAATACAAAATCACAGAATACAACTAATATTAATCAGGCTGTATAGTCTGTAGTGGAATTTGAGAAGCGGGTGATGTTGAACTTCCACGTTTTGGCGACATTTGTACTGGCATCTAGGGTTTCCTGTCCTTGCGGTGCCTTCGGTTGGCAGCCCTCTGCTCAATGCTGCATCCAAATGTCCCCTGTTGATCCTACGATGTTGCTTGGCTGTACCCTTACTGTCGATGCCGTTACTAGCACAGTTGGGTTGGTAGTTTACTGTAGATTTTATGCCGCCGAATAATACTGTTGCTGCAACTGCTCAACCAGCCAGTTCACTTATTGATATTGTTGAGGCTAGCAGTCGTTAACAGCTTTCGCAGTGGCTAAGACTGGGCTTAAAAATTTTGTTTGCTCTGAAAGATTTGTTGGATACCAAAATCTAATAACTCCAGTTTGGCGATATGAAACATTTTGCTTCAGTGCTTAGTTTCATAGTACAGAAGTTTGAGGGGGAACAAATAGTAAATATTTGGATTAAATTATTTTATTTTAAAAATTCGTAGTAGCATCTCTCTTTATAATGCGCAAATACTATTTAAAATAAAAAAATACTTACAGAATTATTTAAAACACAATTGATATATAGTGGTTTTTGTTATACGTCTTCAGTTTATAAGATATTACTCTCCTCCTTTCAAACTTTCTTCAGACACTGTTTTTTCAAGGAGAGGTAAACAAATCATACTACTTACTAGTGTGAACTTCGATATTTTCCTGTGATTATCTCAGGTTATTAAACGATGCGCATTTTATAGTAAATATTAACATGAAAATACAATTGAAGACAGTTAAAAGAAATATTTTGCAATTCAACCATCTTTAAAGTTAAATTCTTAAAAACTAATTTATTTAGAATTTAATAAACTTAATTCCCTTATAAGTAAAGTATAAGTTTTTTTTTTTAAAGCTGAAACAAATAACAAGGAATATCTCAAAAATGATCCACTCCACGAAAAAAATCTGATGTGTTCCATTCGCATGACTTCATCTACATCTCTGCAACAAATTATTGTTAGATAGCTTATGCTTCTATTTACTTCATGCTAATCGAGAAACAATTAATAGAGAGAGTCTTATTACTTGCTTCCTTGTAAGTAGAAGCGAAATAAGGGAGTACCGTAAGTTTAGGTGATAGTCAAAAGATGGTTGCTATGTGACAAGTTCTATTGTTTGTATGAAGAGAAGTTGACAAATTCCTGTATGAGAAAATGTTTTTAAAGCTGAAATCAATAACAAGGAATATCTCAAAAACGACCAACTCCACGAAAAAAGTGTATATACCATAAATGGTGTGTTTTAACATCCTCTCCATTTTTTGTGTTAAGTTTTTGTCTATTTCTTAGGGTTTAGCAGCTATGCAAAATTCCGTAAAATTCATCCAGAATAAAGTAGTCTTCAGAGGCTATTCCCAGAAAATTTAAGATATACATTTTATTTATCAGGTAAATATCTTTAATATACGACATTTTAATCAAAATCGTTAGAGCCATTTTTGATAAAATCAAAATTTTTGAAAAAAGTTCCATGTAAAGGTAGTTGGGAGTGGGGGGATTTTCTTGAAAAACTTTGTGTTGTATCCTTGGAGGATGCCAAACGTAAATACCAAGTTTGGTATTAAACGGTGTTTTCGTTTTTGAGCTATGCTGTCCACAGGCACACACGGACATTTTTCTAAAAATGTTTTTTTTTTTTGGATTCATGGGGTCCCAAAACATGTATTTCCGGTGAAATTTCGGTATCGAATTTTTGGGTGCAATACAATACCTTCTCTATACACTATGTAATTAGTACGTGTAGAGAAAGCAAAAATGTATATAACGTAAATTGTGTATTTTAAGGAGCTCTACATTTTCTGTTAAGTAAGTATTTTTGGATTCAGGGGACCCAAAACATGTATTTCCGGTGAAATCTCGGTATCGAATTTTTTAGTGCATTACAATATCTTCTCTATACACTATGTATATAGTACGTGTTGAGAAAGTAATTAACCACAACCACACACAGATGACACGCCACTGTTACCATACAATAATTATAAAATTTTCCTGACCTTGGCATGAGCTATAAATTGAAAAACGTTCCTGCCTGTTTACTTTCTCTACACATATTATGTACATGGTGTACGTATAGAGAAAAAATTCGATACCATTATTTCACCAGCAATATGTTTTCAGACCCCCTGAATCCAAAAATAAACATTTTTAGAAAAATGTCTGTGTGTGTCTGTCTGTTTCTCAGTGTGTGCGTGTGTGTGAGGGGGGCAGTATACTTGAACAGTATCTTCCATGAATGCGACACGAAGATTTTCAAGAAAATCCCCCCGTCCCCAACTACCCTTTACATGGAAAAATTTTGTAAATGTTGATTTCCTCAAAAATTGCTCTAACGAGTTTGATTAAAACATTTAAATATATTTACATGACAAATAAAATGTGTGTCTTGAATTTTCTGGGAATAGCCTCGGAAGAGCTCTTTATTCAGGATGAATTTTGATGAATATTGCATAACTGGTAAACCGTAAGAGGTAGACAAATCTTACTTCACAAAAAAATGTAGATCTCCTTAAATCACACAATTTAGTATGTCATACAAGATACATATTTTTTCATGAAGTTCACCATTTTCAACATATTCCTTGTTATTAGTTTGAGTTTTAAAATACTTAAAAAACTTTTCTCATATGGGGACTTATCAATTCCTGGCCACGCAAATGAACGGACTTCAGTTCCATAGAAACCACATTTTAAAACATTTGGTTGTCGGTTTAGCCTAGTGTATTCCCTTACTTCCCTTTTACTTATAAGGAACTAGGTAATAATACTGTTTCTGCTAATTGTATAAAGTAGATTTAAGGATTAGGTATTGCCAATAATTAATTTGTTACAGAGATGTAAAGAAAATCATCTGAATAGGAAACAGATTTTTCGGCAGTCATTATCAGGGTATATTTGGTTGCCCTTTGAAATGGCAACCAAAAAATTGACCGAGCGTTGGACTTTAAAAAGTTACCACAATATATATATATATATATAAAGCGATAGTTTTCAAAAACTACGCTTGAATATGCTGAAAATCGGAGCAATTTTCGTAAGATTCCTCTTGTTCTTTCATAGTTGAGTGTTTTATCTTGTGTGATCTCATATCTGTTGAAGAAATCCTCGCCTAAGTTGTCCAGTTGATCTTTGAATCCTGGGTCTATACTGTAGAACTTGTTTAGGTATCCTCTCCCCTTCCCTCCGTCTCTCCCTGGTATTGGTTGAGATGTCTAACTCATTTTTCTCTTCAATCTTCTACTTACTTTAAAAGACGTAGTTTTCAGTTCTTCTGAAACTTTCCCATTTCTTGTGTCCCTCTTTGGTGTAGAACTTGACAGGACGTAAAACTTTATGTCAGTTACTTGTGACTTAATTTAATCTTTCTCATTTATGCTCCATGCTACACTTTCATTTTGTAATACTGGTAGTGACATGGCTGAGTAAATTGTGCTTTTTCTTACTTTCTCTACACGTACTATGTACATAGTGTATAGAGCAAGTACGTATTCCACCCAAAAATTCGATACCGATATTTCACCAGAAATGTATGGTTTGAGATCCTCTGATTTCAAAAAAAGAAAAAGGCAATCCTTAGATAAAAGTCCGTATGTGTGCCTGTGTGTGTGTCTGTGAACAGCATAGCCCAAAAAATTAAAAGACCGTAAAATACCAAACTTAGTGCTTAAGTTTGGTATCTTCCAAGGATGCAACACGAAGATTTAAGAAAATCCCCCTATCCCATACTAACCTTCACATGGACATTTTTTTGAAAATTTTGTTTTTCTCAAAAATGGTTCTAACAATTTAGACTAAAAACCGTACATTAAAGATATTCATATTGCAAATAAAATTTATATTTTGAAATCTCTGGCAATAGCCTCTGAAGAACACTTTGTTCTTGGCCAGTTTTGCAAAATTTTGCCTAACGGTTAAACCGTAAGAAATAACACACAAAAATTGTAAATCGCATTTAAACACACAATTGATGCGTAATTGACTTGTCGATTTATTCCCTGTTTGTAGTTCAATTTTAAACTACCAAACTATTCTCAAACAGGATCATGCAAAGCGAACTGAACCTCAATTGTTTCACATGGGGATGAGCTTAGACTTGACTGTCGCTTTAGCCTTATTTCCCTTCTAATTACCAGGAAGCAATGAGGGGTGAATTGGATCGGTTGATGAGGGGTGAATTGGATTGGTTGATGAGCAGTAAATTAAGTAAAATGTGAATTCCCAAAAAACGAATTTTTGCCCAAAATTCAAATAAGGCCAATTCTGCTAATGTTTCGCTCGATTAGCATGAAGTAGATAAAATAATAATCTTTGGTAAGAGTAGTTTGTATTTGCAACCGCCAGAGAAAGTTATGTGAATGGAACACACATGTAAACATTGGTTTAATTCTTCCACAAACTGCTTGGAATTTTGTATACTGCCCGTTCTATTAGCGCAGTTGTAGTACACCTGCCTTTGACGCGGGGAGACCCAGGTTCGATTCCCAGTACCTACGTGAGGATTTTCTCCCCCACTGGTGGACTGTGTGTCTATTTATTACCACAATTCCGCGTAACTTAAATATCGTTTTATTTCTGCATATTATTATTATTATTATTATTATTATTGATGCTAAATCTCCGCGAAAAAGGTCATATTTTATAAAGCTATATTAGGGCTGTAGTTATAATATACGAGGAGTGTCCGCAAAGAAAGCACGATTTTGTTCTACAACTACCGCAACGCTAGCGTCGCAATTCTACGGATGCGCACTCGTCTCTCCACTAACAGTATTAGAGTCGAATGGCGTCGTGTTTACAGTTGTTAGTGATCGTTTAAAACATTTAAGACAACTTCTGATCCCGGCAATCATGAAATGTGCTCTGTAATACGGTTTTCGAACGCAAGGAATATTAAACTAACTGAAACTCATCATAAAATTGAAGAGTTTACGTGAAATTGTGATGACAGATGAAATGGTGAGAAACTGGGTTAGGCAATTCAATGATGGACGATCCAATGCCATGACGAAGCACGGCGTGGGCGTCCTTCTGTTTCATTCATGGTTTGGTTCAATAAGTGAATGTGGCAATTCGTGAAAACAGACTGTTCGCAATAACAATGCTTTGTGGTGTATCTCCATAAATTTCAAAAACATCTTTGCATGAGATTGTCACAAGCGCTTAAATTATCGCAAACTTTGTTTCCGCTGAGTTCCGTGATACTTACGGATGTCCACAAAACGAAGCGACTGGACAGTGCTTTGACATTTCTTATCGATACATTGATGAGAGAGATGAACTCTTAAACATAATAGTGACCGGTGATCAAACTTGGGTTTGTCATGTCACTCTAGATTCAAAACAGTAGTCGATGGTAGTAGAGTGAGGCATACAGGATCCTCCAAAAGACAAAAATTCAGAACAAGTTTTCAGCACGAAATATCGCTGGGGCAGACGGGGTATTCTGTTTGCTGAGTATCTTCCCAGAGATCCAATCATCAATGCAGTACGATACTGTGAAAATTTGAGAAATCTTCGGCGTGCAATTGAAAACAAGGCGAGGAATGGACCGTTAAGGCATTGCGTTGCTTCATGACAATGCAGGGGCCCATGTTGCTGTTGTCACACAAAACGTTATTCAATCACCCTCTGTTCAGCCCCGATTAACGCCTTTTTACTACCACTTGTTCTTAAACCTGAAGCGTGAATTAGGAAGGTACTTTGACAGTGATGACGTCGGAAAACCGGTATTCAGCTGTGGCTGTCTTCACTGGCGGCAGCTTATTTGAAGAGGGCATACAAAAGTTGAATCCGCGCTATTACAAATGCTTGAAAAATTGTGGAAAATATTTCGAAAAATTGGCTACGGAATTCTCTTTCAGTACAAGTAAATATTCTTATAAAAACTAATATTTTATGACTTTCCAAAACGGTTCTTACTTTCCGGACGCGACTCGTAAGTACGTTAGAAAAACAAGACACCTCAAAATTCAGAGTCGTGCTCCGTGGTCTAGGGGTTAACATGCTAGCCTCTAGTTCCCAAGGTCGTGGGTTCAAAAGGAGGGCAATGAATTTCTTCGGACGTAAAATCCTTAGGAAGGAAGTAAAGCCGTTGGTCAGTGTCGTAGATTTAGGCACGTAAAAGAACCTCAAGGCTGATAAAGAAGCCTCTTGGCAAAAGTAAGCAGTCTTTCATGCCCAATATAGAATGGTACACTGAGAAACGCAGCGTCCATAAATAAAACTAAATTTCAATTTAATTTCAAAATTTAGAAATGTAACATTATATACATGTTACATAACATAATACTAACCGTGTGTCACGTAAAAATACCAGAAATCTCAAAATTCAGATATGAATATAGTACATTAGAAAACAATAAACATACAATAACAAAATTAAGAACTGCATATTAAAATTACAATTTTCTCTACGTTAATTTGAATGCTAGAATGTTTATAAGTGCACACGAATAATTTATATTGTCAGTTTAACAGACGCCTAATCGAAGTGGAAATTTCTCCACAGTACGAATGTATAACCTCCAACTGAAAGTACTTAACTTCGCATTTAACAGTTCAGCTGAAACGCTCAGATCCAATAAACGAATTAATTTGCAAGTATGACTGTTTCGTTCAATTCCAGCCGGCTACTCAGTTTAATGATATGTAATATTTGCAGTTCCTCCATTCAATTAATTTATTTGCACACGTTCGGCATTCATTACTGGTCAGCGTCGCCTAGAATAATAATAAGGGGGGTTTGATTTGTGTATTTTTGGGTTCGGTTTGAAGCGACATGATGCAATGTTAATCGATACAGTATCTAGAATCAAGAACCGATTCCCTTTATACGTCAAAGCAAAAGGGCTGAGCCAGCCGAAGTGAATCCAAGCAGCAACAGGAAACTCACTGATAAGGGCTCACTGTTGTGCAGTTGAAGAATAGCCTTTGAACAAATTGAGGTCATCTCGTTCGATTTTATAGCCACTATATGATTCACAACCACTGTGTGTGTTGTCGCACCATGGGCTATTCATGGGTCGACTACAAACATCCTGCAGATATCCAAACATCCGCCAAAAATGTAATCCACTATCCCTGTGACGGAAAAAAAAAAAGATTCCTATAACCTCACGATATACACGCCTTATTTATGAACAACTCAACCTGCAACTCCTCTTGTCGTATTGGCAGAGACAAGATTTTGTGTTGACATTTATTTTAAAACTCTGATGTTGCATTCATTTGATTTCCTCTATCTATTCTACACACAAACTATTCTTACAAAAGATTATCCTTCTATGCACATCATGCTTTACGAGATAAATATTAACAAAATTGATCTTACTACTTAATTCCTTATAAGGAGAAGGAAAACAATCTTTTAAAAGCAGATCGATATGTGAATAGCTGAAGTTCGCATTGCATTTCCAGAAAAACAAAAGAGGGATGAAACGAAAGGGGACTCGTTTTAGATGTTTTTGTGTGTCTTACGGCTTACCAGTTATGCAAAATTCCGCAAAAATAATCCAGAATGAATAGGTTCTCAGGAGCTATTTACAGAAAATTCAAGATATAAACTGTATTTTAGATGTAGATAGCTTTAATATAGGTATTTTGATCAAAATCGTTAAAGCTATTTTTTAGAAAAACAAAATTTTCCATGTAAAGAGTAAGTTGGGGTGCGGAGGTTTTCTTGAAAATCTTCATGTCGCATCCTTGAAACAATATCAAACTTTAACACCAAGTTTTGATATCTAACGGTACTTTAGTTTTTAAGCTATGCGGTCCATAGACACAGACACACACCTTTTTTCTAAAATACTTTTATTGGACTTAGGGGACCTCAAAACATATTTCCGATGAAATCTCGGTATCAAAATTTTTTGGTAAAATATACTTCCTCTATACACTATATATATATCATACGTTTAGAGAAACTAAAATGGTACAAATAATTTCCATTGTTGGCGTATTATGTTGAATAATTTACATAAATCCGTACTAAATTTCGGACATGATTAATGAGTAATCACATAACTGAAATGAAAATTGACAGGTAATAAAAGTAACAATATTAAAACATTTATTTTCAAATTCGAAACCCCTTATTTCAAATCAATATCATGAGTAGAATAAAAAATCTGATGGGTTCCATTCACATAACTTTCCCTAGTTGTTCAAATAGCACACTATTACTACAAAAGACTATTCTTTTATCTATATCATGCTAATAGGGATAAACATTAGCAAATTTGACATTATTACTCGTTTCATTGTAACAAGAAGAGAAATAAGGGAATACATTAAGCTAAAGTGGTAGTCAAATCTTTTAATAGATGGTCGCTATGTGAAACAATTGAGGTTCGGTTCACTTCCCATTGTCCCGTTTGAGAAAGTTTAATTTAAATCTGAAACCAGTTTGGTTTTTAACAGTCTTTTCGTTTTTGAGCTATGCTTTACACAGACACTCACACACATATCTTTTTCTAAAAAAAAGTTTTCTGATTCAGAGGACCTCCAAACATATATTTCCGGTGAAATCTTGAGACCATATTTTTTGGTGGAGTACAATATCTTCTCTAGCTACTCTGTACATTGTGTATGTATGGTAGAGAAAGTAAAAAGTCTCATTTGTTCCAGTCACTTCCAGTCTTTCTCTAGCTGTTCTATAAACTTCTTACAAAATGTTATTCTTATTCCTAATCCATGTTAATCGAGATAAGGAAATACACTATACTAAAATCACAGTTAAATGTTTTAAAAGCTGTCGCTATGCATTTGCCATTGAAATTCGCTTCTTTGCATGGCCAGGAGGATAACTGTTCGTCTGAGAAAAGTCCAACTATTTTAAAATTGTAACAAGGAATATGTTGAAAGCAATTAACTCCGCAACAAAAATGTAAAGGACATCAATTGTTTGTTTGACGAAATGTACATTTTATGTAGTACGTTTTTGTCTATTTGTTGCGGTTTACCAGCTATGCAAAAGTCATTCAGAGCAAAGAGGACTTCAGAGGATATTCCCAGAAAATGCAATATGTACATATTCAATATCTTTAATATACGGCATTTTGACCAAAATCGTCATGGCCATTTTTAAGAAAAAACATATTTTCGACATTTTTCTACAAAAAGAGTAGTGTGGGGTGGGTGTCGCATTCTTGGGAGACACAAAACTTAAATACAAAGTTTGGTATTTAACGGGCTTTTCGTTTCCAAGTTATACTGCCCAGACATAGACACACACAAACTGATTTTTTTTTCTAAAAATGCTTTTTACGTTCAGGAGATCTCAAAACGTATATCCACTAAAATCTCGGAATCGAATTTTTGGTTCGAATATAATACCTTCTCTACCTGCTCTACGTTGTACTTACGTGCTAGAGAGTAAAAATCACATATCTGATATCACGAAACTATAACATACAAGTTGTGATATTCATTTTTCATAGCTTCTCTATAACTCTTACACCTAAGTTACAGTATTTTTCAGAAGATGACAACCTTGCCGCACTCCTCTGCCAAAGGTCTATGGCTAGAAACCAGCCCTCGCAGTTACCAAGTGTTCCACTTACTGGTCCCTTAACATGTTGTGCAGTAACTCATTGTTTTGGACACGTACTAACATGAAACACGAAATTGAATTGCCCACTGAATCTGCAGAAAACATAGATGTTACTACATTGCCTCTCGCCCCTAGTAGAGCGTCGTCTTTTGTTTACTAATGGTTATTATTGTCCAGTGGCAGGGGAGAGCGGTTTGCTTTGAGGGCTATCTGTTTTTGGAGAAAACAGTATATGTATAAAAAAACTCTCGATGTTAGCATTAATCGATATCGCTAGCCAAAGACATTGAAGGCAGTTTTCACAAACTAGTAATACTCGCCTTTTTCTTTCAAGGCCAAGAATGCTGTTGCTAAGTAATAAATGCTGTTACCATTTCTACCAAGGCTTAGTTGTTCAAATGAGGCACAAAGTTTTTTTTTGTAACAAACAAACAAATTACAATTAATAAAACTAGTTTTAAATGCATTTATCTGGTTAAATTCTGCAATGCATTACTTAAATCACCAATACGTAAGTTAATAACTAGTCTTTAAGGGTCAAACAAATTACCTAAAATTTTTATTGCTATTACAATATCAATTTCATCTACAATAATGAAGTTCAATTTAGACAGTCATATGGTAGCCAGCTTATAAATTGTCACCTACTGTATTTCTTAATATTGGGATCCAGGCGTTCTGCAGGTGCTTACTCTAGTTACAAAATTACCACTCTTTCTAATATTTCACATTTGGTTATCAGCGAGTTGATTCGGGGCAAAACAAAGGTGTGCTATAGGTTTTTCTTTAGGTCGAAATTCTGATATTGGATCAGTTGTCAACCTACAATTTTCAGAAACCTGATTTTCTCAATTGGTACCTTATTATTCAAATTATGGTACTGTAACTGCTAACTCGTCTTCCTTAAAATTCTAAGCATTATTGCATAACTCCTAGCTACATGATATGAAGACACAAATGTTAAAATAAGGTTTTATTTTAGTAAATTCAGTTAGTTAATTTCCTGTAGCTCATAAGTGAAGCACAGGGCACCGTTACGATGTTTCCATGATCGTCTTTGAATTTCTATTTCGTGAGTTCGCCGCTATGTGCAATGGTGACGATAAATCCGCTCGTCGCCCACTGATGGCACTGCAAATCACACTTGCGGATGCGAAATGGCGGAATTTCTTCTTTCAAGGTACGGGGTTCTTTTACGTTAAAATAAATATTACACGGGACTACCGACTTTATTTCCCCTCCGAAGGTAGTCACTAAGGATTTTTGCGTCCGAAAAAAGCCAACACTCGCAACTTTAAATGAATACATTTTACTATGCACAATAAATTGTCATTTTATCTATTCTCATTTATTTTTCTCGTTTATTGCTAAAAATACGTTATTCTCGAAAATGTGAAATATTCTCAAAAATTTGCCTTTAAATCATTTCACAAATGCATTTTTTTTTAATCAAACAACTTTCTCATTTATAGTTTAAAAACAAAAATTCCTTGTCTCTGCTTATTACGTTAACTGTAGAAGTTCTCCGTTTCTGCTGCAATGAATGTGCTAATGCGACGATTTAAAAGTCGGAAATAAACCTTTGCTTTCTGTGGTACCGGTTATTTCAGCTTGAGTACGCCAGAAGCAGAGATTACTCACGACCGCAGATGTCTACCGGCAATATCAAACACAGTTCAGAATTGGGGGAAAGCTATCGACACGACTAAATGAAGTAATCAATGAAGTAGGAAGTGTAGTCGGTTTCACACCCGTAGAGGAATGAAGGTATACCTGGAATTGTTTACTGAATTCGGTACAGAGTATTACCCATAATAATCCAGAAGTAATAAGAAATGTATTGTAACAAATGAAAACCCAGTATTTGTTAACTTCGCTTTATTAATAACTACCGAATTACACGAACATAGCTCTTACGCTTTGGCACACAAAAAACTAAGTCATTGCGTTCACGTTACTGTCTTAGCAA
This sequence comes from Hymenopus coronatus, assembly GCA_030762935.1. Taxonomy (NCBI): domain Eukaryota; kingdom Metazoa; phylum Arthropoda; class Insecta; order Mantodea; family Hymenopodidae; genus Hymenopus; species Hymenopus coronatus. The sequence goes on from CM060895.1 coordinate 86,462,312, forward strand.
GTCACTCACCAGATTGGCTCTTCACTGGAATTTGTCGTTCCCTATGTAGTCCGTAGCCGGCTTCCGAAAGTTCCAGTCTTAGAAATTACTAGAAAATTACGTTTTGAGAGAAAGAGGTTACTCTGAACGAAGAATGTTCTGGGCCTAGGGGGAAAGAAGGTCCGAAAAGTTTTGCAGGGAAACACACAAAGGCCTCTGTTTACCTGCTATTGTGTCCGTTCGCTCTATTATTACAGTGGACCTTTTTAGTAGTTGCTCAGACTGAGCGCCGCCGTCTTGCTCGAAGTCATTTTACACACCCACCTCCCTTTACAGTTACGTCATTATGTAGGTCAAACTGGAATTTTGAAGAAATAAAGTAGTGAAATACAGCTAAAATAATTGGAAAAGTATCAATAAATCAATGTTGTCTATATATGAAGAATAGGGAAAATATACTGTGAGGAAAATATGTAAAAGAGGGAATAACAGAAACTTCGACTAAGCCCTCATCATTAGGGATTAAGTCTCACAAGCCCCTCGGTTACGCGTTGCAGCTTAGAACCGTCAATCCTTCAGCTACACTTTGCGGCTTAGGGACCTGAAACTTCGGCTGTGTGTTGCGGATTACAGGCCTCAAGCCTTGGTTATGCGGCTTAAAACCCCAAATTAATAGCAACGACGCATGTTGGCTGCACTGCATACCTTCCGTTATGTTTGGCTTACCAATGTTGGCAACACAAGGACAGCAGAAGAAATATTTTCTTGATGCCTCAGGTGATTTTTTTTTTTTTTTTTTTTTTTGACGCTCTAAAACTAGCTAGTGTGGTTCTCAGATCTCACTCTATAGTAGGCGTGAAAACCCTCTTAATTTTGCTCAGATGTTCTTTGATGTTCTTTTACACGCCGTAAATCTACATTACGGGACCATTCGTTCCAAAGGAAGTTATGCTAAGGCTTTTTACTCATGGAAAAATCCTTCTCTTCCGCCGGGTTTGAACCCACGGCTTTGGGTACCAGAGGCTAGCCTAGACCACGGAAGACGACGATGCCTTGGGTGGGATACCTCTGTGTGTGTGTGTGTGTGTGTGTGTGTGTGTGTGTGTGTGTGTGTGTGTGTGTGTGTGTGTGTGTGTGTGTGTACGTTACGTAGGGGTATTCTACACTGCAGCCGTGGCCTTAGTGTACGTCAGACCCTTGGAGGAAGGATAAGATTAGTGCCATTTCAGAGAGCGGCCGACAACTGGACAGGGAGATAACCATTGTGGAGGGTCCCTAACAGTTCACTAGAAGTGCTGGAGCGCCAGAAGTCTCATACCACCTGAGTCTACTAACAACTAACGGCACTCCGCCGCCAAGAGCTGTATTTTCAGAGCTCAGTCACCTCCACGAAATGGCGCCTCTGCCGCAGTCCTCGTCGACACTTACATCCCTGAAAGAGACCGGTTGAGATGAAAAGAAGATGAAATGAAGGGTCAGGCAGTTCGGGGGAAAGAAAATCTTCTCCAGCATTCACCTAGTGACCTGGAAAACGCTCGAAAAACCCATGGATCAGAGAGATCAGTCGCGGGGAACCGATCACACGACCTTTAGAATGCTAGTCCTAGACGAAAGCCTGAGCCATCAGGTTCGGTAGGATGCCTGTGATAGGTGTCGTGTAGAAGGGAAAAATGTGCAAATATATTAAATAAATGCGTTAAAATGTTGATGTAAATTAGTGTTAATTGTCTGTATTCCCAACATAAACTTCATTATTAAAAGATCTCTACGTCTGGAGATTGTGGTGGGTAGTCAGCGACATCTCTTCTACTTATCCATCTTCTAGTTAAAGTGTAACTGTGGTCACTTTGAACACAAAGTGCCATTTTGTCCCCAAGATAACCACCATCAAAGAGTACATAGGTTTGGACCCCTCTGTATAAATTACATATAAACCTCTGTTCTCGACGACCATGGGTTAAACGATGGCTTACTTCAGCCCCTAAACGGGTAAGAACAAAAGGATTTACAAAATCTTATATTACAATGAGGACATAAATGAACGTCCAAAGGAGGCCTTGAAATGTCTTAGAATGATTTAATCAGATCATGGTAGTGAAGGTAGCACCGCCTTTAGTGAATATTTCACTCCTGTTTGCAAGACCATAGAGTACCGAAATGAGGCATAGCATGAAATAAAATCGTTCACCAATTGACACAGATAGTAATCGAAGGATTAGTTTTGCATGAGTGAAGGCTTCCAATAGAAACCACGCCCAAACAGGAATCGAACCCCGGAGCGACCTACATGTGCAAGCCCATTACCACCTCTATGTGTATGAACATTGCCTCTCGTTAATCGATTTCATTATCGTTCAAAGGAACCGAACACCAAGGATGCTACGTTTATCTGCAGCGACTGAAAGTGACGTACTCCGTGTATGTATGTGTATTATTGCGGCACGCTTTCACACGGTCGAATAGGCTAAGCGAAAACAAGAATCAGGGATTCTGTGCTTCACATCGTCATGTACAGCAGAGTGCAGCGTATCATACTTTTACTTACAATTAGTCGCAGTGGCAACTCGTGGCATAAGCTAAAGATTAAGCTCTTATCACAATTTATCCAATATAATACATGTATACGTATTTCTTATACCAAGTGACTCAACAATACGTATTTCGTACGTGCATAATACCCTTTGTACGTTATAAAAATAGCAGAAATCCACGGAGTAAATCCAAGAGTACTCCGGTCAGTGGTATCTTAAGCAACAGCGACCTTCGTTCTTCTCCTCTTGCGTATCAGCGCAAACGGTGAAGGAATTGCGCTTTTTGAGAGGCGATTCCCAGCCTTGTGCTAGAGTCCGCGATAGTAAACAAGAACAGTAAACACATGAAGAAAGTTAATCTTTATTTTTAAAGCATAAAGACACATTTTAGATTCACGATCAATAAAAAAGTCTATTTCACCTATCAGTATCAGATAATATCTAGTTGTGTAATACACTGTTCTTATTTAACATCAGAGACTGGACCCAAAATCAAAATATTAAGGTGCCATTAACATGCATGAGAGCATCTAATGTTTCACTATATTATTATTATTATTATTATTGTTACTGTTATTATTATTCACTAGCTTTACTTGCTTAGTTGACCCTAGATGTTGAGTTTTATTTAAATAAATTTCCATTTTATATTCTATTGACTTTTCTTCGTTTACATCCAGGCGTTTTCTCCTGTGTGGGGAGGTGCATTGCAAAATGATAAGAAGCTGTAGAAACCGCTGTAATAAATTAAATGCCTTCCACTACACTGGCAGTATGTTTAATTTAAAGCATGTACCATTCACTAAATAAATATGTTATTGTTTATTTGTGCTAAGATAATTAAATACTCGAGGCCTGTTGAGATTGGCCCCTGCTAATGATTTCCTAGAACTCCGTTTCCCATTCTGAGTTCTTAAATTCTACCACATGCTTAACTCTCCCTTTTTACTTTCTCTACCAAAGGCTATGCACGTACTTATATGCTAGAGAAAGTATAATATTCTACCCAAAAATTATATAGCAAGATTTCACAGGAAATATGGGTTTTGAGACCCCTAAATCCAAAAAACAAAACAAAAGGAAAAGGTCGGTGTCTTAGACACCACAATTGATAAAAAAATTTTAAGTTTAGTATCGTTCAAGGATACAAAGAAAGGTTTTTAGGAAAATCCCCCAATTCAAACGAGTGATTACATGGAACATTTTCGAAAATGTTTTTATCAAAAAGGACTCTTAACGATTTTGATTAAAATAGCGTATATTAAATAATATTTACATAACAAATAAAATGTATTTATTGATTTTTTTGGGAATAGTCTCTGAAGCCCAATTAATTATGAATGACTTTTGCATAACTGCTAAACCGTAACAGAGAGACAAAAACTTGCTACTCAAAAATGTAGATCTAGCATCAGATTAAAACACACTAGTTAAAATAAACTTACATTAATGTCGTGTAATTTTTTGTACAGTTAACCTTTTTGAGATATTTCTTGTTATTGGTTTTAAAATGTTCAATATTTAGGATTTCCTTCAAATGGGAAGTCGTTATCCGCTTCTCATCCTGATGCAAAAATAAGGCAATTTCAATTTCATCACAAAGCGACAGTCTTTTAAAAAAATTCAAAAACGCTTTAGCAGAGCGATTTGGATATTTCCCTTCTACTTAGACGAACCTAGGTAATAAAACCATTCTGCTAATGTTTATCTAAATTAGCATAGAGTAGAAAGAAGAATAAGCTTTTAGTAAGAATATTTTTAAAAATAGGTAAGAAAAGTCATGTGAATAGAACACACGAGGTTTTTGCGCTAAATTCTTTAAGGACACTTAAGTGAAAATCCGTGTTTTTGTAACAACGTTGTTAATTTTTTATTTTATTATTCAAATATCTTCTCTATTAAAAAATGCGCTCTTTTTAACTATCTTTGTGGTCATTTAAACACAACAGTATTCTAATAGCTAACTCTTCATTTCTCAAAACTAATTTTTCTTTGTACAAAAAATCCCTTGCGGATAAATGTTTCCCAAATTTATATAAAATTTAGAACAGAACTCTTTAAGACCTTTGCATTACAATTTTGTCTGGGTTTTGATAAGAGTTATCTGAGTATTTATGTGGCAATAAATATTTTTAAAAATCTTATGTGTTTCATTCACATGACTATCTGTTTAAAAAAGTCTGATGTGTACCATTCACATGACTTTCTCTATATCCCTGCAAAAAAGTATTCTTAAAAAGCTTATATTTCTATTAACTTCATACTAATCAGTAAAACATTAGCAGAAATAGCCATATTACTTGCTTCCTTGTAAGTAGAGGTGAAATAAGGGAGTACCATAGGTTAAAGTGATAATCAAAAGCTGGTTGCTATGTTACCGAAGTTCCTTTGTTTGTATGGACAGCAGTTGACAAATTCCTGTATGAGAAATGTATAAGTTTTTCATAGCAGAAACCAAAAATAAGGAATGTCACAAAAACGACGAACTCCACGAAAAAAATGTATGTAACATAAATTGTGTGTTTTAACGTACTCTACGTTGTTTGTGTAGTAAGTTTTTGTCCATCTCTTACGGTTTAGCAGTTATTCAAAATGTAATAAAATTCATCCAGGATAAACTACTCTTCAGAGGCTATTCCCAGAATATTCAAGATATACATTTTATTTGTCAGGTAAATATCGTTAATATACGAAATTTTAATCAAAATCATTAGAGCCATTTTTGAGAAAATAAAAATTTTTGAAAAAAGTTCCAAAGGGTAGTTGGGGTGGGGGGATTTTTCTCAAAATCTTCGTGTCGCATCCCAGGAAGATACTAAACTTAAATACCAAGTTTGGTATTTTACCTACTTTTCGTTTTTGAGTTATCGTGTTCACAGACACACGGACACACGGACACACACACACACACACACACGGACCTTTTTCCGAAAATGTTTTTTTTAGATAAAGGGGACCCTAAAACATATATTTCCGGTGAAATCTTGGTATCGAATTTTTTGGTGGATCTCTATACACTATGTACATAGTGCCTATAGAGAAAGTAAAAAACTATTCTTACATGAGTATTGTTTTATTGCATCTTGCTGTCGAAATAAACATGAGCTGAAATGGTCCTATTACGCGCTTCTGATAAGCAGAAGGTAAAAAAGATAATACACTAGGCCAAAGTGACAGTCAAATATTTTAAAAGTTGTCGCAAAATATTTTAAAAGCTGTCGCTATGCGATGATTATGTATGTTCGCTTCTCTTTTAATGGACAGAAGTAAAGCAAAAGGGTAACGAAACGGATGAAGACTTCTTGTGGGAGAAAAGTTAAAAGTATTTTTAAATTGAAACTAATAACAAGGAATATCTCGGAAATCGTTAACTCTATAAAACAAGTATGTATGGACTAAACTGTGTGTTTTAGTACATTTTTACTTTTTCTATAGGCACTATGTACATAGTGTATAGAGAATGTATTGCACTCCACCAAAAAATTCGATACCGAGATTTCACCGGAAATATATGTTTTAGGGTCCCCTTTATTAAAAAAAATCATTTTCGGAAAACAGTCCATGTGTGTGTGTGTGTGTGTGTGTGTGTGTGTGTGTGTGTTTGTGTCCGTGTGTCTGTGAACACGATAACTCAAAAACGAAAAATAGGTACAATACCAAACTTGGAATTTAAGTTTAGTATCTTCCAGGGATGCGACACGAAGCTTTTGAGAAAAATCCCCCACCCCCAACTACCCTTTCGAAAATGTGGATTTTCTCAAAAATGAGTAACGATTTTGATTAAAATTTCGTATATTAAACATATTTACCTGACAAATAAAATGTATATCTTGGATTTTCTGGGAATAGCCTCTGAAGAGTAGTTTTGTTCTGGATGAATTTTACGGAATTTTGAATAATTGCTAAACCGTAAGAGATGGACAAAAATTTACTGCACAAAAAATGTAGAACACGTTAAAACACACAATTTATGTTACATACATTTTTTTTTTTTCGTGGAGTTCGTCGTTTTTGAGACATTCCTTATTTTTGGTTTCTGCTATGAATAACATATTTTTCTCATACAGGAACTTGTCAACTCCGATCCATATAAACAAAGGAACTTCATTGACATAGCAACCAGCTTTTGACTATCACTTTAACCTATGGTAGTCCCTTATGTCGCTTCTACTTACAAGGAAGCAAGTAATAACACTATTTCTGCTAATTTTTTTCTGAATAGCATAAAGTAAATAGAAGTATAAGCTTTTTAAGAATAATTTGTTGCAGGGATATAGAGAAAGTCATGTGAATGGTACACATCAGATTTTTGTCTCTTACAATTATGTATCTGCAAAAATAATTCAGAATAAAGATTACTTTAGAGTCATACATTTTATGTGTCATATAGTTAGCTTTAATATACGGTATTTTAATAATAATAGTAATTTGAGAAATCAAATATTTCGAATCTTTTTCATGTAAAGAACAGTTTGGAGTGGAAAATCCTAGAAAATATAAGTACCGCATTCTTGGAAATTGCTGAACTTAAGTATCAAGTTTGGTATATAACCAACTTTTCGTTTTAGAATTACGTGTCCACGGACACACACACACACACACACACACACACACACACACACACACACACACACACACACACAGTTTTCTAAAACCGTTCATGTCACAGGGGAACCTAAAACGTGTATTCCAGTGAAATGCCAGCATCGAGAGCAGTGCAACACCTTCTCTATCTATGCGGCATGTACTAAGTAGAGAAAGTAAAAATATATAATTTTCTTTGAAAAAATTCAAACTACTTATACAAAACGTCCTGTAGCTTTTGTTTTCAATATTCAGACCAAACGTGTACATTAAGAACATTTCTCTGAAAATATAGATAAAAAATGAAAACTGTTCCCCAAGTAGCATTAATAATGAAACAATTAATTCTAATTAAAAAGTTAAAAGAGGGGAAAACTATTTGGAGTATACCACTGAAATAAATATACAAAATTTGAAAGTTTGCCTTTAAGAATATGGAATTCAAGATTTTCACTTGACTGTACTCTTAACTTCCATCAACTTTCCTTCTTACTTCCTTCTCACATTCTATAAAAATTATTCTAGCCCTCTAAACACACACATTCCATTTACTTTTACATTTGTGATATTTTAAAAGCATTTCTCTGTTATAAACAATTTTCGCAATTCATTAGAGCAAGAAGAGTAATTTTCCATTAATTTTATATGATGGTTTCAGGGATGCCAGCGAGCTGAAGTTAGGATCGAGGCAGGAGCTTTCTGAGACCGCATATCCTGCCGCTGGCCTCAGGCATTCGGAGATGCAGGAAGGGACGAGTGCTCTTCAGTAAATGAGAACCTGATATTGCAGTAATTGCAGATACTCATGTGCTGGGATTTAGCTGCAAATGTACCACGCCCATTGATGTTACTTCTGAGAAGTCAATTGTATTATTGCACGGCGTAAAACAGATACTGGTTTTCTGATCCCGAGGTCACGGGTTCAAACCTGGCCCAGATCGATGGTTTTTAAGTGTGCTTAAAAGCTACAGCTCCATGTCAGTAGAACCCTGCGGAACGAAATTCAGCCGACACTGGTATAATCCTGGCGTTGTTAAAACAAAAAAAGAAATTGTAATGGCATAAAATGTGTATATACCTTGCATAAGCAACATATTTCAGATTTATGAAGCATGCATACTACAAACGAATTTGGAATAGAAGCCTAAATTGGGAATATTACCAGGTGGTCCCATATTTGACGTGTGTAGATATCTTTTTGTATGCTAAAAGAGTTGCAGAATTCAACGGGGCAACCTTCGTTTTACCCCCTTTGCTATTATCGGAGACGGTGAGTGGGTCCCGCTCATGAAGAGGGGAATAACCAGGGTCGCTCTCGGTAGTTCTCTATTTAAACTCTTATTAAACGGTAAGTATTTAGTTCGTCTCTTTTGTTTTACTCCTGAAAGCATAAATAACCGAATATCATTTGTTTCACATAGTGATCAGTTTTTAAAAGATTTGACTGTTGCTTTTGGCTGGTGTATTCCCTTATTTCTCTTCTACTTACAAGGAAGCAAGTAATAAGACCAATTCTGCTAATGTATATCTCGATTAGTATGATTTAGATAAAAGAATAATCTTTTGTAAGAAAAGTTTAAGTGTGAACAGTTAGAGAAAGTAATGTGAATGGAGCCATTAGATTTGTTTTATAGGATTTAATATTTTCTGATCAAATCTTTGCTGTACTGTGTTTAAATTCATATTTTATTTATGAAATAGGCCAGGTAAATATCATTCGCTCCGCTCGCGAATTTATCGGTTACGTCAGACGTCTTATGATATACCTACTTGAGATAATATGTAGCTGAGAACAGACGATTATTTCTTTTTATTGTTCCTTTGTTTTTCTTGTAATAAAATAGATAAGGATATTATGTTTTTGATTCTGGTCTCAACTTTCTTAGATAAATCTTTAACAAGCCAGCTTATTCCCTTTTTATGCCGAAATAAAGTTTTATGATTACTCAAGAGCTTATTTAATTTAGTTTCTGTAAATACCCAATATATGACGACCGCGACATGACAACAAACTTAAGAAACTCCTAAAATCAATTGCAACTAAGCAAGCCAGAATTGTCTAAATATGAAAAACTTCGCCAATTCACAATAACACCATTTACAAGAACACTAAATAGATTTAAAAAAGTAAATATTGGTAAAGAGTGCCATATAAATAATTTACGTGTATCAATGTCCACTGGTAGAGAAGAAAAGTGATACTTGAGGAAAGAATTGAAAAATTTAACATTAAAATATATAATATATAATGATAAAACTGTGCCGGAAAATGGAGATAAAATAGCCTATGGATATAGAGAAGATATTGTTTGTTTGTTTGTTTATTTTTAACTTAAGGTCCTTTAACCTTGTTGGAAATTTCGGAAGATGAATGAAATTGGTAAAATTATGCTAAAATGATCTCGGAATCCATGGAGCTTAAAGTTACTCGACATTCTCAGGATGAGGGAAAAACCCGAAAAAAACCCTTATTCGGGTAACTCGCCCTAAGAGAGATTGAACTCGTGACCTGTTGAATACGAGGTAGACGCCCTACCACCACACTATTCCAGCGGATTTGTTTGTCTGTTCTGTGTTTATTTGTTTTTTACTTTCTCTATATAGTACATGGTACGTAAGCAGAGAAGGTATTTCCCAAAACCTAAAAATTCGATACCGTGATTGCACCGAAATACAAGTTTCGAGGTCCTCTGAATCAAAAAAAGAACATATATAAGAATATTGTCTGCGTTTGTGACTCGGTGTGTCTGTGAACACATAACTCAAAACAAAAAGTCGGTAAAATACAAAACTTGTATTAAAGTTTAGCATCTTCCAAGGTTGTGGCACTAAGTTTTTCAGGAACATTTCCCCATCCCAAACTATACTTTTCATAGAAAAATTTCGAAAATTTTAATTTTATAAAAAACGGCTGTAATGATTTTGATTAAAGACATTTACACAATAAATGAAATGTATATCTTGAATTTTCTCAGAATAGCCTGTGAAGTCCTCTTTATTATGGGCGAATTTTGATGAATTTTGTATAAATGGTAAATTGTAAGAGGTAGGCCAAAACTTAGGGCACAAAAATTGTAGATCTCGTTAAAACACGCCAGTTATTCCATTTTTTCGTGGAGTTGACTATTTAGAAGATATTCCTTGTTATTGGTTTCGGCTTTAAAATACTTAAACTTTTCTCATACGGGAATTTGTCAAACCGTGGCCGTACAAAGAAACGGATTTCAACCACATGGCACCAACTTGAAAAAGATTTCACTATCGCTTCAGCCTAGCGTACTCCCTTTTTTTCCTTTCTCTTACAGGGTATCAAATAATAAAGACTATTTATGCTAATGTTTATCTCGATTAGCATGAAGTGGATAGAAGAATAATTTTTTTCACTAAGCTGTTACAGAAATGTAGAATGTGAATAAACCAGAACAGATGTTTTTGTCACTGCTTTAAGACCGGCATATGTTATTGATTCTGTCCTCATTTCTCTTTAACAAGTCAGTTTTTTTTCTCTTTTTATGCAGATTTGAGGAATTTATAATTCCTGAGGATTTTTTTTATTTCTTTAATTTCTCAAAATCACAAAATAATAGTAATAATAACAATAATAATATATTAATGATAAAAATAATAATAATTATTATTTTTTCATGTGTGTAACTAGGTATATTGCTGGATGCAAGGTGAATAACCTTAAAGCAATAGCCAAAATGTCCATACCAGAAACAACAACAACCACCAGAGAGCGAATGACGGGCGAAGCATCAGAGTAGGTTTCAAACACCTTTTCATTGAACTAAAGCCTACTTATATTTAATCACTGATGTAATTAAAAACTAAACAAACATGTAATGAGTTTTTCATTCATAACTTCATTACAATGTAACCCGTAGGCAATGAATCAACAGCCCGAAGTATTTACGATGATAGCAATTCATATTGAACGAGAAGAATGAAAAAGAGTTTTCTGTACTGCAATTTCAATTTATTTCTGATTAAAAAGTTATGCTACCTGTCATAAACACCTATCTAGGTCAAGGTCTCTCGGGGTGCATTGCACAGTGCAGGGTGCAAAATATGACTTGTCTAGGTTGAAGGATGTGCAAACACTAGCTCCTCGACTTGTATCTCTCTTTCCTGATTTTATTTTTTACCTTCTCTAGCCCGCATGTACAATGTGTATAGTGGATGGAGAAGGTATTGTACTCCACCCAAAAATTTGATACCGGGATTTCATCGGAAATATATGTTTTTGGGGTCCCCTGTATTCGATAAAAGCATTTTTTAGAAAAAGGTCTGCGTGTATGTGTGTCTGTGGACAGCATAGTTAAAAAACGAAAAGTCCATTAAGTAACAAACTTTGTATTTAGGTTTATCATCTTCCAACGATGCGACACGAATATTTTGAAAAAAAAAAATCCCCCACCATAAACTACACTACATGGAAAAATTTTCAAAAATTTTGATTTTCTCAAAAATGGTTCTAACGATTTTGATTAAAATCCCATATATTATTGATGTTTACATTCCAAATAAAATGTATATCTTGAATTTTCAGGGAATATCCTTTGAAGATATCTTTATTCTGGATGAATTTTGTCGAAATTGTCTTAAGTGCTAAACCGTAAGAGATAGACAAAAACTTACTCCACTAAAATGTATATCTCGTCAAAACACACAATTTATGTTCTTTACGTTTTTGTTGTGGAGGTAACCGTTTCCAAGATGTTCCATGTTATTGGTTTCGATTATAAAGAATTCAGGACAGGAAGTGTCCATTTTTCTTTTGTTCTACTCCTGACCAAGCAAAGAAACGATTTGCATTGACAATCGCATAACGACAGCTTTCAAAACATTTGACCATCACTTTAGCGTAGCGCATTCCTTTAGTTCCTTTCAGCTTATAAGGAACTAATAAGAACATTCTGCTAATGTTTATCTCGATTAGCATTGTGTAGAAATAAGAATAATCTTTTGTAGGAAGTTTGTAGAGTAGCTACAGAAGGTCATGTGATTGTAACAGCAGATTTTTATTCTAGTTTGTAGTTAATTCAATACCTGAAAAAAATAAATAACAGATAATTTGTAATGTTTCTTCTTTTAAGTATATTAAAAGTTTGAATAACTATATGCCCAGTATAGTTACCTAGGCACCGGGGTAGTATATTAAGATTCCACTTATATTACTTATTTATTTATTTATTTATTTATTTATTTATTTATTTAATCTTTCTTTTCTTACCTTGTCGCGTTAGTCCCGAATTGTCCCGAAACGAGCCGAGCGACAATTCTGGACCTCGGTTTGCATTTTCAGCGTTTGAGAGACTCCGCTCTGAATGATGTACATCGAAGACATCCTACCGTACGCTCTACTGTAATGCACCCGAGATGAGAATAATGAAAAATAAGAACTGAAGCTTTCCTGGCGACGTGTTAATTCAAAATCTTCTCGGGCTTCTAGCCAGGTAAACACTTGGCTTGTCAAGCCAAGTTTTTACCTGGCTAGAAGCCCGAGAAGATTTTGAGAGAATAATGAAGTTTTTCCCCTGGACAGTCATTTTTACTTTCTCTATTCGCAGTATGTACATAGTGTATAGAGAATGTATTGCACTCCACCCAAAAATTCTATACCGAGATTTCACCAGAAATATATGTTTTAGGGTCCCCTGTATCCAATAAAAGCATTTCAGAAAAAGGTCCGTCTGTGTCTGTGAACACGATAACTAAAAAATGAAAAGTCGGTAAAATACAAACTTGGTATTTAAGTTTAGTGTCTTCCAGGGATGCGACACGAAGACATTGAGAAAATTCTTCCCATCCTAAACTACCCTTTAAAGGGAACTCTTTCGAAAATTTTGATTTTTTACAAAAATGACTAACGATTTTGATTAAAATATCGTATCTTAAAGATATTTACCTGACAAATAAAATGTATATCTTGAATTTTCTGGGAATAGCCTCTGAAGACTACTTTATTCTGGATGAACTTTACGGAATTTTGTATGACTGCTAAACCGTAAGCAATGGACAAAAATTATCCCAAAAATGTAGAGCACGCTAAAACATACAATTTATGTCACTTTTTGTGGAGTTGATCGTTTTTTAGATATTCCTTGTTATTGGTTTCAGCTTTGAAAAACTTGATTTTTCTCATACAAAAATTTGTCAACTCCTGTCCATACAAACAAAGGAACTTCAGTCACATAGCAACCAGCTTTTGACTATTACTTTAAACTATGTTACTCCCTTATTTCGCTTCTACTTACAAGGAAGCAAGTAATAAGACTATTTCTGCTATTTTTTTCTCGATAGAAGAATAGGCTTTTTAACAATTTGTTGCAAAGATGTAGAGAAAGTCATGTGAATGGGACACATCAGATATTTTAACGCCCGCTATTACTACTCTGGCACCGCAGGCGATGGCACTGAAGTTATATGGAACGAAGATGGAGCACAGGTGGTATGCGATGACGGGGGAAACCGGCGAACCCGGGGAAAACCGGTCGCTTGGGATCGAACCCGGGCCGCGTGAGTAGTACCGAAGAATGCCTTTAATAGTTATACAGCACAAGTTTGTTAAAGTGAACTAATGTTATATCCGCCACTGCAAGCTTATGTTTTCCTTCGGCCAGTGATAGTATCGAAGAAGAGCTTTTAGCAACACAACGTTTGAAGCGACTACAGAGAGGGGAAGTGATTCCCCATGAATTTTTCACAACTTTTCCTTCCCTCTGCTGCGGCTTAAGGTGACTGCTGCAGAGGGTCGAAAACGTGATATGATCCTGCAACTCAGCCACCAAGTTGTGCTACCCATGCTCCCGAGGGATGGCAATTATTCCTAACTACAATGTTTTGTTTTTCCTCGCTGTCATGAACACCAATACATCATCACTGTCTTTGAAAGCAAATCTGTATACAACAAGCGCAGTGTAACATGCTATTTCACTTCCAGCAATTAATGTATACTGTATATATTGAAGATGGGAACTTGCATGCAGGCAGAGTCACACTTTCTCTATTGAGTACATAGAATATAGGTAGATAATGTGTTGTATCCCATTCAAAATTCGATACGGGGACCTCATTGGAAATCCACGTTTTAGAGTCCCCTGAAAAAATTTAGAACTTGCATGCAGGCAGAGTCACACTTTCTCTATTGAGTACATAGAATATAGGTAGATAATGTGTTGTATCCCATTCAAAATTCGATACGGGGACCTCATTGGAAATCCACGTTTTAGGGTCCCCTGAAAAAATTTAGAAATTTTTCCATGTGTGTGTGAACATAATAACTGGAAAACGAAGAGTCGGTAAAATACCAAACTTGATATTTAAGTTCAGCCTCTTCCAAGGATGCGACACGAAGATTTTAAAGAAAATACCCCACCCTAAACCACCCTTAAATCGAAATTTTTGAACTTTTTTTTTCTGAAAAAATGTCTAACGCTTTCGATTAAAATGTATTTAAATATATTTATGTGACAAATAAATTGTATGTCTTAAATGTTATGGGCATATCCTCTAAATCTCTCTTCGTTCTGAATTATTTTTGCATAGTTAGTGAACCGAATGGATAGACAAAAACTTAATACACAAAAAATGTAGTCTCGCCCCTTCTACCATGCGACTGGCTTTATATATTTTATAATTAGTACATTTCAAAGATACGACACGAAATTCCCCGGCCCTTTGCACGGATTCTTTTTCAAAATGCTAACCTATTTTAGAGAGAAGAAAAGTTTCAAAAATAGATCTAACGGGTTTCATTGAAATGCGTATATTAAAGATATTTCCATCACAAATAAAATGTATATCTTGAATTTTCTGCGAATAGCTTATGAAGACCTGTTCATTTTGGATGAACTTTGCTTAAATTTGCTTAATTAATACACCGTAAGAAATGGACAAAAACCTACTGCACATAAAATAAATATATCGTTAACACACAATTTATGTCACGTATAGATTTTTTATTTTCTTTATACGTACTATGTACATAGTGTACAGAGAAGGTATTGTAATACACCCAAAAATTCGATACCAAGATTTCACCAGAAATACACGTTTTGAGACTCCCTGAATCCAAAAAAAAGTACATTTTTAGAGATTATCCGTGTCTATCTGTCTGTGTGTGTGTGTGTGTGTGTGTGTGTGCAGCATTGCTCAAAAACGAAAAGACGTTGAATACTCAACTTGGTATTTAAATTTGGTATCTTCTAAGGATGCGACACGAAAATGTTCAAGTAAAAATGCCTCCATCTCCAACTACCCTTTACATAGAACTTTTTTCGAAAATTTTGATTTTCTCAAAAATGGATCTAAGGATTTTGATTAAAATCTCGTATATTTAAGATATTTACTTGACAAAATGTATATCTTGAATTTTCTGGGAATAGCTTCTGAAGACTACTTTATTCTGGATGTATTTTACGTATTTCTGCATAAATGCTAAACCGTAAGAAATGGACAAATATTTAACACACAGAAAATGTAGAGCGCATTAAAACACACAATTTATGTTATATACATTTTTCGTGGAGTTGATCGTTTTTAAGAAATTTCTGATTTTTGGTTTCAGGATTGGAAAACATACTTTTCTCATACAGGAATTTGTCAACTCCTGTCCATACAAACAAAGGAACTTCAGTCACTTAGCAACCAGCTTTTGACTATCAGTTTAACCAATGGTACTCCCTTATTTCGCTTCTGCTTACAAGGAAACAAGTAATAAGAATATTTCTGTTAATTTTTTCTTGATTAGCATGAAGTAAATAGAAGTAAGAGCTTTTTAACAATAATTTGTTGAAGATATTTAGAGAAAGTCATGTGAATGGAACACATCAGATTTTTTTCTTCAAATCCCCATTTCCCCTCGCCATCACTCTCCCCCACCCCCTCTAGGCCTTCCCCAACCCTACCTCTCTCTCCCCCTCCCTCTTTCCCTCTTAATCTTCCAGCTTTTTTTTTTACTTTCTCTATCACGTATTACAATAAATACTGAAGGTATTGTAAAACACCAAAAAAATTAGGTACCGAGATTTCGTCGGAAATACATGTTTTAGGGTCCCTTAATCCAAAAAATAGAAAAACGTTCATGTGTGTGTTTGGGCAGCATAGCTCAAAAACGAAAACTTTTAAATACCAAATTTGGTATCAACTTCAGTATCTGCTAAGAATGAGACACGAAGATTTTCAGGAAAATCCCCACACCAATTATCCTTTACGTGGATCATTTTTCGAAAACTATAATTGACTAAAGATTTTTATTGAAATACCATATGTTTAAGATATGTTCATGACAAACGAAATGTACATCTTGAATTTTCTGGGAATATCCTCCGAAGATCTCTTCAAATTTCGGGGTGGAATACAATACCTTCTCTAGCTACTATGTAAAAAAACAAAGGCTTACCCTCAAAAAATAGTCAAGATTGTATAGATTGTATATTGACATCCGTTAATGCAAATATATGTCACAAATGATAGATAAAAAATGCAATACCATGGGCGGTATTTGAACTATGGATTTCCCGGTCTCTAGCCGGTTGCTCTACCACTTAGCTACCATGGCAACATGCCGGCATAACATTAAATTTCTCAACTGACTGGCATGTTTCCCTGTAAACCACAAGGTGGTCAAGATTGTTTTGAGATGGCATACCCCAACGGCGACTTAAATCTTGTAAATATTCTAAGTCCCAGAATTTATAGTATAGCCAACTATTATGGTCAATTAGTATTGATTTAATTGTTTTTTTCACAAGCCATGGCCAGGACAGGAGTTGGATAGGTACAGTCAGACTGAAAAGTTTAATACCATATCTGGGATTGTATGAAAAACAATTAAATCAATGTCACAAATGTTTGTCATTATAGCGAACAAATATCTTGTATTGAAATGTTTTTGTTTAGATACCGAAATGACATTTCCATGAAATGTAAGTAAAATATTTGATATTCACTAACTTCAGTTAAGAATAAAATATTTTCAGACTGATATTTAGTACGTTACCGTCATGTAGACATTTTAAATATCTGGATGGTTAAACTCAGACGGATGTTGTGTACGTGACACATTAAGGTAATGTATCTGTGAAATTTAACCAAAAAATTGTAAAAAATTAAAAGAAAAATATTTTTTCATAAGATTATATAAATTCTAAACTTTAGGAAAATATATTTTTCCCATTTGGTGCATATTAACTATAAACTAATTGAAGCTATAAATGTGCAAGCGCATGTTTGTTAATAGGCACTCCCACTTTTCTTTCAAAGTGATTTACAACAGTTTTCCATACTCAAAATGTTTTTCATACGATGCAATTATTGACTAATTTGTTTCAATTTTTTATACTGCCTCTAAAAAGTACATTAAAGAAAATCACCATATACTCTTTTGAAATAATGCTTCAATTTTGCAGAACGAGTGTTAAATTTTCAAAAATTAAGAATTTTGGAGAGTAAGAAAAGTAATTTTTCTACACTAATAATCACTAGCATAAAAATAAAACATTACAGATCTATTTGTGAACTCATTTACTACAAAACTAAGATTTTTATTTATTTCCATATTTTTAAAAATGTATCACGTTACTTGTTTTTATTAGAACAATAAATTTAGAGGATAAAAATTATTATTTAAATAATCATACAAGCTATAATTTTGATATCTGGCAAAAATTTTTAGTATTACTCTGTGTAATAGCTATTATAAATTCTAATGAGATCTTACATACTGCTAATTTTCCAAATTTCACAGAAGTATCACCTTAAGTAAATATATTTATAGCTACCCTCAGTTGCAGAGCAACCACTTTGGCCTCTATGTGTTAACTTATGGATGAAAATTTGGGTCATGATACCATAGAGTACAAATTTACTTGGTGATTAAGGGAAACTATCGAATAAGAAAAAAAATCTGAAGTCTACCTTTCACGTGAACTTCTCTATTATTCTGTAACAAACTACTCTTAAAAAACGTTATTCTACTTCATTCTAATCAAGATAAACATTTGAAATGGACCTATTACTTACTTCCTTGTAAGTAGAAGGTAAATAAGTGAATACGCTGGACTAAAGCAATAGTCAAATCTTTTAAAAGCTAATTGCCATGTGATTAAATTCGGTTCTCTTGGTATGACCAGGAGTAAAACCAAATAAACAAGAATGACAAATTCCCTTTTGAAGAAATTTTTAAGCATTTTAAAACTTTAACTAATATCAAAGAATATCTCGGAAATTGCTAACTATACTATGTGACAAACTGTGTTTTAACGAGGTCTGCATTTTGTGTGTATGCTTTTGTCTATTTCTTCCTGTTTGCCAGTTATGCAGAAGTCATTTAGAATTGAGAAGCCCTCAGAGGCTATTCCCAGAAAATTTAAGATAAACTTTTTATTTGGCGTGTGTATATTTTTATTATACGGTATTTTAATCAGTACTTTTCGAACACTTCGGTGTAACAACAACACTTCTTGTCACAACCAGCTGGAAGCAGCTGAACATAAATATCAACCTTGCTATTTATCGGATTTTTTTTTTTTTTTTTTTTTTTTTATTTTGAGGTATCCTGCTCACAGACAAACGATATTCACACCCACAAACTGGTTTTTTTTCTAACATACTGTTTCGTTTGTTCTATTTTATTTTTTCGTGTATTCCAGTGAAATACTGGTATCAAATTTTTGAATGGAATGCAATACCTTCTCTATGTTCTACTACCTATTAAAGAGAGAAAGTAAAAGAGGCATTGATGGGAATTATAGGATTTGATCCAGAGTATTCTGATTCTAACCCCGTCTTCACTTATCTAAAACATCTCAATCATTCATTATAAATCCAAATGGCGGGTTAGACGCAAACTACGGGATAATAGACTACTGAATAACGCCTACAGAATCTGGTATGTTCCATTCACATTACCTTCTCTGCCCATTTTGAAACTATCATTAAAATCGAGATAAACATTAACAGAAATTGTTTTATTACTTCCTTGCGATAGACAAAGTTTTTAAGAGGAGGTCACTATATAATTCCTTTGAAATTCGGTACTCTTTGCATGGCCAGGGGTTAGAAAAACAAATTATGACCTTCAATTTAAGAAAACTATAAGTACAGGAAAATGCAAACACATAACAAGGGGAATGGTTAACTCCACAAAAACATTGTTTGACATAAATTGTGTGTTTTAAGGAGATCTACATTCTTTGTGTAGTAAGATTAAGATTTTGTCTATCTCTTAGTGTTTATCAGTTCCAAAAAACTCACTCAGAATGTAGAGAACTTTAGAGACTATTCCTTAAAAATTCAAAATAATCATTTCAGATGTCGTGCAAAGATTTTAAACTAAAGTCGTTAGAGCAAGTTTTGAGAAAATCGCAATTTCGCAAAATTATTCTATCTAAAGAGTAGGTACTTTGGTTTGGGATTTTTTTTTTTTTTGCAATCTTCTTGTTCATTTTTGGAAATAAACTAAAATAAAAAACTTAAATAAACAATTTGGTATCTAACGGACGTTTCGTTTCTGAGTTGCCTATTCACAGACACACGGACTATTTCCTAAAATCATTTTATATAGTGGATTTCAAAGCATGTATTTCCAGCGAAATCTCGTCATCGGGTTTTTGGGTTGAATACAATAATTTTATTTACTATATATAATAGAAAAAGAAAATAATATATTATTATATGTAATGCTTGTGATCACACGAAGCGAATCAAAGGCGGAAAACGTCATTTTTCGCTAAATGAAGAAACAGATGGCGGGGTAGTAATGGGGGGGGGGACAGTCCGAACGCCCTCTACTGCAGGGCTTGTCATTTCTGTTTTTCTCTTTTTAAGCTTTTAACGTCCCATGCAGAGGCGCAAATGTCTTCGGTGCGACGAATGAAATGAATTAATGATAGTGCAAATGAACCCAGAATCTGTTAGCGCACGGGATGAGTGAAGTCTACACGGGAGAAAAGATGAGAAAAAATCTCGTTCATGAGCTTGTTCTACCCAACCTCAATGAATGTAAGAACTAAATCCTGCGACATCTGAGCCAAAAATGTGCAAATTTTTATCGTCGGAATTGTAAATTTAGAAAAATATCTGACGAGTTCCAGTCACATGACTTTCTGTATTGTGCAACAAATTATTTTAACACAAGTTTATTCCCCCCTCTACTTCAGACAGAAATGTTCTTATTGCTCAGTTCCAAGGGAAAATAAGCGAATAAGTTAGGCTAAATATATAGTCAAATATTTTTACCTTCTCCACACTACTATGTGCATAGTGTATAGAGGATATTACACCCAACAATTCGATACCAAGATTTCACCAGAAATACATGTTTTAGGACTCCCTGAATCCAGAAAACTATTTTCCGAAAAAGGTCCGTGTGTGTGTGTGTGTGTGGACAGCATAGCTCAAAAACGAAAAGACTATTAAATGCCAAACTTGGTATTCAAATTTGGTATCTTGCAAGGATGCGACACGAAGATTTTCAAGAAAATCTCCCCACCCTCAGTTACCGTTTACATGGAACTTTTTTCGAAAATTTTGATTTTCTCAAAAGTGGCTCTAACGATATTGATTAAAATATCGTATATTAAATATATTTACCTGACAATTAATATGTATATCTTTAATTTTCTGGAAATAGTCTTTGAGAACTACTTTATTCTGGATGAATTTTATGGAATTTTGTATAACTGCTAAACCGTAAGAGATAGACAAAAACTTACCACACAAAAAATGTAGAGTACATTAAAACACACAGTTTATGTTATATACATTTTTTTCGTGGAGTTAATCGTTTTTTAGATATCCTTATTTTTTGTTTCAGCTTTGAAAACCTTATACTTTTCTCATACAGGAATTTGTCAACTCGTGTCCATACAAACAAAGGAACTTCAGTCACATAGCAATTAGCTTTTGACTATCACTTTAACTTCTGGTACTCCCTTTTTTCGCTTCTACTTACATGGAAGCAAGTAATAAGACTATTTCTGTTAATTTTTTTCTCAATGAGCATGAAGTAAATAGAAGCATTAGCTTTTTAACAATAATTTGTTGCAGAGATGTAGAGAAAGTCATGTGAATAGAACGCATTAAAGTTTTAAACGTGTTGTTATGCAACTGACTAAAATTCGATTTTCTTTGCATGGCCAGGAGTAAAAAATTAAATACGGGTAACGAATTCACGTTATAAAAAAGTATAAGTATTTTAAAATTGAAACCAATAACAAATAATATCTCGGAAACGGTTAACACTACCAAAAATGGATTTCACATAAAGTGTATGCTTTAATGAGATATGGATTTTTATGTTGAATTTTTTTGAATCTCTTTTACAGTTAATAATTAGGCAACAGTCATTCAGAATGAGGATGACCTCAGAGACCATTCCCAGAAAATTCAAGAAATAGATTTTATTTGCTACGTAAGTACCGTGAATATACAGCATTTTAATCCATATCGTTATAGGCAATTTTGAGAAGATCAAAATTTCAAATAATCTTGTGTGTTCCATTCACATGACTTTCTCTACATCTCTGCAACAAATTATCTGTTGTTAAAAAACTTATGTTTATTTTTACTTCATGCTTTTCGAGAAAAAATTAGCAGAAATAGTCAGTAAAGGGGAAATAAGGGAATGCATAGGCTAAAGTATTCTTCAAAAGATGGTTGCTATATGACTAAAGTTCCTTTATTTGTATGGAATGGAGTTGACAAATTCACTTATGAGAAAATTAAAACTTCTTTTAAAGCTGAAACCAATAACAAGGAATACCTAAAAAAGATCCACTCCACGAAAAAAATGTATATAACATAAATTGTATGCTTTAACGTGGTTTACATTTTCTTTTAGGTAAGTTTTTGTCTATGTCTTAAGATTTTCTAGTTATGCAAATTTCCGTAAAATGCATCCAGAATAAAGTAGCCTTCAGAGGCTACTCCCAGAAAATTCAAGATATACATTTAATTTATCAGGTATATATCTTTAAAATACGATATTTCAATGAAAATCGTTAGAGCCATTTTTTAGAAAAGCAAAATTTTCGAAAATTTTTCCATGTAAAGGGTAGTTGGGGGTAAGGGGATTTTCTTGAAAATCTTGGTGTCACATCCTTGGAAAATACTGAACTTAAATACCAAGTTTGGTATTTAACGGACTTTTCGTTTTTGAGCTTTAGTGCTTCGGTGAAATCTCGGTATCGAATTTTTGGGTGCATTAAAATACCTCCTCTATACACTATGTACATAGTACGTGAAGAGAAAGTAAAAATGTTGCATGTAGAGGATAGTTTGGATGGCGGGATTTCCTGAAACTATGTCTCATCCATGGAAGATACTGAATTTAAATACCAAGTTTGATATTTAACCAACTTTTGTTTTTTTTTTTTTTAGTTATGCTGTTAATACAGACACACACGCGGACATTTTACTTTCTCTATACGTACTATGTATATATTGTATTGCACGCAAAAGTTCGATACCGAGATTTCCCCTGAATCCAAAAAAAAAAAAATTAGAAAAATACCCGTATGTGTGTGTGTGTGGGTGTGTGTGTGTGTGTGTGTGTGTGTGTGGACAGTATAGCTCAAAAATCGTTAAATACTAAACTTGATATTTTAGTTCAATATCTTCCAAGAATGCGACACGAAGATTTACAAGAAAATCCCCCCCACCCACAACTACTCTTTACATGGAAAAAATTTCAAAAATTTTGATTTTCTCAAAACTGGCTCTGACGAGTTTGATTAAAATGTCGCATATTAAAGACATTTACATGACAAATAAAACGTCTATCTTGAATTTTCTTGGAACGGCTTCTGAAGAAAACTTTATTATGGATGAATTTTGCAGAATTTTGCATAATTGGTAGACTGTCAGAGATAGACAAAAACTTACATAACACAAAACGTAGAACTCGTTGAAACACACAATTTATGCTATGTACACTTTTTTTTGGAAAAATTGGCCGTATTTTTGGATATTGTTTGTTATTGGTTTCAGTTTTTAAATACTTAAAACTTTTCTCATACGGGAACTTATCAATTTCTGGTCATGCAAAGATTAGGATTTCAGTCCCATTTCACTGTTGGTTTAGCCTAGTGTATTGCCTTATTTCCGTTCTACCTAAAAGAACTAAGTAATAAAACAGTTTCTACTGTTTATCTCAATTAGCATGAAGTAGATAGGAGAATAGACTTAACACTAATTTGTTATAGAGATGTAGAGAAAATTATGTGAATGAAACGCATCATATTTTTATAAAAATATAATGGGCTCCTTTCGCATATCTATCTCAAACAAACTACTTTTACAAAAGATTATTATTTTATCTAGATCATACTAATTGAAGTAAACATTAGCAGAAATGCTTTCTTGTATGTAAACGGGAAATAAGGGAATACACTTGGAAAGCAATATCAATGGAAAGCGAATGGCTCAGGTGTTGTTAATAACGAAAAGGAGTCCTAATCTTTCCCCTTAAACTCTCACTGTAAGTAAAAAGTTAGAGCCAACTGCGGATCGTTCATCACTTCTTCTAACATCCTACAAGCCTCAACACTAGGAAACTCTCCCAGCCTGGAGGGTGAAACCTGTCTTGGCCGCTCTGCTAACCTCCAGATTGAAATTCTAACCGAAAAGCATTCACCCTCCGGATATTACCTGAAGATTCACGTTATCTCTCAGTCCGAGTTGAATATTAATGGTGGCTGGTATACAGTGAACCTTCTTCGCCTCGTTATCCACTTCGTGAAAAACAACAGTGCAAGTTAAAGCTAACCATATACGTATTTTACAAGCAATTAAGGCTACCGGCAGTAGACCAAGAAAATATCTGACTCCCATGACTTTCTCTACCCAACAAACTATTCTTAAAAATCTGATGTGTTTCATTCACATAACTTTCTCCCCACACACACACACATACATACATACACGCGCGTATATATTCCTAAATTTGTATTTTACTTTCTCTATACGTACTATGTACATAGTGTATAGAGAAAGTATTGCAATGTACCCAAAAATTCAATACCAAGATGTCACCGGAAATACATGTTTTGAGACCATCTGAATCCAAAAAAAAAGCATTTTTAGAAAAAGTCCGTGTGTGTGTCTGTCTGTCTGTCTGTGTATGTGTATGTGTGTGTGTGAGTGACTCTGTGTATGTGGACAGCATAGCTCAAAAACGAAAAGACCGTTAAATACCAAACTTGGTATTTAATTTCAGAATCTTCCAAGGATGCGACACAAAGATTTTCAAGAAAATCCCCCACCCCCAACTACCCTTCACATGGAAAATTTTTCGAAAATTCTAATTTTCTAAAAAATGGCTCTAACGATTTTGATTAAAATATCATATATTAAAGATCTACTTGACAAACAATATGTATGTCTTGAATTTTCTAGGAATAGCTCCTGAAGACTGCTTTATTTTGGATGAATTTTACGGAATTTTGTGTAACTGATAAACCGTAAGAGATAGACAAAAACTTACCACACAAAAAATATAGAGCACATTAAAACACACATTTTTTTCGTGGAGTTGAACGTTTTTTTAGATATTCCTTGTTTTTTGTTTCAGCTTTAAAAATACTTATACTTTTCTCACACAGGAATTTGTCAACTCCTGTCCATACAAACAAAGGAACTTCAGTCACATAGCAACCATCTTTTGTTATCACTTTAACCTATGTTAGTCCCTTATTTCGCTTCTACTTACAAGGAAGCAAGTAATAAGACTGTTTCTGCTAATTTTTTCTCACTTAGCATGAAGCAAATAGAAGCATAACATTTTTAACAACAATTTGTTGCAGATATATAGAGAAAGTCATGTGAATGGAACACATCAGATTTTTTACTTTATTCAGGGGGTTTCAAGAAACGTATTCCCAATGAAATCTCGGTATCTAATTTATGGGTGCAATACAATAACTTCTCTGTCTACTATGTATATTGTGCATACGCCTAGAGAGAGAGAGAGTATAAATGAAGTAAAATAGTATAAATGACGTAACAGCATCCAGTTAGACGTTTTAACTCTCCACTTACCTTCCATCATCAGACTTCTCAGATGTCTCGCCTTAAGGTTATGCAGTTTTTAAATTGGGCCAATAATTGTGAAAACTAAAAAAGTATTTCTTTTTACACAGTAAAATTAATTTAATTCTAAACTTTAAGAAAATATATTGTTTTTCCCACTTTGCACCACCAATTAACTGAAGTTATAAATGCATAGGCGTATGGTTATTAAATAGCCAAGCCCAACTTTAAGCATTGTTTTCTCAAAAACTTTTCTATATTCAAAATTCTCCACACAATGCAATTTTTGGTGAGTATAAAATGCTATCATTTTTCTACACTAATTAGAGGTAATATAAAAATATAATATTACAGCTCTGTTTCTAACTCATTCACTATAAATCTGTATTTTAGGTAAATATTTTTAAAATACATCGCGTGGTTCATTCTTATAAAGCAATGAATTTAGGGAACAGAAGTTATATAAATAATGCATAATATATGGAAAAATTATCATTATTATTGTGTATGATAAGTAGTATAAATTTCATTAAAATATCTTGCATCACCTTGCGTAAAAATTCACCCATTTTCTATAAATATTCCGTGCCTGCCAGTAGCCTCCATCACGCCCTGAACTCTTCAAACTCATATCTTGTGAATATGGTAATTCTTTATTCTTCTTTATTAGGTTGAATTTTACATTAATTGTGTACAACTAAAAAACTGTAAGAAATGGATAAAAACATAATTAAAGAAAAAATCTGATGTGTACCATTCACATGACTTTCTCTATATCCCTGCAACAAATTATTCTTAAAAAGCTTATATTTCTATTTACTTCATGCTAATCAGAAAAAATTAGCAGAAATAGTCTTATTACTTGTTTCTTTGTAGGTAGAAGCGAAATAAGGGACTACCATAGGTTAAAGTGATAGTCAAAAGATGGTTGCTATGTCAATGAAGTTCCTTTGTTTGTATGGATAGGATTTGACAAATCCCTGTATGAAAAAAGTATAAGTTTTTCAAAGCAGAAACCAAAAACAAGGAATGTCTCAAAAACGATGAACTCCGCGATAAAAAAATGTACATAACAAATTGTGTGTTTTAACGTGCTCTATATTTTTCGTGTAGTAAGTTTTCGTGCATCTCTTATGGTTTAGCAGTTATTCAAAATTCCGTAAAATTCATTCAGAATAAAGCACTCTTCAAAAGCTATTCCCAGAAAGTTCGAAATATACATTTTATTTGCCAGGTAAGTAGCTTTAATATACGATATTTTAATAAAAATCGTTAGAGCTATTTTTGAAAAAAATCAAAATTTTCGAAAAAAGTTCCATGTAAAGAGTAGTTGGGGGTGGGGGGGGACTTCTCAAAAGCTTTGTGTCGCATCCCTGGAAAATTACTAAACTTAAATACCAAGTTTGGTATTTTCCGACTTTTCGTTTTTGAGTTATGGTGTTCACAGACACAGACACAGACACACACACACACACACACACACACACACACACACACGGACCTTTTTCCGAAAATGCTTTTTTTAGTTAAAGGGGATCCTAAAACATATTTCCGGTGAAATCTCGGTATTTAATTTTTGGGTGGAGTGCAATACCTCCTCTATACACTATGTAAATAGTGCGGATAGAGAAAGTAAAAATCAGAGCCATTAAAGCACACAAACCCCCCTATCTTTCCATTCTTCTTGGGTTAGCCAGTTTTCTAATATTCACTGCTGCAAGTTCACACATTTTCTAATTGTGCATACGTTATATAACAATTATACTTGAAAGTTTGAGATTTATTTTCTTTATTTCCAGTATGAGAACTTTTTAACGAAAATAAATATGTGAATTTGCTTCCACGTGCTTAATTTTTAATCACTCCAAAAGTACATCGGTAGTAGCGTAACGCGGATAGCAGAACCATTCTTATATGAATAACCAAGTATTTTAATACTTTCGGATTCTGCAGAGTGTGAGAAATAGCTGTAATTATCCCCCCTGCCCCACAATAAGTATGGAAAATCCGGGGTATCTGGTTTAAGGCGATGCATTAGTAAAATTTGGAAAATCCACAGTATGCAAGATATCTTCATAAAATGTATACAGGTTATTACACACAATAATGGTAGTATTTTTGCCGTGTATTAAACACAAAGTCACCCTCCGAGGTGTAATGGTTACCATATACCTAAAGTTGCGGGTTCTAACCCACCCAAGGAAGATGGATTTTTTCGGGCATAAAAATCCTTAGCTCGGCTTCCTTCGGAAGTGAAGTAAAGCCGTTGGTCCCGTGTCGTAGATTTACGGCACGTAAAAGAACCTCAAGTCTGATAAAGTGGCCTCTGGACAAAATTAAGCGATCCTTCACGCCCGGTATAGAATGGGGTGCTGAGAACCACAGTAGTTAAAGAGCGTCCATAAATAAAACTCCTTTTATATTTTACGTGTATTAAAATTCTAACCGGCGTGGTATTTAAATAATTTCTTCACTGTCTAAATTCATAATTAAAATAAAAATTAGCCACGTGATGCATTTTTAAAACTATTCATATAACAAAACCCAGTTTTATAGAAAATGAAATTACAAATTAACATATTTTATATTTGTAATTACATTTTAGTCCTAATTAATGAAGATAAATTATGAGTTTTCGTACACTCCGTGTTTTCAAAATGTAATAATTTATTTCTCAAATTGGAGCATTATTTCAAAAAAGTATATGTTTATTATCTTTAATGTGGTTTTGAGAGACAGTTTAACATTTTTTTTAAACAAAATTGAGAAAAATTGCATTTGAGTATAGAAAAGTGTTGGAAAAAGTAAGATTTAAAGTTGGGAGTGTCTCTTACTAAGCATACGCCTACGTATTTATAGTTTCAGTTATTTGGTAGTTAAAGTGCAATAAGTGGGAAAAGTGACATATTTTCTTGAAGTTTAGTATTCATATCATTTTATAATGAAAAACATCAGTTTTTTTTTTTAATTTTTCACACTTCTGACCAAACTTCGCAGACGTATCACCTTAGAATAATTATATTTCTTGTATTTTACTTGATGTTCCATTATAAAAATTGGAGAAAGCCCTAGAAAGATGCCTTTCTATTTTCTCTACACAAATTGTGTACATGGTGTATAGAGAAGATATTGTATTGCACCCAAAAATTCGAAACTAAGATTTCACCGCAAACATATGTTTTGGGTTCCCATAAATCCAAAAAAGGATTTTTTTGAAAAAGTCCGCGTGTGTGTGTGCGTGTGTGTGGACCTGTCGACAGCATAGCTCAAAAACGAAAAGACCGTTAAATACCAAACTTGGTATTTAAGTTTGGTATCTTCCAAGGATGTGACACGAAGATTTTCAAGAAAATCCCCCCATCCCAAACTACCTTCACATGAAACATTTTTCGAAATCTTTTATTTTCTCAAAAATGGCTCCAACGATTTTGATTAAGACATTGTACATTAAAGATATTTACCTGACAAATAAAATGTATTTCTTGAATTTTCTCAGAATAGCCTCTAAAGATCTCTTTATTCTGCATACTTTTTAATGAATTTTGTACGACTGGTAAACCGTAACAGATAGACAAAAACTTACAAAAAATGTAGATCTCGTTGAAACACACAATTTACTTCATATACATTTTTTCGTGGAGTTAACCATTTTTAAGATATTCCTCGTTATTGGTTTCAGTTACTTAAAATTTTTCACAAAATTGGAACTTATCAACTCCTGGCAATGCAAAGAAAAGGAATTCATCCATATGGCAACCAGCTTTTAACATTTTTTATTATCGTTTTAGCCTAATGTATTCCATTATTTCCCTTCTACTTACAAAAAAGTATTTCTGCTAATTTTTATTTCGATCAGCATGAAGTAGAGAGAAATACAATTTTTTTAATAATAATTTGTTACAGAGATGTAGAGAAAGTCATGTGAATGGAATACATCAGATTTTTTCTTCATACTCTACCTCTATAATCATGACTAACCAAATAATGGACGCGTTACCTTCAAATTTAATACTGTATCTTACAGATTAGATTTACTTTGAGATACGAATCCTCAGAAAATATAGCATTCTGTGAAACCGTGTATTACAAAGAGAGAAAGGGGTGAGACGGTAATTATTGCAATAATACAAGTAGAACTGCAAGAATAGAATTCAACCTCGTTGCATGCACAATATTGCCGAGGTCATCCCTTTGGAGAACTCAGAATTACTCCAGCGAGAAAACAAAAGTCCAAGGAAATTTTGTTGCTTATTGCACAGAATGTGTTACATTAAAACTAGCTTTTACTAAAGGCCGCAGTATAACCACCGAATAATATAGCATAGTTTTGTAATATGAAAAAAACGCATGTATGATATTTTTCGCCCATATCAGGTGGTCCAACAGCGCCGTATATGACGTGTACAGATAACCCTTCTCGCGTTTAAAGGCTTGCAGAGCTCAACGGGGCAAGTAATCATAACCAGTTACATATCTTAAACCTCTTCAACGAAAAACAATCAATATTTATTAAAAAAAATCTGATGTGTTCCATTCGCATGACTTTCTCTACATCTCTGCAAAAAACAGTATTAAAAAGCTTATGCTTCTATTTACTTCATGCTAATCGAGAAAAAATTACCAGAAATAGTCTTATTACTCGATTCCTTGTAAGTAGAAGCGAAATAAGGGAATACCATAGATTAAAATGATAGTCAAAAGCTGGTTGCTATGTGACTGAAGTTTCTTTGTTTGTACGGATAAGAGTTGCGAAATTTCTGTATGAAAAATGTATAAGTATTTTAATGCTAAAAACAAGGAATATCTCAAAAGGAATATCATATAGAATATATAGAGGTCTTTAGAGGCTATTCACAGAAAGTCCATATATACATTTTATTTGGCATCTTAAATATAAGATATTTCAATCAAAATCATTAGAGCCATTTTTGAAAAAATCAAAATTTTCGAGTTTTTTTCATGTAAAGTAGTTGGGGTGGGAGAATGTTCTTGAAAATCTTCGTGTCGCATCCTTGGAAGATACTAAACCTAAATACCAACTTTAGTATTAAACGGTTTCATCGTCTTTGAGCCATGCTGTCCACAGACACACACATGCACAGTTTTTTTTTTCTAAAAAGGTGTTTCAGGTACTTAGGGGACCTCAAAACATATATTTCCGATGAAATTTCGACATCGAATTTTTGGCTGGAATTCAATACCTTCTCTAGCAACTATGTACATTGTACATGCGGGCTAGAGAAAGTAAAAAGTGAAGAAATATTAAATAAGTAAAATCTTTTATTTATATATATTTCTATGGAATTTTCAATGCTCATAGTGGCGGGACAGTTTCTTGTGTATAGCCGAGACTCTCGTTCTATAGGCCCTTGTTCAGTTAAACTACGGAGGCGTCGAGGCATTACTTTTATGTGCAACATGATTACCATCCCAGGAACAACAGAAACCGACGATTTTTACGCGAGAGCAGCGAGTTCACAACGCACGCGTGTGTCGTTAAGTCCTGACGGTAAACTCTTGCTGAGAAAGTTATTTTGTCTTTCTTGCTGTAATGGCTTTCGACCTTTGACCTTCGTTGTTGTGATGGGAGAGCCTTGTGATGAATGTGCCTGTTTGTTTAAGTATTCCCAAGGAAATAATGGAAATTACTGCCAGCATCACTACGGCGCTTGCTTCTGATTTCCTCTTCCTTCCACCCTTCCCTCTTGGCTTTTAACGTCTTGCGTCTCTTCGTGTGAATTTGATGAAAACTTAAAAACTCGGTCCGCCTTACATTATTCGTTTAGCTCCGATTTAACAAACATGAGTTGGTATTATAACTTTGTTTAAACTGATTCCG
This sequence comes from Hymenopus coronatus, assembly GCA_030762935.1. Lineage (NCBI taxonomy): Eukaryota > Metazoa > Arthropoda > Insecta > Mantodea > Hymenopodidae > Hymenopus > Hymenopus coronatus. The sequence goes on from CM060895.1 coordinate 86,493,281, forward strand.
GAATTTAATTAAACTCATGTTTAAATGCAGTTTATTTTAATTGCATTTCAGTTGCTTGTAGTTACACTTCAGTTAATATTATTATCGTTAACTCAAATTTCCATTAACTTTAGAAAAGTACTTAACATTCAGGGGCGGCGTTGTAGCCTCCCATCTAGACGGCCCGGGTTCGATCCCAAGCACGTGCATGTGGAATTTGTGGTGGATGAAGCGGGTCCTTTCCCGCTACCCATTCCACAAAATGCTCCATCATCACCTTTCCTATCATCCATTTCGCTTGCATTTCATACCATTCACTTCCTCACACACTCATGCCTGATCACTCGTTCCAGGTTTTCATCATTCTGTGGTTCGTGCCGTTGGCGCCCCGACAGGCCTCTGATCCCTAGGCATTCGCTTGTTAAGTCTTTATCAGTCCTAACTAAGGGGAAAGTAAGCCCTCTACGAAAAAAAAAAAATACAACATGAATATATTTCTGTGCTTCTTACCTTTTCTAGATATTTTCCTTCTTTAGGAACTTAAATTGCCTTCAGTACAAAATTTCCACATCGAAATTTCATAAAATAAAAGTATTTATTTTCACTGGTTAAAATTTGCACAATTTTAGAAAGAAAGAAAAAACTGTGTAAAAATGATTGTTAGAAGAGTAATGCTAAGATTTTTCCAGAAAATTTAATTTTTATTTTCTCAAAAATGTCCAATACTCTCTTGAATATTCTATTCTAATGTTAGTGAAACCAGTAATTCTGCTCCTGTTAATGTGTTTAATCTCTCTCTCTCTCTCTCTCTCTCTCTCTCTCTCTCTCTCTCTCTCTCTCTCTCTCTCTCTCTCACACACACACACACATTTCATTGCATAGTCTTTCTTTTCCTTGTCCCCTTCTCTCTCCCTATACACCTCCGCCCCTTCTTTAATTTTCCACTCTCTCCCATTTTCCTTCTCTCTGCACAAAATAGATATTCAATATTTTGACAACCTATAGTAAAACTAGTCTTTCTGGAATGTTAATAAACGCTGAAGGCGAAATGGAGGGTATGTAAGTTATAATGCAGGAATGATTAGCGGGGGAAACCGAGAACTCCCACAGGTGGTCCCCTGGGATTGAACCTAGAGCGTTTACAGTCCTTAGTACTCACAGCGTACTTGCATCAAAAGTCTGTTGAGCAGGCGTCTCCCAAGTCTCCAGAAAGATTGTGCCGCACTACAAAGATATTGGGGCAGGTGGGGTTAAAGGAAAAAGTCGCTGTGCTGCACTGTAAATACCTGCCACAGGTCACAGTGAAGAATGAATTTGGTTCAGGAATTATAACACAAGAGTATTCAAATTTACTTCACTGCCATATGTGACTACTTTGAGCTGCGCATATAGATTTGCATCTGGTAACTCAGATCGTGAATGCCATTTTACCGTTTTCAATTTTGAAAAATTCTTCAGCTGGTATTGCATTCCTATAGAACGATAATTAATTATATACTCTTATCCATTATCACATTGTTACATCCCTAAGAAAAGCGGGAGACTTGGGTTCGATTCCCAATACCAGCGTGGGGATTTTTCCCCCGCTGGGAGACCTGGGCCGGGGTGCACTCAGCCTCGTGAGGTCCCTGGAGGGCCAATTGAACTACTTGATGGAGAAGTAGCGACTCCAGGTCGTGAGGACCGCAATAACCGGGGGGTCGAGGCACTGACCACGTCTCATTCTCCAATACTGCACCCCATCCACGACGTAAGGACCGAGATGGGGGACTCAGCGGCCGGGTGGTAGCCAAGGTTCCTTGTGAGCTGTCGTGAGTTGTTACAATATGTACCTTCTAAAGTAGGTATGATTAAACTCCGATGAATTTATTACATTATACTCGTACTAACATTTAACGATGTTAATAAAGAGAATAATAAATAAATTAATAGTATACTATTATTATTATTATTATTATTGTGTATGATAATCAGTGATTTTGATGATTCTCTTTGTTAAAATTACTTGCATGTAATAATCACGTGATCTTTGTCATGCAATATAATAACGTCTTATATTGGCCTTAAATATCCCCCGTAAAGTCTTGCAACAAATGAGAAACCTTACATTTTCGTCAGAAGCAGCACAGAAAAATTGTTCCTCCCATTCGTCCTTAAATGTGCATTCACGTTTCTGTGGATTTTTATTATGATTTGCAGCGGTCATTACACTACAAGACAGTACACAACAGCATATCCAGATTAGGGAAGAATGGACGGCAACGTTCCGTCATAGCCTACACCGTCCACCCCTCATTCAGGGACTGTATTCGCAAGTACAGTTTCGGAGACGTCTGCTGTAGAGCATATTTAATCACAGAATGAAGAAACAAGGGATAGGCCCTTAGCCAGGGTTGGGAGTGAAGAATTAGATGATATAAAATGAAACACTATATAAAAAAATCTGATGTAATCCATTCATATGACTTTCTCTATATACTGCTAAAAATTTTTGTTAAAAAGTTTATGCTTCTATTTACTTCATGCTAAGTGAAAAAAAAATTAGCAGAAATAGTCGTATTACTTGCTTCCTTGTAAGTAGAAGTGAAATAAGGGAGTACCATATGTTGAAGTGATAGTCAAAAGCTGGTTGCTATGTGACTGAAGTTCCTTTGTTTGTTTGTATGTATGGACGGACAGGAGTTCACAAAGTGCTGTGTGAGAAAAGTAAGTTTTCAAAGCTGAAACCAAAAACAAGGAATATCTAAAAACCGATCAACTCCACGAAAAAAGTATACAACATAAATAGTGTGTTTCAAAGTGTTCTGCATTTTTGTGTTGTAAGTTTTTGTCCACTTCTTAAGGTGTAGTAGTTATGCAAAATTCCGTAAACTTCACCTAGAATAAACTAGTCTTCAGAAGCTATTCCCAGAAAATTCAAAATATGAATTTTATTTGTCAGGTAAATATCTTTAATGTACGATGTTTTAATCAAAATCGTTAGTACGTGTAGAGAAAGTAAAAATGTTATGTGTTCCATTCACATGACTTTCTCTATTACACAAACAATTTTCCTTACAAAAGATTATTCTTCTATCTATGACATGCTAATCAAGATAAACATTTTCAGGAATTGTCTTATTACTTGCTTTCTTGTAAGTAGAGGGACATAAGGGAATACGCTAGCTAAGTCAAAAGTCAAATACTTAAAAACTGGTCCTATGTGAAACAACTGAAGTTCAGCTCGCTTTGCATGGCCTGCAGTAAAACAAGAGAGATGAAACGAAACGTTACTTCTCCTTTGAGAATAGTTTTAAGTGTTTTAAAATTGAAACCAATAACAAGAATATCCCAGAAACGGTCAGCTCTGCATAAAAATGTATATGACATAAATTGTGTATATGTGTATGTCTTTGTAATTGGTATTTGATAAGCGATAGACGAAAACACACTTTACAAAGAGTATAGATTTCTTTAAAACACATAAATTATTCGAAATATCTTTTTTGCAAGTAAACCATTTCTAAGACATATGTCAAAGGTTTGGTTTATTTTTCAGTTGTTTCAATTGCTTAGCCCGTTTTAACTTCTACGGTCGAGGGTTTAAGCATGAGCAACAACTACTGGCGTTTTCTTGCTGAACTATTAACGTTGTGAGGAATTCTAGAAGAAGAAAATCGTATAGTGTATGTACCTAGGGAATAGAGAAGGTACTGTATTCCACACAAAATTCGATACCGATATTTCACCGGAAGCATATGTTTTGGGTCCCCCTGAATCCAAAAAAAAAAAAAAAAAAGCATTTTTGGAATAGGGTCCGTGTGTGTGTGTGTGTGTGAGTGTGTGTGTCTGGACAGCATAGCTCAAAAACGGAAAAGCCGTTAAATACCATACTTGGTAGAAGATTTTCAAGAAAATCCCCCCACCCCCAATTACCCTTTACATGGAACTTTACTCGGAACATTTTTTTTTCTCAAAAATGGCTCTAACGATTTTGATTAAAATATCGTATATTAAAAATATTTACCTGACAAATAAAATGTATATCTGGAATTTTCTAGGAATAGCCTCTAAAGACTACATTATTCTGGATGAATTTTACGGAATTTTGCATAACTGCTAAACCGTAAGAGATAGACAAAAACTTAGCACACAAAAAATGTAGAGCACAATTTGTGTCCATACAAACAAAGGAACTTCAGTCAAATAGCAACAGCTTTTGACTATCACTTTAAGCTATGGTACTGCCTTATTTCGCTTCTACTTTCAAGGAAACAAGTAATAAGCCTATTTCTGTTATTATTTTCTCGATTAGCATAAAGTAAATACAAGGATAAACTTTTTAATAATAATTTGTTACATAGATGTAGAGAAAGTCATGTGAATGGAACACATCAGATTTTTTTCCCCCATTTATTTAAATTATATTGCCCCTTTTAACTTAAACATTCGGGAGCTTAGATTAGAGAAAGAACTGCTTTTGTTTTTCTTGCTGAACTGTAGGCTTTCTTAACATTGTGGGGAATTCTAGTTAAAGAAAACTTCCCTGACCTAGCCGGATTGAGAAGCTAGAACGCTGACCACTTTACCGCCGAGAATGTTTTTATTATTATTGTTCCATTTATTCCCCGCCTTTAACTGCGTAGTCCTATCGGCGGCATCTCCCAGTGGAACATATTGCCTATTGGCAATTGTATTGCGCACTGTTTGTTGTCGTTGGATTTTTCTATTTTTTTAATTTCATTCATACATTACACACACATTCACACTTCCAGATTCTGAGGAAGTTAGGGAATAGTCTGAGCCAAAGAAAAATTCCCGTCCCTCAGCCGAGAATGGAACCCAGTGCTCTTTAAACTTTGTCGATTTTCAGTTATTTATAACAAAGGCATGGGAGTGGAATAGAATTTTGTGACCAGCATATAAAGGCTAGTTCTAGAATCCGATGTGTTCCATGCACATAACTTTATCTAGCGGTTCCAAATACAAATTATTCTTTTATCTAAATCATGCTAATCGAGACAAACTTTAGCAGAATTAGTCTTACTACTTGCCTCAATGTAAGTAGAAGGGAAATAAGGAAATACGTTAGTGATATCTTGTAAAAGCTGGTCACTATGTGAAACAATTGAGATTCAGTTCGCTTTGCATGGTTGAGAAAGGTTAAGTAGTTCAAAACTGAAACCAATAACAAGAAATATTTCAAAAACTGTCGTCTCTTAAGAAAAACAGATGACTAAATTATGTGTTTTAATAAGATCTAAATTTTTGGTGTATTAAGATTTTGTCTATCTTATGGTTTAACAGTTACGCAAAATTCTGCAAAACTCATCCAGAATAAAATAATCTTGAGAGGCTATTCCCACCTAATTCAAAATATGCATTTTATTTGTGATGTTAATATCTTTAATATACGATATTTTAAATAAACTCAAGTCATTTTTGGGAAAACCAACATTTTCAAAAATGCTTCATGTAAAGGCTAATTTGTAGTGGAGAAATTGTTTTTAAATCTTCGTGTCGCATTCTTGGAAGATATTAACATAAATACAAAGTTGGTATTTAACGGACCTTTCGTTGTTGAGCTATACTGTCCATACATACACACGCGCGAGCCGACCTTATTTGAAAAAGAATTTTTTTCGGATTCAGGGGACCTCAAACACCTATTTCCGGTGAAATCTCGACATTGAATTTGTGGGTGGTATACAATACCTTCTATAGCTACAATATACATTGTATGTATATACATGCTAGAGAACGTAAAAATTTTACTATCGACAAGTAATTTGTATCTGTAACGGAATGTTTAATGTAGCTATTTCCGCAAATGTTATCTCGATTAAAATGAATTAGATAGAAATAAACGATAAACTTTTGTAAGAACAATTTATACAGCCCTAATTAACGATAGAGATTGAGAAATTCGTGTGAATAAAACACTTTTTACATATTATTGGTGAGGTAGTTCTAAATTTCTTCTGACCCCAGAAAAATGTTCCGAAAAAAGAACACTTGCGTACCCAGCTATTTATTATGATTATATTTTTACAACAAGCCCAGTGCGTGAACTTTCTTTCACCGTGTCTGTCCAATGTGAATGTGCAGCCTCTAATAGCAACTAGTGGCCAAATTGTTTTTATTGGCAAATACGAGTAAAGCGGCTTCTCAAAATCCATAAATCCTCTTTATATTCTCATGAAATCGAAGAACAGTAAAGCCTTATAAATCCTGCTTATCAATCAACGAACCTAATTAAATAGAAAAGTACATCCAACATTCTCATTTCGCTTAAAATTAATATATACTTTGGCAAAAAAAAACCCAGGATACTGTTTCGATTGTTATTTAAAAACAAGCAATCTTCACTTCTATTTGTCACTATACTGAAATATTTCATTACCATATGTAGTTCTAAAAATTAATCAACTTTGGAATCCTACATAATATTTTTATTCCAGCATGGATGTTCGTATTATTTTAATGTACTGCGCGGTGAGAGGCAAATGTTCTATTTATGCAATTCCTTCTTCGTCTTCACCTTACATTTTAAGATTATTGCTGAATTGTTGATGGTCCAATGTGTGACGAAGATCTTATGTTCATGACCAATGTATTTTTGCAATAATATTTAAGGAATTTAGTTTTAAAAAGCTATCGTAAACTCTTACTAACTTTCCACAATATTAGCAAAATACTTAGGAACAATATTTAAACTCATTAAGTAACGAAAACAGTTTACCCTTTTGACGGAACATCACTTTAAACTCCATATTAAATTTAAAACGATAAAATCTGACCGGTTTTCATCTTTCTATAACGTCTCAGCCTGCTCTGGTTTTTTTTTTTTTTTTTAATTACTAACTTCAAAACCCAATTTAATAAACATGTAACCCCACTTGACTGCGAAACTGAACTTTACGTCAGCCCAGGTCAAGCCATATATGTAGATTGTATACTATTGTTCAATTCAAAGCAATTAATTTATAAGAAACTTATATGAAAACTCAATATTAAAATCCCCGTTTTTATAGAATAAAAAAAATTGCGATATTAGAATAATATGCCCAATAGACAATAACTTGGGTAGACATTAAAAAATCAGCAAATAATAAAATCAACAATCTACATTACGGGTGGTTAATGGCGTCAAACTTACCATCTAAAGTAATCACTGCCCGGCTGGAATGGCACCTAATCCAACTATGCAGTACACTAACAGCTGTAGGCTAGGAGATCAACAAAAGAGAATCGTGTATGCAACAGCGCTTCAAGCGTGCCAACACACACAGTAAGGCTTTACATGGCAGGCATTAGAAAAATCGGCACAGTTGTTGTTTACTCTTTTATTATCTTCAATTTGGAGACCATTTCGATCATTTCTCATTGTTTAGCCACTTTAGAAGCTTTGGGAAGGACTTCGGCTGCCCCGATTTATTTAGCAGTTACTTCATTGAGTTTAGATGGTTTTAAAAACAAAATAAAAACAATCAGATATATTCCACTCGCATTACTTTCTCTATCTGTTTAGCAATCAAAACATTCGTACAAAAGTGATTCTTTTATCTACATCATTCTAATCGAGATAAACATTAACAGAATTGGCATTTCTTGTAAGTAGAGGAGAAATAAGGTAAGAGTGCACTAGGCTAAAGTGATAGTCAAATCTTTTAAAAGCCGGCGACTTTATGAGACAGTTAAAATTGTGTTATCTTTGCATGGAAAAGAGTAAAAAAAAAAAAAAAAAAAGAAAGAGACGAAACGAAAGATAACTTCCCGTTTGAGAAAAGTTTAAGTCGTTTAAAATTGATACCAAAAATAAAGTTCATCTTGGAAGCGGGTTACTCTACAAAAATAAAAAACAGATCTAATTTTGTTGTGTAGTAAGTTTTATCTGAAACTTCACTTGGATATAACTGGACCATAGCGGCCAAGGATCGCAGAGAATGGAGACTACTAATATAGAGGCAGCATCAAATGAATGAGAATCTTTCCCGAACTGTCTACGCGGGATTGCTAAAACAGCCACCTTGCCTGTTAAGAGGTCCTTGCCCTATAGGATTCTATGGGCTAGTTTGTGTCTATCTCTTACGGTTTACCAGTTATACAAAAGTCTTACAGAATAAAGAAGTCTTCAGAAACTATTCCCAGAAAGTTCAAGATATAATTTCGTTTGAACTAAAAATATTAAACACACGGTGTTTTAATCAAAACCATTAGAACTACTTTTAGAAAAATCAAAATTTTCAAAAAGTGTTCCATCTAAAGAGTAGTTGGGGAGAAAGGAGGATTTTCCTGAAAATCTTCGTGTCGCACACTAAGAAGATATTAAATACCAAGTGCGGTATTTAACTGACTTTTCTCTTTGATTTATGCCATCCACAGACACACATACACTCAATGCAGGGGATCGTGGGTTCGAGTCCCGCCTTGGGCATGGATGTTATATGTTTGTGCAATGTGTATATGTTTGTAAAAGAAACAGTAAAAACCAGTAAACCAGTAATCAGTAAAACCTACGGGGGGAAATGTAAATAGGGATACAATACCGGAGTCCTGATCAGACTCCGTTACTCTTTAAAAAAAAAAAAAAAAAAAAAAAAAAAAAAAAAAAAAAAAAAGCCATTCTTTTAAAATGCTTCTTTTGGATTCAAGGGAGCCTTAAACATGCATTTCCGGTGAAATCTCGGTATCGATTTTTTGGGTGCAATACAGTACCTTCTCTGTCTACTATATGAATTGTACAAACGTACTAGAGAAAGTAATTAGAGTGGGAGAAGAAGAATGTTATATATTGAAACAAAATAGTCATATTTGAGAGTATGTTTACCAAATATACGACATAGACTTATTTATTATTTTTCTTTGGCTGAGCACCTAGAGACTTCATTATTATCTACCTATACCTATCTGTAGTTAATAAAACGGTAACTAAAATGTTTAAATTGGATGAATAGTTCGTTTCGTTTCGTTTCGTAATCGGCTTACCCTCTCCGTATTTAGGACTAACACCCCCCCCCCCATCCCTGGGATTAAGCGGATGTCTAGGGGTCAGAAGCCTGTCGGGAAGCCAACGGCACGAAACCACAGAATGGAAAACTTGGAACGAGTGGTCGTGGGGAAATGAATGATATGAAATGCAATGAAATTGATGATAAGAAAGGTGATAATGGACCAATTGGTGGAATGAGTGGCGGGAGAAGCCAGAGGACTCGGAGAAAGCCTGCCCAGACGCCGTTTCGTCCACCACAAATCCCACGTGTGGGCGCTTGGATCGAACCCGGGCTGCCTTGGTGGGAGGCGAGTGGTCTTAACTACTCGACCACGGCGCTGCCCTGATGAATAATTACTAATTAAAATATATTAACGTGTACAAGAGCACCAAAAATAGCATTTTACCTTTTCACGTAAGAATTGATAACATTCAATAACATAGATTGTGTTCCATTTGTTAAATAGGTTTAACGGTTTGTTAATTACTTTAATCAAATGGGATGAATAAAATCACATGATTTTCTCTACCTAATCTGCAACAAACTTTTTTTTCTTCTTTGTAGTTCATGCTAATTGAGAAATACATTAGTATAAATTGTTTTAGTTCATATTTCCTTGTAGATAAAGGAAATGTAGAATACACAAGGTTACAGCTATTGCCAAAACCTTTAACAGTGGATAGCTACGCGATGATAGCATTGAAATTCCGTTTTCCTTGCATCAACAGGGTGAAAAATACGAATAGATTTTTCATTTGAGAAAAGTATAGGTATTAAATAATTATTTAAACCAATTACAATGAATATTTCGGAAATGGTAAACCCCATAAAAGTATAAGAGACATAAACTGTCAGCTTTGAGACCTACATTTTTTATTTTGTCTATCTATTACGGTTTACCAGTTATGCAAAACTTATATGTAATGAATATATTTTTAGAAGCTATTTCCAAAATGATTCAAGATTTACACTTCATTTTAATGAAAGTTACTTAAATATATGGTATTTAATCAAAACCTTTATAGCTATTTTTTTAAAATAAAATTTCGAAAGATTTTCCGGATAGTTTGGGGAAAGGGATTTTTTTTTCAGGGAATATTTCCGATGATATCACGATATCGGGTGGAATACAATATTTTCCCTACTAACTATATGTAGTACAGAGAGTAATAAAAAGTCTGAATATGTTAATTATTCATTTATTTTTAAAACCAGCATTGCAAAATGAGATGAGTGTGAGCTTTCTGACTTATTACAACATTTCACGTTACGATAAGTTCATCATAGTCCCTGCATTATTCATCAGAACAAAAGAATTTCGTCTAGAATGCACGTCTACAGAAAGCCTACACGCACCGACCCGCTATCTGCATAAAACATCTAATAGCCATCCTAAACAGGAGCAAGAGGTAATAAAAACTCGCCGAGCAAGCAAAACCAATCTGCAGAAAAAAAAATCGGAAGAGGAAATCGTAACCTAAATACAGTCATTCGGGCCAACGGCTACTCAGATACGGCGGGCATTTCATCCCAGGCACATTACAGGGGGGGGGGGGGAGCTGATGTGTGATATTCACATGACTTTCTCTAGCTACTCTGCAAACAAACTTCTTACAAAAGACAATTCTGTTAATCGAGATAAACATTAGCACAATTGTATTATTTGTTCCTTATAAGTAGACAGGAACTAAGGGAATGCACTGGGCTAAAGTGATAATCAAATGTTTTAGCTGTCGTCATGCAATTGTCATTGCAAATCGCTTCTTTGCCTGTACAAAGAAAAGGAGAACAAAAGAAAAATGGACACTTCCGTCTGAGAAAAGTATAAAAACTTCACAATTGAAACTAATAACAAGGAATACCTCAAAAACGTTAAGCTTCACGAAAAAAAAAATGTATATGACATAACTTGTGTATTTTAGTAAGATCTACATTTTTTGTATAGTAAGTTTTTTTCTATCTCTTACAGTTTACTAGTTCTGCCAAACTAAGCAAAATTCATCCAGAATAAACAGGTCTTTAGAAGATATTCTCAGAAGATTCAAGATATACATTTTATTTGTGATAGGAATGGCTTTATTATGTGGTATTTTAATCAAAATCGTTAAGAGCCATTTTTAAGAAAACCAAAATTTTCGAAAATGTTTCCATGTAAACGGTAGTTTGGGGTGGGGGGATTTTCTTGAAAATCTTCGTGTCGCATCCTTGGAAGATACTGTCTTTTCGTTTTTGAGCTATCCATAGACACACACACACACACACACACACACACACACACACACACACACACACGAACTTGTTTCTGAATTTTTTTTTTTTTTTTTTTTTATTCAGCGGGTCCTTAAACATGTATTTCCGGTGAAATCTCGATATCGAATTGTTGGGTGGAATACTTCTCTATCCCTATGTACATTGTACATACGGGGCTAGAGAGAGTAAAAAACTGAAAACGATCCATCTACTGATGCTTCGTCCGTATATTAAGTGAGAAACTGAACACATAGGCAAGCTCTTGCAATCCTATGATTTGATAGTAGTTTACAGACAACAATGAAAATAAAACACTGGTTAAGATCGGCTAAAAATAAACATGATCGTCAGGTGTTTATTTGCAGATGTTCATAAAATGCCTTGTAATGCGGACAGGTTTATATCGGCACTTCTAGTCTCTGGAATCTAGGGCTACTTATCAGTATACAAAGTCGAGAACCAGTAACCACCGGCAAGTGTGGGCAAGATGTCAGTGCGGAATAAGAGTATAGTTCTTTCTGGAGACGGCATACAGTTACCGACAGTCAACGCGGAAGTGTAACTCGCCGTTCTTCTTCACCAAGAGCAAAGCACCGAGGACTTCAATGATTTCCCTGGACATCATGTCCTCTAGTATGCCCCATAGTTCTGCTTTGTTCGCCTAAGAAATAGTTTTGATAATTGCCGAATAGGTCGGGCATCTCCAGCATCGATGTGATGGTGTACTCGTTCAGTGCGACTGTAATCGCCGTTACCTAGGCTGAAAACTGGTGTTGTTAAGTAGACGCCGGACCTTTTTCAGTTGTGACGCGGTTCGATGCTTTGCAAGCTCCTTGCCAAGTCAGTACTGATTTTAGCTAACTAGTATCCGGCAGAGCTTTTCTTATACCTAACCGTATGCGATTAAGCTGTTCCACCCTTCAGTCCAAAGTATGTAGCGTCACTCGAGGATTTGGCGAAGACATGCTCCTTAACGTTTTCTGCCTGTTGGTCAGCTTGATTATGAACAGTTCATTAGATGACCTAACTCGCCACAACTTCCGTACACCACTTGAAGGTCGTCGTCCTCTCTGGGTTGTTTGTTTCTCTCTCTTTCCCTTTGTCGTAACGAATACTCCTGGTCTTCGAGGTGGGCGCACCTGCTATTTTGGCCGCCTCCATCCCCAATGCTGCCGTTAACTCCTCGTCTATTGTATTATACTGCCGGGCATCAAGCACTGTCGTATCTCAGCGTTGCCCACCTCGTCCACGAAGAAGTAAGCAGCTTCCTGGGACACGTAACCAGGCGGGAGATCCACCAGGGTTTTGTTCACTAACTGTTCAATTGCAAGCGTGAACTTTTGGCACCCTATCGATTGTTCCCGAACCGGTTTTCAAGGGTCTTCCAGATGTCTCTGGACACTGCCAACAGCGGAAATCAGTATTTCTGCCGCCCATTCCTGGAGGCTGGCTATCAGCTGTGCAAAGTCTCTTCTGCTGACCAACGGTTGTGGGTGGCGACGGCGAAATGCCGACGGAAGACATCGAAGGTCGACGTGCCGTCGTACTTGGGTGTTTTGACGCGCGCAGATGCGTGTCGCATCCTGACGTCTCTTCCTTCAAGTCCTTAAGCGTTCCATCGAGATCTTTTCTATCAATCACAGTGTTTAGTTCCTTGGCACCGCTTTCAACTCTTCCTTCCAGGACATTAATATGTTGGTTATGAGCTTCCACCAGGATCTTCCATGTCCTCCTTCATGCTGGCCAATTGTTCCATCAGTTTTGGTAGATTGTTCTAGCTGTATCATGGACATTTCCATCTTCATGTCCGCATCTTCTCCATCCTCTTTATTTCAGATTTCATTTTCTCCACTGTGGATTCCAGTTTGGTGTCCAACTTCTCCCTTTCGGATTTCATTTTGTCCTCCACTTTTTCCATTCCGGATTCAAGATCTTCATTTCAAACTAATCCTTTCATTATCTTTTTTATTTTGGTACTCAATCCCCTCCTGACCCAAGTTTAACATCTCTTTATTACAATTTTTGTTGATTATAATAAATATCTTTCATTCAATGCTAAGGCACAATTTTATCTCTTGTACTTCAAGGCTTGCAGTTAATGACAGCTCTCTCTAATCCAAATGAATGCTCCAAATTCACTTTGCACACTGAATTATGCGAGCTTCCTTCTTGTACCTGTATGATTTAAAAACAATTATGGCTTTATCAACATAAAGACATTAAGTTTAATAATAAGAATGTTGATTACATAGAGAAGTAGAGGCCATCACTGCATGTGTACATTACATGCAGGCGTGCTTTGATATCATGTACCTACCTACTCGCCCACAATTTCAATTTACCCACATCTGCAACAATGAGTTAGGCTATGTAAAGGACGCTGACTGCCCACATACAGCCTTACGATGGCAAGGTAAGAGGTACCTGCGAAAATGGTGTGTAGTCACACTATATACAACACCTGAATTCGAAACTTTGGCAAGTGAGACTCCACAGCGAGTCAAATGTGATTGTCAATTCCTCAAAAATAACTATGTTTACTTTCTCTACTACATATGGTAAGTAGAAAAAATATTGTGTTTCACCCATAAATTTGAATCAAGGTTACATTGGAAATGTTTTGAGATTCCCTGAATCCAAGAAAAGCATTTTTTTAGAAAAATGTCCATGTGTATCTATGTCTATGAACAGCATTAACCCAAAAACGAAAAGGTAGAATCATACTGAAAAATTTTATCCCATAGCCAGGATTTGAACCACAGATCTCCTGGTCTCTGTTCAGCTGCTCTAAGCACTTAACCACCATGGCAACACACCAATACAACATTAAATCCCCAACTGGCTCACATTTTGCCGAATAAGCCTCAAGCAGATCTCAAATTACTTTGAGATGAGATGACATTCCCAATGGGAACTTGCAATGTCATAAGTTCTGGGCTTGTAGTTTAACCAGCTATTAGCTGTATCAATATTCTTTTATTATACAGAAGCAGTGCGAAGGACAGGAGTAGAAAGGTGGAGTCTGATTGAAAAATTCAATGCCATAGGCAGAATTTGAACCACAGTTGTTCCAGATTCCATCCAGTTGCTTTAATAACTGAGCTACTGTGGTAACATGCCTTCAGGTCATGGGCCCCCCTCATAATAAAATTTCCTGTATCCTGTTTACATTAACATTATGGAGTTACTTCACTTTCTAATGAGACTGTTACACCAAAGGCAAGAGGCACCTATCACAAGAAAAGGCAATAAATGAAAACATGAATTTGGTAACACATTACTGTCTGACCAGATTCCCTTTTTGTAAAGTTCCTTTATGGAAATTCTATGAAACACAGGAAAGTCAGAAGAAACATGATTTATGACCAGTACCATCATAATGCTGAGCACTTTAAGCTACAATTCTAGTTTGAAAATAACTTTCTACCATGAAAACATAGTGGTCAGTAATGAGATCCATATTTGAATGACTAGAGTGCAAACATACTCTCTCATCCTAAGCATTTTTGCTGTCAAAATTCACCATGATAGTTCCTAATAGCAACTGCTAGAACTTATAATTTACTTTATTCTCAGCTATTCAATGGTTAGTCCCTCAGTCTCTTGCACTGTCTTGAAGCAAATACTAAATTGTACAATTGTGCTATATGTACTGCTGTTCTTTTTGTTAGTATAGGAATAGTGCAGGGAAGGGTCATTGACTAGCAGTTACACAAAGCATTTAAGTTTAATGGAACACATCTAAAAAAATTTGATGTTCTATTCACTAGTTTCTCTAGAAACTAGTGTTACAAAAGATTATTCCTTTATTACATCATGATAATTGAGATAAACATTAGCAGAAATTGTTGGTATTAGACGCTTCTAAGAGAAAAGAAATATTTTAGTACACCATGCTAAAGCGATAATCAATCTTTCAAAAAGCTGATTGCTATGTGAGACAAATAAAATTTGGTTTTTGCTTTACACGTCCAAGAGTAAAATAAGAGATGAAACAAAAATTTTAAATTTAAAATTGAAACCAATAACAAGGAATATCTCAGAAATGGTTAACTCTACAAAAAAAAATGTATAATTGTGAGTTTTAGTGAGACCTACATTTTTTTGTGTAAAAAGTTTGTTTATCTCTTACAGTTTACCAGTTACGCAAAAATTATCCAGAATGAAGAACTCTTCAGAGGCTATTCCCAGAAAATTCAAGATTACATTTTGTCATGTAAATATCTTTTATACAGTATTTTAATCGAAATTGTTACAGCTATTTTTGAGAAGAAAAGCATTTTTCAAAGCGCAGATTTGTTCGATTTTCTTGAAAAACTTTGTGTTGCATCTTTGGAAGATACTACACCAAATTTTGTATTTAACAGTATTTTCATTTTTGAGCTGTGCTGACCACACACATGCAAGCACATGCACACACATACATAGAGCTTTTCCTTAAAATGTTTTTTTTGGATTCAGAGGTTCTTATAACATATATTTCTGGTGAAATCTTTGTATCATATTTTTGGGTATAATACACTACCTTCTATATACACTATGTGCATAGTTCATGTAGAGAAAGTAAAAATATGAACACCCAAAGTATTGGCTAAAGCTCATTTGTTAGTGACACAACTTTCATACAGTTTGTATTAAAACTTAGATAACAGGCCAGTATCTAAAAACATTGTAAATATCAGTTTCAACTTGAAGGTTCTGAAACTCAAACCAGAATCCTTTAAATGTGTACAATGTGCAATGCAGGTGGACATTCCTGCTTGCTGTACAGAGCTAAACAAGTATTGTTGCATGATTTATTCCCCTTTTTGGCTCTCAACACAATCATAAAGCCAGAACTGTCCATTCCAATCAATTAGTATAAGGATAGTTTCTATATAATTAAAATTTCCCCTTTGGCTCAATTCTACCAGAAAATATCAGCAAGAAAAAATACACAACCTTTCTTAAGCAGCATGGGGAGAGAGGGCAGGTTTGTCAACCAAAGAAATTTTCTTTGAGGTCTTCAGCCATTTTGGTCAACAGGTTATTCTAATTTATCCAAACTAGCTGAATTATAAATGAAACACAGCATACATGCATGAGCGTCAACTATGGAATCTAAAACCAGAATTAAACCTTAGCAATAAAGACACTAGATATATATGTCGCCATGCTAACTTCATATACCCAAGGTCGTGGGTTCAAACCTGGCGGCGGACAATGGATTTTTTGGGTGTAAAAAATCCTTAGCATGGCTTCCTTTGGAAGGGAAGTAAAGCCGTTGGTACCGTGTCGTAGATTTACGGCACGTAAAAGAACCTCAAGCCTCATAGAGAGCCCTCTGAGCAAAATTAAGTGGTCTTTACACCCAATATAGAATGGGATGCTGAGAACCACAGTAGTTGAAGAGCGTCCATAAATAATACGCCATTTCCATTTCCACTAGATATATGGGTGTATAGCATACTTCCTTCATAGCTCAATGTTGTTGCTCTGCTTCTAAAATTGTGCAAAACCTATCAAATGAACACTATGTAGCAGAGCACCCAAGAAATTGTGCACACTTGCCCTGCCAGGAAAATTGTACTATATGCTACCAAAACTTGTTGCAACAAATAAAATTATTCTAATTTTTTTTTTCTTTTTTTTAAAATAATGCATTCAAATAAGTTATTAATTAATGGCATTCAGATTATGAATCAATCTCTTTTCATAGACAGAATTTTTCAATTCAAGTGATAAGGTTAGGGAAAATAAACAAATGAATAAACAAAACATATACCAATCTGTATTCTTTATTCTCAAGACTCCAATTTAAGTATGTTATTCCATCAGAATAAAATGTTTATAATCTTTTATTTCTGTCTTTTTCTAACTTAAAAAGTCATATTACACTGACCAACAATAGTTAAAATCTTTTGAAACTTGCAAAAATATTTCTTCTGTATTTGAACAGAATTTTTTCCTGTAGAAAAGCTACAAGAGTAGCTAGAACAACGTAGATTTCTTTAAAAAAAATAAAACAAATCTTCTCACTGATTGAAACAAATTTTAAAATGTATTTTAAGGAAAAATACAGCTTCTTTAGAAAGTCTTACATATACAGAACAGGTTATGAAGAATGGCATATTGTATTGCTACACTACTTCTGTACAGTATCAATACTGAGGCATCTACTATCTTACATCAGAGGTACTCATACATAACAAATACACATGCTCGTCATAGTTTTATTACCAGACTTTTGATTATGCATGCATATCCTGCAATTAGATCCTTAAGTATTTTTCATAACATATTAAACAATTCAGTTAAAATAATGCACCCTTTCCAATCCTCTATTACAAACCTTCACAGCAGATTCTGGTATAGCAAATTAATATATTGTGAATAATTTCATGTTCAGTTGAAACAAAATATGACCAACTTTTGGCCTTTTAAGTAGTGCACAATTATCAGCCTTAATAATTGACCAGAATTCTGAAAGAATCTGTAGCAGTTTCCTCAAGTTTCTTTCATGAGCACCACAGCTGCTTTCTTAACTATATTCTGGCTAATGAATACTGTCCCTTGCAAAGCTTTTCATCTAATGAAATGGCATACAATAAAACTGTTTTAGGAAATAAAATTACCTAATGGCTCCAAGGTTATATTATGTATTTCCATATCTTACAGCTCAAAACAAACAGAAAAATCATGAGCTGGAAACCTATATTAAGTTCTGGGCAACCTAAAAACTAAAAGTGATGAGTCCAACTCATCATATTATAGTCTAAGACTGGACCCTTTGTTTTCACAAAGTTGCACATGATTTGTACCGTAATGAAAAAGAAAATGTACACGATCAAAGGATAATGAATACAAAATAGTACATAATCATGATAACATTCAAATCCACTATTATGTTTTACTTCCTATCCCTTTCTACACCACCAAGGGTGTCTGGGAGTGCTTTGATATATTTGAAAGAAATTAAAAAAAAAATTAAATTAATTTTATACAAACATGCCAATAACATGAATTTTCTGTAACAAACAGAACAACAGCTTTTACCTATGCTGTGTCCACAAATGTGGCATGTTGTCACCATTTTATCAATCTGCCACAAAGAAAAATTTTTGCCTCATGATGGCGTAACTCAATAAAAAACACAAGTTTCCTATTAAAAAAAAAGAAGTTATTAGCTACTAAACAGACAAAAATAAAATTATTTTGGCATACATGCAATTTAATGTCTATTTACATTTTTAACCCAAAATCAGAAATATTTCTTCAGTTGCTTTCTGAGAAATTAAACATACCATCAACAAAGAATTTAAAAATTAGACAATTATTAGTAGCATATGGTAATCTGGTCAAAATAATTTTTGGAATTTTAATGGAGCAGAATATATGATACAAACAAAAGCATGTGGAAGTTCGAGATATAGCTTTGTCCATTTCAAATCACAAAGAATGGTTGAGCAAATCACCAGAATATGAAAGACAAATTAAGAGTTGCAACAACTTACAATGATAAAGTGTAGTGTGTTGGTTACAGTCAGTGAGAAATTTCCTTGTGATTGACACTTGTGGAGTGTGTTGTCTGCCGGCAGGGGCTGGTCAGGATGCTGACCAATAGTAATGTTGGAATGTGTTACCTCAAGATATCATGTCATCAGAGTTGCAACACCTATGGGTTCAGAGGTAATTTACGCACAAGTTCTCATGCATGAATGATTTGATTGATTTCATTCTGTGAAAGGTTGTGTTATACACAAAGATTCCATAAGGATTTACATTTAGTTACTAAATCAATGTCCTATATGTGGCGGAAATGAAGATATGGAACACATTTTATTTAAATGTAAAGGGACTGAATTTTGGAGAAAAGAGTATATTAATAAGAAATGGTTTAAAATAGATAGAAATGTAGTAGTAGTTGAAATGTTTCAAAAAGATAGTATGAAGATTGGACAATTCTTATGCAAAGTGAAAAATAAATGGATATGGACAGTAAATAGACAAAATGGTGTAATAAACTAGAATTAATAAACTATTGTAAAATATGAGTATGACCGGTAAAGAGCCAGGGCTGAACACCGGTCATATTCACCTGTATAAAGCTTAGCATAAATAAATAAATAAAAAAATTTAGTTACTACTTTTTATATATTGTGGACATTGCTCTTGTTCTCATCCTAGAACTACCATTAATGGCACTGTGATTTGAAAATGTTTTACAGCCATGATAAGTTGAGTGTATGTTAGCCAGAATAATAAAACTTTCATGTTAAGCGAATTAAAGGATCCAATTTTAGATGAGGTAACTAATAAGAAATAGGGAAAAGTAGTTCAACATACAAGAAATGTGATAGAAAGAAGGCATTTTAAATGGAGCAGTGGAACGTGTAATTATAAACTTGATAAACATCAGCGATCCCAGTGAAGATAGTGAAAGTAAATGTGATGAAATTATCAGTGAAGAGGAATTGGAAGATGATGATTTGGGGTGCAGTCCCTGCAGAAGGACAAGTAAATATGGCAACAATGTACCAAGACAAACACATGTCACCTGGAATGTCAATCACAAGATAATTTCTCACCAATTATAGTTTCTCTCTTACACTCTAGTATTTTGATGAAAGGCTGGGGAATGAAATATTCTCTCTAAAATCACAAAACGATCATGCAAGAGATGCCATTCCAGTTTGTTAAGGTTATTAATGCCAGTAAGTGTCTACTTTAACACCAGAAAACAACATAAAAAAAGTTATTCTGTGAATTCAAATGTTATGTGTGAACAACTGCAAAACATATTTTTTATCTGTTTCTGATTCAACAAACACAATGAAGAAACCAACTATAAATTCAGTACATATTTTTTTAAAGAAGTTATCATTTTGTATCATTTGTAGGAAGGTATAACTGAATGTGGTCAAAATTCAATTTTTAAATTTTGACTTTATTTTAAAAGTGTATTCCCAACGTTGATTTGAAAACACAAACAGGATGTGACCCAAAAACAATCAATTACACTTGTGATGCATCATTTTCATGAAGATCATATTTCCTGCCTATTTCTTAAATGCAAAATAACGTGATTTTGTTCCACGAGACTTAACTTTTGATGCTGATTCCATGTGTAAAAATGCAAAATAAAGACATATTCTTCAAGTGGTTGATTGCAGTTATACAACGAAAAAGCTGTGGTGTGAACTATGTAAACTTGATATCTTGATACTTGAATTTTATTTTTTCAGTGCACAATACCATTCTCATAACAGCTTGAACAAATTTGTTCAAATTTGGCATATTCATTTAATATTACATAACCTTTATTTCTATGTAAGGAAATTTTAATAGCTGTATTCTTCACTATAAAAAAAATAAGTTGCAAATGATATTTACACTAAAAGAAAAATGTCATTGTAAATTTTTATTCATGTATCTCATCTTTACATGTGATAATATGCAAAATGGGCCTAGTCGCAGTAAAAACTAAGGCACTTAAAATTTTTAGTATTGCAATTTCACTGCCGTCTCCACTTATGGAGATTCAAAGGGGTTATTTTTCTTGAGTTTTCGGGTTAAATCAAGGAAATGAGAAAAGAAAATTGCACAATTCATCTTAGATGTTAAAATTCTAATATGTTCAAGATCAAGACTTTAGCACATTTCATTACAGAAATACTTTAATGGCAGATGCAATTAAATTCAAAAAACATTGAACTGAAACTTGATAAAATATTCTTTCCCAAGATCCATAGTTCTCATTTACCATATTTATCCTAATACAAGAAGACCTCATAAGCAAAACTTAATTTTGACTTTAGCATATCTATATAAAAAGAGGATAACTTAGTTTTTAAATGAAATTTACGGTTTTGCCACTTATTTTAAACAAACTAAGGGACACTTAAGCTGATCAAGTATTTTTTTTACTTAATTTGAATTTGTTCAGAAATTCACATAGTGGGTGAGAGAGGATAGAACTGAAATGGTGTACCTTATATGTGTGATCAGAGGTTATAGCAGCTGTGCAACTGTAATGATTATACAATGGATAGGATTTCTATTTAAATATACCTCATATAACACATTATTGTAAAAAGTTTTACCAAAATTAGTAATTCAAATTTGCAGGGAAATCCAAGTTTTAAGTGAGAGAAAGACTGAGAGAAGCATACAGAAATGTAACAGAAAGTATACAACTGGAGAACATGACAACAGTGGTAGTGACAGCATGGTTGTAACAATGATGATGGCTATGATTTTCTAATTAAACATATGAAATATAACACATTGTTATAAATATATAATTCAAATTTGTGCAAAAGTTCACATTTTGAGCAGTAGAGAAACAGAGAAGAAAGAACGGAAATGTACCACTGTGTCTGTGCACAGCAGTAGCTTAGCTTTAATGACAATGATGAATACAGTTTTCTCTTTAGACAACATACTGAATATGACACATCACTGTAATAAGTTTTACCTAATTCGAATTTGCATGTTAAATTCACATTGTAGACAGAAGAGAGAGGCAGAGGGGAGAACAGATATGTACCAGTATATGTGCAGCAGGAGCAGGCAAATGTGAAGATAAATCTTTCTTCTCACCTCTCTTTCTGCTTGACAATTGGTTAACAATACAACATTACATACAACCACTGATGTGAAAGGTAGTCCTATTTTTATTTGTCTCAGAGAGAAATATTTTTTCTAATGAGAATGCTTACAGGCCCATTAACAGCTAAACTTTTGGTGTGAAATGAAAGGCATAAAATCTGTTGTATATGTCGCGAACTGGGCAGTAATTTCTACTATTTCCCCCAGGGTTTATTATTGCCATATCAGTGAAGTTTGAAACTTACTTTTTGCTGCATGCTATTTGGAAAACATGTATTGTGAATGCAAGAAGATCCCCAGTTCTCAACATTAATATTTTTGAAAAAAACATCATTATGTATTTGGATAAATATGGTAGTTGAAGTGCTCACATTCTAAAACACACATTTTTTTTCTCTGCTCTCATCTTTAATAGTTTTCTGGTTACGAATGTTGGTATATATTGGGCCAGCTAAAACTTGCCATTAATGATTTGTGCCAGGAAACCCTTGTTCCATTTCCTCCTTTTTCATGGACTAATAAGTGTTAAATTTCAATTTTTCCATACCAGGGTATTTTAATATAGTCTACAAATTTATTGTATTGCTGAAGCTGTTTTCTGCATTCACCAAAGACACTAGCAAAATCCACGTTTAAACAAATTCTACTAAATCCAAATGTTTTAACTAAATTCTGCACTGCACAAATGAAAACCTGTACCTATTTCTAGCAGATGCATTTTTCCTAAGAGGTAACAGCATTATGGCACAAACACATGGCTTTAGGCTGTTATCAACGACCAACATAAACACACCTATAAGGAGCACCATTACCTTTTTACACTCATGATGTTACCTACTTACGTTTACCTACTCAATGTTTCATTTGCCAACACTATGACAATACATATGAATGGGAATGTATGATGAAAGAAAAGAGATTTAGGCAATTACACAATTATTAGGTATCTACTTCATGCAACACATTAAAAAACATGCAAGGAGGATAAATAAATATGATTAAAAAGTAATATGCCACAGGACAGTGATATTATCATCATTTACATGATCATGGTTGTTGATTGTTACTTCAGTATTGGGGTAGACAATGTTATTTCTTTAAGCATTAATGTCCAAAAGGAAGGCTGTTGGCACAGCAAAGACAATGTTAATATAGCTAATATATTACCGGTTTGTGTTAAATGATTTGCAAAATACCATTCAAATATTAGAAGAGGGAGATGACAAAATGGACAGATATGAATTTTAATTAAAACATTCCAAAGAAAAGAAATGTGCAAATATTGATGCTTTAATGGGAAAATGTACTGATCTATGAATCATGATGCACATTTCTTTAAATACAAGATGCTTTTTTTCCAAAATATTCACCTTCAAAAATTTGTGTCATTTATTTTGCAACACATAATTTCTAAACAGTGCACAGAAAGAAATAAGCTTCAAACTTAGTAGATTTGCAAGTTGAGGGGAATATGGGCAATGTTAAAGGTTTGTCAAGATGACTGTGTATCAGTTTTACTGAGTGTTACATGATGACACCCTCATTAGGGATGATAATCCTAAACAATGTTTCTTGTGGCAACACCAGGTTTCCCACTTGGCATGCAGATACCTTCGATAACATAGGAGAATTCCATCAGCAGCTAATGCTAAGCTCCTATACGTATCTGCAAGAGGCACTTGGGCATAGCATTTACAAAAGCAGCCTAAAAAGTATATACTTTTGGAAACTCATAAAAACAAAGGTGCACCAAGGTCATTCTGACCTGCATTTATCAAGGAGAAAAGCTTGCTAGCTCCTTTCACATGCCCAACCTCAAATTTTAAACATCATCCAGTCCCAACTAACAAGCAGCTATCTTTGATAGGTTATAACACTCTCAGGCAGGCCCTAACTTCACTGACAGACTGGACTAGACATGCTAACATAACTTAAAACTTTGTGTTAGTTAAGTGATTCGTTTATTAACCAATTTTAAGAACTGTATATTTCAGCAGATTAGACAAGGTATAAATTTTTGTCAAAGATATATAGTTTCACCATGTCTGTCCTACAAGATGGCCCACAAACTATCAACGACCTGTAAATTTAGTTTAGAATATCTCGATAATAATATGCGCACTGATTTGGACAATGACCTTGAATATTTACAAATGCATTGTAATGGCTATTCAATTTTGCAGACATACCAGATCTGTATTATTTAACAATTGGTACAGTTGTATACATCATTCAGCAAAAGCCTCCTTCAGCTTTGTTATGGTTTTGTAGAAGCATGTGATGAATAACGAACTCATATGTACCACTAACAAGTATCACAGGTTGGATAATGAATGGCAAATAGTTGTACATGAAAGGTGGAGTTATGAAGGCTGCGTCACTTGATGTTTTGTGTGATTTTGTGATCAAATCAAGGGAAAAAGTGGAAG